>OY731406.1:37804375-38088669 GCA_963425845.1 Sphenostylis stenocarpa | reverse complement strand
ACCACCCAAAATCTTAACAGAAGTCTTGCTGAGCTACACTGCAAAGAAAGAGAAGGATTAGATTAATACGACCAAGTTCTGCAAGAAAGAGATCGAGTCGTTGAGAGGCTCGACAACTTACAAGCCTTGGTCATCCATCAAGAGGAGAAAATAAAGAAGCTCAAAAATACAGTGAAGATATGAGCCAAGTGGTCCATCGGCAGTTCGAAGCACTTGCTCATCACATACAGGAAGCCGAAGAGGAATTACGTAGAAATTAGAACCCGCCTGTTGGTTTCTTTAGGCTTTTCCGCTTTTGCCAAAAATGTGCTTCGTAGCATGGTATAGGGGAATGTACACTTTTTTCTTGATAAATAAAAATATCTTTGTTTATCTTCACAACTGTCTATTACATTCATTGCATTCATTCATATACCCCTCCTTGTTTAAAATTAATAAGATAATAAAAAGGAAAGGTTAGCTGATGTGTTTCCGTAAATCAGAATAATGGAGAGGAAACCACTCGTCATCAGGCTCTCCCCAACGACTGATCCCCTTAAGGAGAACAATAAACCTCAGCTGCTAGTCATCACAATCAATAAGGAAGAGGGGGCAAGGATGCCATTGCGCTTATTTGTGTCTCATCCTTTCCCTTACGAATTGAATAAAGTTGTACCTTGGAAATATGCAATTAACAAAGATGTTTCCAACATAGCCGGCATTGGAGGTACGACAAGAAGCAGATGAATCTACTCCCCCAGGGAGTCACAAGAAGACGCCCCCAAAAAATAAAGGGAAAAATAAAGGGACCGAAGAGGAGAACAATAAAGAATCTAAGGAGGAGACCGATGAGTTACTCCAGTTTATAAGACAAAGTGAGTACTCCATCATAGACCAACTTAATCGCACGCCTACGAAGATAACTCTGTTATCATTAATAATGAGTTCGGAACCACACCGGAATGCACTGCTAAAGGTCTTGACCGAAACCTACGTGTCGCATACCATATCCCAAGTTAAATTTGAAGGGATCATTGGCAACATTACTGCCAATGATCATCTAACCTTCACAGACAAAGAACTCCCTCCTGAAGGGTCGAGCCACAACAAGCCCTTGCACATCTCTGTAGAGTGCAAGGAGTATCTCATCTCCAAAGTTCTTGTGGATAACGGGTCATCCTTGAATGTATTGCCTAAGTTCATCCTTGATAAACTGACAACACAAGGAACCCATATGCGCCCAAGGAATACCGTTGTTTGACCCTTCAATGGGTCAAGATGCGAAGTAGTGAGGGAGATCAACCTGCCAATCCAAATAGGCCCCACTATCTTCAATGTGGACTTCCACATGATGGATATTAATCCAGCATATAGTTATCTCCTTGACAAACCTTTGATTTATGACGCTAAGGCAATAGCTTCAACACTCTACCAAAAAGTTAAGGTTGTGGTAGGCGACAAGTTAGTCACAGTACAGGCTAAAGACGACATCTTGATAAGCAAACTGTCTACCATACCTTTGTTAGAATTGCGCAGTGGAATGCGTGGTCGGACAAAAACCAAGAGGGGGGGGGGGGTGAATTGGTTTCTTAACAAAAATTAGGTTTTAAAAATTTTCCCCAAATTTTACCGATTAAAATACTGTGTAAACGTAAATAAGATAGAGATAGAGTCTTACACAGGAGATTTATACTGGTTCGGATCAAAAGACCCTACGTCCAGTTGCTAATCACTCAAACAGAGGATTAACGCTGTCACTATAATCAAAGTTGTTACAAACATATAACAATTAAAAATACAAAGTAAAGAAAACCCCTCTCTTGAAAACCATAAGATATGAAGAACAACTTTCCCCAGAGACGGCACAACACACAATCCACTAAGAACTCCACTTAGTGATTCTTATCGCTTCTAGCCCACACTAGGTTCCAAAAGCCCCTTTTTCCTCCAACAAATAGTTCTCTAGCACTCACAGCACTTAACTTTTGTTTGAAAAAGGTTGTTCAATTTTTCTGAGTGCCATAGAGAAGCTTAATTAGAGAAATTAGGGTTTGGAAATTGGGATTTTCGGAACTAGGAGTCTTGGGATTAGGGTTTTCGAAAATAGGGTTGATTTGAAGTTGAAAATCAAAATATGACTGAAATAATCGATTAAATGAAGTGTTATTGATTATTACAGAGCCAAAATCAACAGAACCCCAAAACTCTTTGTTTTAATCGATTAAAAGCCCTGTTAATCGATTAACAGGCCTGTTAATCGATTAACAAGTGTGTTAATCGATTATTACAGTGAACAGATACAGAAAATGGTTTTTCTCACTGTAATAATCGATTATTTGACCATTTAATCGATTAAAGCCGAGGCAAACTGATAAATGTGAGTTTTTGAAGCTTCTAAAGTGCAGACTATGTACCGACTATCTTAAACTCTAATATTACAGACTCAAACTAATCAAAACAGAGTTATTACACAATAAAACAAGTCCTCAACTTTCTAAGTTCTTTGTTCTTGAATCATCATCAAAATCAACAAGCTTCATGTCCATGTAAGTTCAACGTTAAGTCCTTGAATGTTCAACAATCTCCCCCTTTTTTATGATGATCAAAATTTTCTTTTAAAGCCTTGTAATAACCTGTTTTATCTGTCACACTAACAAACACATTAAACATACCAGATATTATTTAAATTCAATCATGAGAGGCAATCATGAGAAGCTTTAAATATTTCTCCCCCTATTTTGATTATAATAAAAAAAAATTCTTCTATAACAATCATAAGAGCTCCCCCTCAAAATATGCATAACTTGGACATAACTCCCCCTCAATCAAACCATTAAAAGAACACCACATTTTATTTCAGAAATGAAAATACATTACAACACAAAAAGAAAAATAAAAACAAATTTAAAATTCTTCACTATCATCACTATGAAAGTGTGCATCAAATCTATTTTCTAAATGACACACTTTATCATCTACATCAGATATACGACGAATTATTTCATCATGCCGTACTCCAGAAAGAGTGAAGAATTCCTGCATCCTCTGATTCATATCAGATAACATGTCTTCCATAGATTGTCGGGTTTCATGATGAGCAGAGGAAGTTCCAACACTTTGGATTTGATCAGAGGGAAACTCAGCAGCAGGAGGCATATCTTCATCAGAATCTTCATTATCGTCACTTTCGTTTGGAACGTCATCCTTGTGAACATAAATATTGTTAAAACACACCATTTGGAGTTGGGTTAATGTGCTGTCCAGCATGCGGTTTAAGTTATTTGTTCTTACTGTTTGTTCACCTTCGACATTTACTCCTTTGTATTCAAGAATGTGAGAGACAAGGAGGGCATATGGAATTTTGAAGGTGGGATGGCGTTTGGCTTTTAACATAGTCATGGTGATAAGAATGCCCCAATCTAAAGGCTCATTATTCATTATGGCATGAATAATACGAAGATCGATTGAAGAACATTGAGCATGTTTCATAGCCCGAGGACATAGGATCCAGACAAGTAAATGCATAATCATGCGTTCCTCCTTCTTCAAAGGTCTAGCTAGAAGGAGACGCCCTATTTCCATGGAAGGGTTTCACAGAAAAGAGCAGTAAGCCATGATCTTGTCAAAATCATCTAACTCACCAAATACGTTAATAGCATCTTCTCTTATAGGAAAATGGGCAACGTTCTCCCAAATATCATCATCAAGAATAATTGTTACCCCCTTTACACGAGAGGTAGCAATTTGATCTCTAAATTTGAACCTAGAGTAACATACCCTAACTAAGTCAAGATAATACGTACCTTGCATTTGGATGAAAGGGAGAACTCCTTGAATTTCAAGGAGATTAGGAAAGTTGAATCCCCTATTGATGAACTGATCACCAATGTCGTTGTCGTAAAAAATGAGGGCGGTCGGAGCGACGCAATGGTTTCCGACTTTCCGATTTTCGCGTTTTATTGGTGTGGTACAACGCCTTTAGGTTGTCCGATAACCGGGCTGAACCGAGAGGCGAGGTTTTTGAAAGGGCGTTCTTGGATTGTCTGATAACCGGGCTAAACCAAGAACTATTTTTTTAAGGGTTCTGTGGAGTCGCCACAGATGTTTTTTAAGGGTTCTTTGGATTCGCGCCTGTCAGGTCGAGACGGGCCGTCTCATCTGACAAGGTCGAGACGGCGGTCTCGCCTTGCAGGAACGTCGAGATGGCGGTCTCGCCTTGCAAGAACGTCGAGACGGTGGTCTCGCCGAACGAGACGGCGGTCTCATCATTCGCGAGTGGCGAGACGGCCGTCTCGCCAAACGAGACAGCGGTCTCGCCATCCGCACAAGGCGAGACGGCGGTCTCGAATCCGGGACGGCGGTCTCGAATCCGGGATGGCGATCTCGACCTTAAGAGGCGAAAATCCTTATTTTTGAGCCAAAAATCCCTCCTATCCTAGTATGGGGCCTAATAGTCTCTCCTAATGGCTTCTTAGGCTTCGTCCATCTTCGAAAAGGAGGTCTTCTGGTATTTATTGTTAGGTCGGGCAAGATTTGGTGTCTACAGCTGCCCCCCCTTTACCCGACTAGTCGACTGCTGGCCTGTTATGCCAAGGAGATCGACTGGAGGGTAAAGGAGTTGACCCTCTTGCCCGGTTGTCCTTCAGACGTCCCGACTTGCGGCGGTCGATCTTCTGGAAAAAGATGCGCTTCCAGGATGCTTCTTATGGTGATGGTTGATCCTTTCGGCTGATAAGTATGAACCCCTATTTGGTTTTGACGAGTATGAACCCTCGCCCGGTAAGCCCTCTTTTGTAAGGCCTGATGAGTAAACACCCCCATCTGGTGTTTGACGAGTATGAACCCTTGTCCGGTAAGCCCCCTTTTGTAAGGCCTGATGAGTATACACCCCCATCTGGTGTTGTGCCTCCGGATTCTCCTTCTTGCGGTAGCCGATCCTTTGGCTGTGGTGGCGGCTTACTGCTCTAGCTCATGCGCCGATGTTGAGATGTGTTCTCTCTATTTCTGATTTGGTCATCCAGTCTACGCCGGGGATTTTGTTGGTGTTCATCCAGCTTTGTTGGTTGTTGGGGATTCTTTGTTTTTGGTCTTTTGATGATGATCACCCGACTCTTGTTGGTTGGTCGGGTGGGCTTTGTTTGTGTTCGACTCTCGGTTGGTTGTCGAAGTTTGGTTAAGGTGGTTGACTTTGTTTTCAGTCCTGCCTTTTTCTCGCAGTTTCATCTCTTTTTCCTCACGATTTTGGATTTTGGCTTTTTTTTTTTAGCGTAAGTCTTTTTATTTTTAGACTCTTTTGGTTACGCTGACTTTTGAAAAAAGGTGGCAACGAATGCATGAAATAAAAATTTTATTTATAAGAGAAAATTTTATTACAACCATTTCAAGCACTATCCCTAAGGGCTATCTTCTGGAGACGATCCATGATGGGGGAATTGCTGGTACATATGTTCCCGGAATTCTGCTTGCTCCCAGGCTTCGTCACGGTATTCTTGCTGGAATGTTGTCCATTCTTACCGCATTCCCTGCTGATATTGGTACATCGTCTCCAGCCGGGTTTCAAAGGCTTCTTGCCGCACAGACATTTGATCGAATTGCTGGCGCAGATCGTGGATGTTGCAGTTTACGCCAGCAAAGTCGTCTGTGTATTGTGGTGGTTGTTGGTGCTGATGTGGCTGCTGGAAGTCGGGAGGTGTTGGGAGATCGTGCATCGCCACGATGTCCTGGAGATCCAGCGCGAAATCCAGCGAGGGATGAAGGGCCAACTGGGTCCCGTGGCATATCAGCATCCCCATGCTGACCGGGATCGACCCGCTGATGGTTTCGGGTCGAAGGCTGGAGGCCAACTCTTCCCGGCCAGCGCACCCCCATTTCTCTGCCAGGGGAGTGATAAGAGGAGCCATGAAGACGACTCCAACTGGTCTGCTCCCGAAGTCCTTAAGGGCCCTCAGGAAGAAGTAGCCAGGGTTGCAGCGTCGCCCCTGGCTCATGCAGTAAAGCACGAAGAGGTCTGGGAGGGTTACCTTACCCTGTCTCTCCTTCCTCCCGTGGACAGTCCCTGCCAGCAGCTTGTGGCAAATGCGGAGGGCTGGGGGGAGTGCCGACCCCTTCATCAGCATGGGCAGCGTGGGTGACCTGGTGAGCTCTTCCCACATTTCGGTGGCGGTGAGGTTAGTGGGGCGATTGCAGATGGCCTCCCGGTATTCCCGAGTTAGCACCTCCTCGGGCCGGACGAACCCAATGCTCACATTGAATTCGTCGAGGGTGGTAGTCCGGTATGTCCCACCCATGAAGTAGTTCACCATCTCTGTTGGTGGCAGGCCCGGGACCATGGAGGGAGCCTCGGCGTAAGAGATGGACGCCAGAAACTCCAGTACCGCTTGAGGGTACACATGGGTAGGTGGAGGTTGCAGTAGGAAGCCCCACCCAATGCTATCTATGTGGGCCCGGACATTGTCCTCCCACCCAAACTCGGCGAGGATGCCGAAGTCAAGTCTGAGCATGGGGTGCCACGTATAACCCCGGATGTGCTCGAGACGGGCTTGGTGCTGCGGCGAGAGCTGAGTAGGATCTTGGGGAGCTGGTGCCGAGGAACTGCTAGCGCCAGTAGTGCCTCTTCTCTTCCTTGACTAACTTCTACTGAACATTTTGGCCAGAAAGTGCTTGGAAGTGAGAGATCTGAGAGTTGGAGGTTCTGGGGTGCAGAGGAGTTGTGAGGGATCCTCCACACGCCTCCCCTATTTATAGGGAAAAAACCGGATTAGGGACCGTCGTCTGGGAAGTCGAGACGGCGGTCTCGAATTTACGCAGGTCGAGACGGCGGTCTGGGTCCTCGAGACGACGGTCTCGACTTTGGGCTAAAACTAGACGGTCGTCTCGCCAAGCGGGACGACGGTCTCATTTTCTGCCGAGTCGAGACGGTGGTCTCGTTAACCGAGACGGCGGTCCCGATTTGCTGGAGACCGAGACTGCAGTCTGGGAATTCCGGACGGCCGTCTCAAATTTCGGGTTTTTTTTTTGTATAAAGCTAATAGGACCTAGTTCAAAAACATTTTTATGCATGCAATGTTTTCATGTTTGATGCCCTATAATGCCTATTTTAGTTAATTTTTTAGAAGGATTTCACTGACGTGTCTTGTAGCGTTGAATGCCCTCTGATCTGTGCTTTTGTGTTTGGTTGTACCTTGTCGGATTTCTTATGACCGAATGATAGCTTGTTTTTCCTTTTCTTCTTTTTGTGGAGCACTCTTTGCCATGTAGTGTCCCTTTTTCTTCACTTTAGGGGTTTCAATCCTCTTGTTGACTATACGCCTCCATATTCCCAAATTAATTATTAGAATATCGTTGTGAGGGTCAAGAGAAGAGAAGTAAGGAGATAAATTCAATGACTTGTGTTTTAGAATGTTGATTTTATTTAGAAAGAGTTTTTGTAAGAATGGCTAGCTAGGGTTAGGCTTAGGTGTTTAAGCTTTTCGTCTAAGCAAATGTTTTTTCCCTTTTTTTTTGTTTTGTATTTGCGCCTTAGTTCTATTTCCATTACTTTTCTATGGCTAGTTGATGTCCCTAGATCGCCCTTTGGGTTTTCGAACTAGGATATTGTGCTTTGGCCCTATCTTTTGCCTAGGTTCTCTCTTTTTTTTTTGAGGAATCCTAGCGGACCTTATTTTGTAACCCTAACTTTTGCCTAGGCTACCCTTTATTTTTGTTCGGGTTTCCTACCGGGTTGACCCTATCTTTTGCGTAGCCCCCTTAGTGGGTTTCCTACCAGGTATTTTGCCCTTCTTTCTTTTTGGCCTTTGGCTTCTATTTTTTTTTTTTTGTGTATTTATTTTTTGTTCACAATATTGGCGAAGCATGACTTTCTTTATAGTGAGGTAAAGTCTTATTTGGTGCTTCTAATCAACTAGTTTGACCGTAATGGCAATGGTGAATTTTGGTTGCGCTTCTTATTCTTTTTTTTTTCTCTTTTTCGTTTACTTAGACAAGGTTATTGTTAGGTCTAGTCAGAAAATAGCAAGAAAAGAAGCAGATTGTAACAAGTATTCTTTATTAATTAATAAGGGAATATGTGCCCTAAAATGCCCTGGGGTCGGGCTAGCCCCGTGGGATAATCTCTAACAATCATGGGGTTTACATCCCTTAAATGAAGAAAAAAATTTCCTAATGACTAGGGTAGCTCTTGACGCTTGCACCCCTCCACTTCGGAAAATTTGCTTGAGTGTGCGGAGGGGAGACTTCCCTTTCCCTCTTTTGCTCGACCCTTAGTAGGGTCATATCCTAGTCCATGTTTGAAAGGATTATTTTGGAATTCCAGGGGTTCCCTCATGCCTTGGGAATCTGCCCCTAATCCTTGGCCAGGATGGTAGCCATGCTTCATCATCATGCGGGCTACTTTTGTATTTTTGGGAATCCTTTCTATACTGGCAATTTCGAGCGCTTGAAAAGACGTTTCAAGGGCCTCTTCAGCCACATCCACATAGGGTTGGGTGGACGGTCCACTGATCAGGATATCATCTTCTGCTTGGACCGTGACCAATTTGTCACCCACTATGAACTTGACTTTCTGGTGGAGCGTCGAAGGTACTGCCTTAGCGTCATGAATCCAAGGCCTGCCGAGGAGACAACTGTATGCTGGAGTAATATCCATTACGTGGAAATCGACGTTGAAGATAGTGGGTCCAACTTGGATTGGCAAATTAACTTCTCCCACTACTTCTCGCTTTGATCCGTCGAAGGCTCGAACGATAGTGCTGCTTGGGCGCAAACGGGTTCCTTGGATAGTCAACTTGTCTAGTGTGCACTCGGGCATCACGTTCAAGGATGACCCATTATCCACAAGAACTTTGGCGATGAGGTACTCCTTGCACTTGATCGAGATGTGCAAGGGCTTGTTGTGGTTCGACCCCTCGAGGGGTAGTTCTTCTTCTGTGAAGGTGAGGTGATCGCTTGCCATAATGTGACCGACGATCCTCTCAACCTTTTCTTGGGATATAGAGTGAGGTACATGCACCTCGCTCAAGACCTTCAGCAGGGCGTTTCTGTGCGGTTCCGAGCTCATTATTAGAGATAACGGCGTTATCTTCGCAGGTGTGCGGTTGAGCTGGTCTATAATGGAATACTCACTTTGCCTTATGTACTGGAGTAATTCTTCTGTCTCCTCCTTGGATTCCTTATTTTCTTTTTCCTCTTCAGCCTTTTTATTTTTTCCTTTATTTTTGGGGACCTCTTCTTGTGGGTCCTTGGGGGAATATATTCTTCCGCTTCTTGTCATGCCCCCAATACCGGCTATATTCGTGATATCCTCTTTTATTGGTGAACATTCCCCGTATCTCCACGGTACAACTTTATTTGATTCGTAGGGGAAAGGACGTGGCATAAAAAGTCGCACTGGTGTGCTTGCCCCTCTCCCTTATTCTTGAGAACCAACGGTCGAGGCTTATTTTCCTCTTGTGATGAGTCGAAGGTTGGAGAGAGCTTCATTAGGAGTGGCTTTCTCTCCATTCTTCTGATTTGGAAGACGTGTCAGTTAATCCTTCCTTTTTATTATCTTATTTATTAAACGTGAAGGAGGGAAAATTAAATATGCAGATGAATGATATGCATGCAAGTAGACAATTGTTGAATAAAAGAAAAATTTCATTCATTCATTAGAAGGTGTACATTCCCCTATTCCATACTACGAAGCAACTTTTGGCAAAAACGGAAAAGCCTAAAGAAACCCCCAGGCGGGTCTTGTTCTCTATGCAATTCTCTTTCGGCTTCCCGGACGTGACGAGCGAGTGCTTCACTTTGCTTCTGGACTGCCTGTCTTGCAGCAACTCCTTGATCATCTGAGCCTGCTCTGTTGATTTGGCCTCAAGGCGTGCTGACTTGGCCGTGATTTCTTGTAGTTGGCTATCCGAGCCGGTTCTGGAAGCTTTGGATGCTTGGATAGCTTGCTCATTAGAGTCAGCACACTAGTCCTTGAGGCGCTCTATTTCATGATCCTTTTCTTGCATTGCCTTTGCAGACCATCAATGGTGAGGATAGATTCTTGTTCTCTTTCTTCAAGGGCCCTCATCTGGGCTCCCATGATTTCTATCCTCTGGGTCAAGGCATTGACTTGGGCTTGCAGCTCTTCACTATTAGCGCTTGTAATGAGTGAGGTGGATGGTTGAGACATCCCTCTTCTTTTTCTCCACACCTCATAGTCACCGGAGACAGTCACTCGAGCTTTTCCTAGATCTCTATCTCCCATATAGACTGGTCTCTCCCATGCTTTTCTCACGGCTGGTGAGTTGGCGATGGTGCATGGGTCTCCAAAGAAACATAGTCCTCCGAGTTCCCCTCGAGAAATCGTAGTTTGGGTTCTCATGAGTTGTCTCATAGCTACTCTAGGTGAGTAGGCTATGCAACCCCTGAGTCCTATTAAGGGTATGTTCGGATAGTCTCCACATCTGATGAGGACTGGGTCGGGTCGGAACCATGGGCAGACCCAGGATACATTGTTGGCATCCAGGCATTCCAACTCGTCCCTCCATTCTGAAGTTAAGCATCGTTGGAGAGGGATTTTGGAGAAGCTTCTCAAAGGATCGGGGAACATCCCCATGTGACTAGAGGCGTAAAAGTGTGTAATGCCCCACACAAATAGTAGTGAAGAGCAGCAACGAAGTGTTTTTCCTTGCTTCTGGTGGCAGAAATCCACCGAGAGCAAGGTGTCGACAAGAATTGTAGGCAAGGGACTCTTCGAGTTCACGTCCCAGGCGAAGAAGGCGTCCATGACGGCTTGATCCACTATGTCGAGGTGGAAGGGAAACAAGATCGTTCCAAATATTATTAGGGCCAGGGTTTTGTTGAAAGCGACCCATTCTGTCCTTTCAGCTAAATCGGACAGGTGGTCTTCTAACATTGAGACCTTCCAACCCTGGACATTCCCTTTTCTTATCAGGGTAGTCTGCTAGAATGGCAGTTGAATGATGACAGCGACTTGTGTTGTAGGAGTATATGCCCCGTGGCGGATATGGACCCCGACTGATTTGGGCCATTTTAACATGATTTCATACTCCTCTAAGGTGGGCACCATATCAAACTGCGGAAATTCGAAGCAACGCAGACTGGAGTTCCAGAAGTGAACTAATACCCTGACGAAAACTTGGTCGACACAGATCTTCAGCAGGTCGAGAATCCGTCCATAGGATTTCTCAAAGTCGGAGCGGACCTCTGGTGGCATTGTCGCGCTTAGCCGTTCCAATTTCTCAGTATGGTATCGGGGAATATCCACCTTCTTCAATTGTCTACTAGTCCCCTCCATTTTCTAAAACCAAAATGCATGTTTTATGAAAATGATGCTTATTGAATGAATGCGAGTGTTTTTATTTATCATGTTTTGTATGATGCATTTTTTTTTTTTTGAAGAAGTAAACTACTTATATGGGGGTAATGCTTTTGAACCAGGTCCCATTTATCGTTTTGGAATCGGATTTTTATTTGACTTTTTATTTTATCTTTTATTTTATAGCCTTTTATCTCTTCTATTGGACTGCTTGGCTACTTAGCTTACAAAGAACTTGAAACCAGGCTAGCTAAAAGGCAGACTGTCCGAGATAAAAAGTGGCTTTATGCGAAAGAATAATTAACGTCCCTTATCTCTTCTGTCGGACTGCGTGGCTACTTAGCTTACAAAGAACCTGAAACCAGGCTAGCTAAAAGGCAAACTGTCCGAGATAAGGGTGTTTATTGCAAAAGGATTTTTTGTGATTTTTCTTGTTGTTTGTTTATGCTATGCAACAGATAAATGCAACAAACATATGCACACACAATTCGAACATCCACGAACAGGCGAGAAGTCGTTTTAATCACGAGGTAGGGTTTTCCTGCAGAAAAGTGCATTGGTGAAGGTAGGTTCTAACTGTTCTCACCAAGGCTAAGGCCCCCAAGGTGCCCCCATTATAGGGTCCCCACTCTCCAGCCTTCCGACCATGCTTAGCACTAAGGCCATAGTCAGTCTTTGTGCCAAAAGAGGAAGGTTATCACCTTGAGTGGTGGTTTCCGATCACACTGGTGGACACAAGGCCATCACTACAGCGAACCGTACCTGCCACCCACTCCCTATGGATTTCTCACTTGCCCCCGGGTATAGGGGGAACTGTTGTGTGCAAGGGTTTGTGTACAGTTTGTATTTCAAACAATTGCATAAATATAAACAGACAACAGTTATTAAAGCCAAGCAATAAAACATGTTATAATACAAGGTAGGGTAAAAGCGGTATTTTCTTGGTTTATTTATTTTTAAGCTAACCCATCACTAAATGGGATCAACTCTATAGGCTTCCCCAGTGGAGTCGCCATCTGTCGCCGCCATAAAAAATGAGGGCGGTCGGAGCGATGCGATGGTTTCTGACTTTCCGATTTTTGCGTTTTATTGGTGTGGTACAACGCCTTTAGGTTGTCCGATAACCGGGCTGAATCAAGAGGCGAGGTTTTCGAAAGGGCGTTCTTGGATTGTCCGATAACCGGGCTAAACCAAGAACTATTTTTTTAAGGGTTCTGTGGAGTCGCCACCGATGTTTTTATCGGAAACATCGAAAAATGAGTTTAAAAAGGCGTTGGTTTTCGAAAAACCAACTTTGGTCATTAGAACCAGAGTTGGGTAAGGGAGTTAGTTACGTATAAGGGAAGTGTTAGTTCCCTTACAACGCCCCTTTCGGGTTCCCTATGATAGGCCAACTATTCTGAGTAAATAAACCGGAAAATGCGCTTTTACCCTTTTATTTTGCGGAATTTAAAGTTACGACTACATGGCCCTAATCTCTATTGCACAATTAAAATTAAAGCGGTAAAAGTAGAGAGAGAGAGAGAGTATAAACCTTCGAAGCAAGCTTTTCTTATTAATTCCTTCTAAAAATAGGGTGTTTTGCGGCAGCCCTTCACTCTACATAGCGTCGGAAACCTCTCGAAACGCTCAAAAACACTCTTAGAAACGCTCAGAAACTCCGGAAATGCTTAGGAGGGGTTCTAGAGAGAGAAATTGAAGTGATTTCTAGAGAGAAGGAGGAAGAACTTGTTGGAAATGAGGGGAATAGGGGCCCTATTTATAGGGATTTGCGCCTGTCAGGTCGAGACAGGCCGTCTCGTCTGACAAGGTCGAGACGGCGGTCTCGCCTTGCAGGAACGTCGAGACGGCAGTCTCACCAAACGAGACGGCAGTCTCGCCATCCGCGCAAGGCGAGACGGCCGTCTCGACCTTAAGAGGCAAAAATCCTTATTTTTGAGCCAAAAATCCCTCCTATCCTAGTATGGGGCCTAATAGTCTCTCCTAATGGCTTCTTAGGCTTCGTCCATCTTCGAAAAGGAGGTCTTCTGGTCTTTATTGTTAGGTCGGGCAAGATTTGGGGTCTACAACCAATAAGGAACTTAGGAGAAATAATACCACGTTCCTTCCAATAAGACAAAAATTCTTGTCGGCCTTCTGCATCAGAGATCCATCCTTCTATAGAATTAGGACGGGGATGAGATGAGGGTGCAAATCTTCTTCTGGTGGGAATTTTAGCACGAGAAGATGAGTCCATTGTAGGATTAGAAGAGTAACAAGAAGATTTAGGAGGACAAGTTAAGATAGAAGAAAGCAAGATTGATAGAATGAGGCAAGAAAGCTTGATTTCAAGAGATAGAAGTGAGTAGAAGTGAAATGGAGGTCCCTATTTATAACCAAGCATCTCCAACGGTCATATGAAAGTGAATAAGGGTCAAAAGAGTCATTGGCAATACCTAGGAATCAAAACTTGCCAGGTTTAATCGATTAAAACTCGAATTAATCGATTAAACCAGTACCAGACCCATTTAATCAATTAATTTGAGTTGTTAATCGATTAACACTGAGTTTAATCGATTAAGTGGTGAATTAATCGATTAATCCAGAGAGAAATGTCATGTTTTGAGTGTTTTGGATGCAAATAATCGATTATAACTCGAATTAATCGATTATTCCAGAGACTACATCAAATTTTTGAGGTTTATACACATGATAATCTATTAACATCCTACACAATGAATTATAACATCACAACCATCCAAAAACTGTCTAATTAAGCAGAATTTAAGCTATTTCTAATATCCCTAAGTCTCTTCTAAGATCATAGAATCTATCCTTGGGTAGAGGCTTAATAAAAATATCTGTTAATTGATGCTTTGTATCAACGTACTCTATTTTACAGTTTCCTTTGCTGATATGATCTCTCAAAAAGTGATGTCTAATCTCTATATGCTTAGTCCTAGAGTGCATTACTGGATTCTTAGTAAGATTAATTGCACTTGTATTATCACACATTAAAGGTATGTCATTTAGAAATATACTATAATCTTCTAGCTGTTGTTTCATCCACAAAATTTGAGCACAACAATTACCAGCTGCAATATATTCAGCTTCAATGGTGGATAAAGCAACACATGCCTGTTTCTTAGAATGCCAAGATACTAAGGATGGACCTAACAAATGACATGTCCCACTAGTACTCTTTCTATCAATTTTGCATCCACCATAATCAGCATCAGAATATCCTATTAAACTAGTACAAGCATCAGATGGATACCATAAACCAAAACCAGTAGTTCCTTTTAAATATTTTAAAATATGTTTTACTGTAATTAGGTGAGATTCTTTTGGACAGGCCTGAAATCTAGCACACACACAGACAGAATGCATAATATCAGGTCTACTTGCAGTTAAGTATAACAGTGAACCTATAATACCTCTATACATAGATTGATTAACTTCCAAACATGATTCATCCTTGTCTAAATAGCATGAAGTTCCCATGGGTGTTAGCTTCCTTTGAGGTGTCCATTCCAAACTTTTTAAGGATCTCTTTGCAGTATTTGGTTTGAGAGATGAAAATGCCATCTTTAAGTTGCTTGATTTGAAGTCCAAGGAAGAATGTCAATTCTCCCATCATAGACATTTCAAACTCTCCCTGCATTATCTTAGCAAATTCTACACATAACGAATTATCATTTGATCCAAAAATAATATCATCAACATATACCTGGACCAATAAGATATGTTCTTTAACTTTCTTTATAAACAGAGTAGTGTCGCCGCCGTCAAAACGAGGCGGTCGGAGCGACGTGATGGTTCCGACTTTCCAATTTTCACGTTTTTATTGGTGTGGTTACAACGCCTTTAGGTTGTCCGATAACCGAGCTGAACCTATGGGCGAGGTTTTTGAAATGGCGTTCTTAGATTGTCCGATAACCGGGCTAAACCAAGAACTAGTTTTTGAAGGGTTCTTTTGGAGTCGCCACCGATGTTTTTACCGAAAACATCAAAAAAGGAGTTAAAAGGCGTTGGTTTTCGAAAAACCAACTTTGGTCATTAGAACCAGAGTTGGGTAAGGGAGTTAGTTACGTGTAAGGGAAGTGTTAGTTCCCTTACGACGCCCCTTTCGGGTTCCCTATGATAGGCCAGCTATTTTAAATAAATAAACCGATGAAAAATACGCTTTTACCCTTTATTTTGTGGAATTTAAAATGGTGACTACATGGCCATAGTTTCTATTGCATAATTAAAATTAAAGCGATAAACTAGAGAGAGAGTATAGAAACCTCTGAAGCAAGCTTTCTATTAATTCTTTGCAATTAGGGTGCTTTTTGGCAACCCTTCACTCTTTACAGCGCCGGAATCTCTCGAAAATGCTATAAAACACTCTAGAAAGCTCTCAGAAACTCCGGAAATGCTTCGGAGGGGTTCTAGAAAGAGAATTTGAAGAAATATCTAGAGAGAGAATGGAAGAACTGTGTGAAATGAGGGGAATGACGTGACTATTTATAGGGATTCGTGCCTGTCAGGTCGAGACGGCCGTCTCACCATTCGCAAGTGGCGAGTCGGCCATCTCGCCAAACGGGACGGCGGTCTCGCCACTTGCGCAAGGTGAGACGGCGGTCTCGAATCTGAGATGGCGGTCTCAACCTTAAAAGGTGAAAATCCTTATTGTTTTGCCAAAAATGCCTCCTATCCTAGTATGGGGCCTAATAGTCTCTCCTAGTGGCTTCTTAGGCTTCATCCATCTTCAAATAGAAGGTCTTCTGGTCTTTATTGTGAGGCGGGACAAGATTTGGGGTCTACAAGTAGAATCAATTTTTCTTCTAGAAAAATCATTTGAAGTTAGGAAACTACTTAACCTTTCATACCAAGATCTAGGAGCTTGTTTCAACCCATATAATGCTTTCTTTAATTTAAAAATATGATTAGGATAACTAAAATCTTCAAATCCAGGGGGTTGCTCCACATAAACTTCTTCTTTAATAAAACCATTCAAAAATGAACTCTTAACATCCATTTGATATAATTTAAATTTCATCAAAGATGCATAAGCAAGAAGTAGGCGTATAGCCTCTAACCTGGCAACAGGAGCATAAGTTTCATCATAATCTATACCTTTCTCCTGACAATAGCCTTTGGCAACAAGTCTGGCTTTATTCTTTGTTATGTTTCCATCTTTATCAAGTTTATTTCTAAACACTCATTTGGTTCCAATAACTTGATGTGATTCTTCTCTTGGGATTAATTCCCAGACTTGATTCCTTTCAAATTGGTTAAGTTCTTCTTGCATGGCTATGCACCATTGGTCATCTTTAAGCGCTTCCTCAACATTTTTGGGTTCTATCTATGACACAAAAGCTATAGACATGCAGAAATTAGTCATATTTCTAGTTCTTACCCCTTTTGAGATATCACCAATGATATTTTTCATTGAGAGTCCTCTAGGTGATTTCCATTCTTTTGCTAATTCAGGCGTTTGAGAAGGCTCATTTTCTTCCAAATATAATTCATCAAGAGCCTCTCTTATATACTCATCATCACCTGCAAGTTCTTTATTTGACTCAAGAGGATTTCCCCCAAGGTCTACAATCTCATCAAAAGAAACATGAATAGATTCTTCAATATTTAAGGTTCTTCTATTAAACACCCTGTAAGCCTTGCTAGTTAATGAATAACCTAAGAAAATGCCCTCATTGGCTTTTGAGTCAAATTTTCCTAAGTTGTCCTTTCCATTATTTAACACAAAACACTTACATCCAAATATTTTTAAATGAGCAACATTAGGCTTTCTACCATTTAACAATTCATAGGGATTTGATTTTTTAATTGACCTAATGAGCATTCTATTTAAAACATAACAAGCAGTACTAACTGCATCAGCCCAAAAATATTTAGGAACATTTGATTCATTTAACATTGTTCTAGCAAGTTCCTCTAGTGGCCTATTTTTCCTTTCAACTACACCATTTTGTTGGGGAGTCCTAGGAGCAAAAAAGTTATGTAATATTCCATTTTCTTCACAATAATTTTCAAACTTTTCATTTTGAAACTCACCACCATGGTCACTGAAAGTGATCCTAGCAAAGATCTCATTGATTTGATGAAGTCAAAGATAAAGTCAAGGGTCAACTCTGCAGCAGTCAAACAAGTCACTCAGAACAAAGGAGCTGAAGACTTAGTGTGTCTAAACAGAAAGCTTAGGTAAAACCACTTTACCTTTTCCACTGCATAAAGCTTCTTCACTCAATTTGCAAAATGCCTCAAAAATAGTTTTAAACAAATAAAAAAACAAAAGCATTTTGGCAAAGAATTTTCTTAAACAAGTTATTAACTGATAAAGGTTTGAAAGAATCAATTTAAAACACTTAGAATGTTTTAAAAAGTGTTTTTACAATATTTTAATCGATACAAACTTCTTTTAATCGATTAAAACTCTTTATGACCGATTAGAATTCGAATGTAATAGGTCAGAATGCAATATAATCGATCAGATCTTAAATATGAGCGATTAGAATTATTTTAATCGATTAAAACACGTTTCAATCGATTAAAATCACTTTGGATGTCAGTATGATCGATCAGAATGAGATTATGACCGATCAGAGTTGGTTATGATCGATCAGAATTGAATTATGACCGATCAGACTTATTTCAATCGATTAAAACACATTTCAATCGATTAAAATAACTTAGAAAATCTTTTCAATCGATTAAAACGAACTTTCAATCGATTAAAATGACTTGAAAATATATGTGCAGATTTTCAATCGATTGAAACGACTTTATATCAGCTAAAATAACTTGGAAAGTTTTATAAAGAGGTTTTTAAACAAATCAATCGATTAATACGTGATTCAATCGATTGTTTTATACTTAGAAAATGTTTGTAAAACGTTTTAACTGATAAAAACGTGGTCGTATCAACTAAAACATTTTCTCGTTAAAGATCAAGAACGCATTAATGGGTTGAAAGGACTTTTAACAGATTGTAACGGCTATTTCAACGGATTAAAACAAACTTTCAACAGATTAATTAATGCAGCAGATTTGAAAATACTCTTTTATAAACAGAATTGCTTGGAACTTTTAACATATCAGTTTTTACACAATTCAAGCAATCAATACAAGCAACTATTAGCATTTTTCAAGAAAGATACACAACTGTTTTTGTGAACTTCTTTTGAAATCTTTCTTGAGGCACTTTGCATTTCTTTGAAGAAGAAACCGATCGTGGATTGGTGTAATCCGGTTTGAGCTTTCTTTGTTTCTTCTTTTCAATTTCTATTCATTCATTTGTACTTGTTTTGTACCTGGAATTTGGGTACAAGTTTTCTGCAATTGTTGTAGAAAGTTGCCAAGAACTGGAATTTGGTTCTTGGTGGAAAGGTTAAAGCAAGAGCTGGAATTTGGTTCTTGTGTGTGGTGCCTGGAATTTGGGCACTTGGTTTCTCTCGTGCTGGAATTTGGTTGCGAGAGGTTTCCAAGAGCTGGAATTTGGTTCTTGGTGGAGAGTTAGAATAGGTGTAAGAGGGTGAGTCTGTAAAACATCTATTCTAGTGGAACCCAGCTGGAATTTGGCTGGAGTCCGGACGTAGCCCTGGTATTGGGTGAACCAAGTATAAAATTACCGGTGAAATCTTTCCTAACCTTTCTCTCTTTAATTTCTGCTGCTGCACTTAAACTGTTTGATTGCATTGTAATTTGTGAATTCATAAGTAATCTTAATTTTCGAATTAGATAATCTGTGTATTGCGAAAAACTTTCAAAAATCAATTCACCCCCCTCTTGATTTAAAACTACTTTTCTAACAATTGGCATCGGAGCGAGGTGCTTGAAAGTTAATCAAGTTACTTCGATCCATGGCATTTTACGAGGAGCGTGCATTGATAGACCTCCACTGTTGAGTGGAACAGATTACCTATATTGGAAAATAAGGATGAAAATCTTCATTGAATCTGTTAGTATAAATGCTTGGAATGTTATTGAACAGGAAACCGATATTGCTAACAGAATCCAAGATGATTGTATTGCCAAGAATATCATCTTATCCGCCCTTAACGAGATGATCTTTTCGAGATTGCACACTGCCAAGCTGCTGCACAAATGTGGAAGATCCTTGAAAAGACCTATGAAGAAGCACCAGAAATATGCTTGATGGTCAACTCGGAATCATCAAAAACCAGTGTAAGTTCTGAATCTATAAACTATAGCTCATTACAAGATGCTTTCTTTGAAATACATGAAGTAGCAAAGAAATTAGAAACTGAAAACAGAAAATTGAAAAGCATGAATAGGTTACTAGAAAACAAGATCATTATTCTTGAAAAGAAAATAATTGATGAAGAAAAGTTAGAATTAGAAAATAATACTGATTGCATGTGTAATGTTGAAGATTGCAAAAGCTGCTCCGAGTTACGAAACAAGTATCATACCTAGTAAAAACTTCATCTAAATTAGCACAAGGAAAGAATAATCTTGATAAGATACTTGATTCCCAAAAGTTAGTTATTGAACGTGGTGGTATAGGTTATACACCAGCCATTGGAAAGAAAACCAGAGCTTTCAAAAATTATTTTGCATATAGTAAAACTGTTTCATCTCCGTTTATCAAATGCTTTTACTGTATGAAAAAAGGGCACTCTGTTAAATATTGCAGAATTAAGAAATATGCCGTACCTAAAGGTAGAATGAAATGGGTTCCAAAAATTAATTCATTTCAAATAACCTAATTGGACCCAGTAATTATAAAGGGTACCAGAACAATTCTTAATTTGTTTTGCAGGAACAAGTCTGGGAATCCCTTGAAAATCAGAGCTGCGAAATCAGGTTCTGAGTATTTAAACTAATTGTTTTAATTGATATATAACAATATTAATCGATTAAAATAACTTACTGATATCTGTCCGTACCATTTTAATCGATTGAAATATCGAAATAATCGATTGAACTGATCTCGGGATTTTGGTTTAATTGTTTTAATCGATTGTAATATCTCGTATATCAACTAAAAACACTTAGGTATCAAAATTAATCGATTCATTTACGTTTTAATCGATTTAAATACTGGTGATATTTTTTTATTACATTCTGTACCATACAAATCGATTCTTTCATAAAACAATTGATTAATTCACTGTAGATGTTTACATTTCTCTTAATACTTTACATGGAATGCTGCATGGTAATACACTGAAAATCAAAGAAATTATCAAAGAATGGACTGTAACTTTTCTTATAGACACTAGTTACAAACAGGTCAAACTGTTAGGACTCGAAAACATAGTTTATCATAGATTTTTTCAAGTGATAGTTGATTCTGGTAATAAATTGTTGATTACTAGGAAGTTCAATGAACAAATGTTTACATTAGATTTCTTGATATTACCTAGCAATATTTCGAAATAATCTTGAGCATGCATTGGTTCAAAACTCTTGGTGAAATTCATTGGAACTGTGCAACTTTGAATATTTGCTTTAATCATCAATGTCACGAGGTGACACTATAAGGGAACCAATCTGGAACAACAATTCAAAAATTGAATAACGTGGTACAGGGAATGTATGTTTTATGGTCGATACAGGGATAAATTTTATATTGTTTTTGAATTCTGGATTGATTGTCATCACCTGTCCTCATTACTAATCATTGCCCACTCTACCAGAATAAGTTTTTTGTTAATCACTTGTGCATATGATACCACTGGAAACAACAAAGTTAAAAATGACTCATTCTTCAAAAGATAATGATGACTCGGTTCACTATAAGTGAGAATAACACCCATCATACTACATTAATAAAAATACAGTTATTTGCTTGGATGATGACAACTCGTAGGGTTCAAAATGGGTTTTTAGGAATAAAATGGATGAAAATGGCATAATCACAAGAAATAAAGCCGGATTAGTTGCTAAAGGGTACAATCAGCAAGAAGGGATAGACTTTGATGAAACATATGCTCCAGTTGCTAGGTTAGAAGCCGTTAGATTACTCGCTTGCCTATGCTTCTATTAAAAATTTCAGGTTGTTCCAAATGGATGTCAAAAGCGCTTTCTTGAATGGATATTTGAATGAAGAAGTTTTTGTCACTCAACCACCTGGGTTTGAAGATCATATTCATCCAGAATATGTTTACAGGTTGAAGAAAGCCCTGTATGGTCTCAAACAAGCCCCAAGGCAATGGTATGAAAGGTTAAGTAACTTTCTTATCTCAAAGGGCTATCATAGAGGTTTGGTGGACAAAACTTTGTTTCTAAAGAAACTGAATAATGATATAATTCTGGTTCAAGTTTATGTTGATGACATCATATTTGGTGCTACTAATGAGACTTTATGCAAAGATTTCATGAAAGACATGCAGGGTGAGTTTGAGATGTCAATGATGGGGGAACTTAATTACTTCCTTGGACTGCAAGTCAAACAACTTCAAGAAGGAAGTCTTCTTCATCAATCAAAGTACTTGCATGTAACCGTCGAAGAGATTTGAAATGGAACACTGCAAGGAGGCATCAACACCTATGTCAACAAACTGCTACCTTGATTCTGATGAAAAAGGGAAATCTGTTGATGAAACCAAATATAGGGGGCTTATTGGTTCTTTACTCGTATTTAACAGCTAGCGGACTGACATTATGTTCAGGTGTCTGTATGTGTGCCGAGTTCCAATCCGCACCAAAAGAGTCTCACCTTACTGCTGCAAAAAGGATCCTCAAGTATCTCAAGGGGACTTTAAATGTTGGGTTATGGTATCCAGGTGAGTCTAAACTGAATTTAGTTGGATATTCTGACTCTGATTTTGCAGTCTGTAAACTTGACAGAAAGAGTACCAGTGGCACCTGTCATCTCCTAGGAAGCAGTCTAATCTCTTGGCACAGCAAGAAGCAAGTCATGTGTTGCTTTGTCTACAGCTAAGCGGAATATATTGCTGCCTGGCAGCTTGTCGTGCTCAGTCTCTCTGGATAAAACAGCAGCTTGAGGATTACGGTTTAACCCTCGGAAAATCCCTCTCTTATGCGATAATACCAGTGCCATAATGCTAACTAAAAATCCAATTCAACATTCTAGAACAAAGCATATAGAAATAAGGCATCATTTTATTAGAGATCATATTCTAAAAGGTGATTGCGAGATCTTCTTTATAGAAACTGAAAAACAACTAGCAGATATTTTCACAAAACCCCTTGCTAGTGATAGGTTTTTCAAAATTCGCACTGAGTTAGGCATCTTAGACGCATCAAACATTACTTAGAGTGCAAGTCTGGTTGTTTTAGTCAATAATAACACCTTTTAATCGGTTAAATAAACTAAACAACAAATTGCATTACTTTTTTTAATCGATTTAAAATCGAAAAAATCGATTGTTTTTATTAAAAATTCATGTTTTCAAAATCTTAAATGTTTTAATCGATTAAACCTTTCTTTCAATCGATTAAAATAATTTACCAAGATCATTTTAACCGATTATGCTCTGTTTTTAATCGATTTTTATTCTGAAAAGAGGATTAAAGGCTTTAGTTAATGGCTGTTTCTGTAAACATGCTACTAAAGCGTGATTCCCTTATCTTTACACGTGTTAATTGTATTCATTACAAACGTGTTAATGGAGATAAGTTTGAATCAACTTTAATTGATTCTTTTCATGAGTGAAATATTGATTCACTTTGTTTTTTTAAAAACTTGAGCATATTTTTCGAAACCTTACATTTTATTCTTTTCTCTTCTGTTTTTGCATCACTTTAAGATAAATTTAAGTGCAACATTTTAGGGGGAGAAATAAGTTTTAGGGGGAGAAACAAAACTTTATTACATTCTTATATTTCTCACCTAACTGCATTATCAAGTGACTTATTTTGCAGAGATTGTTTTTTCAAAATGGTGTTTGTCTTCATCAAATAGGGGGAGACTGAAAGTGATCCTAGCAAAGATCTCATTGATTTGATGAAGTCAAAGATAAAGTCAAGGGTCAACTCGCAGCAAGTCAAACAAGTCACTCGTAACAAAGGAGCTCGAAGACTTAGTGTGTCTAAACAGAAAGCTTAGGTAAAACCACTTTACCTTTTCCACTGCATAAAGCTTCTTCACTCAATTTGCAAAATGCCTCAAAAATAGTTTTAAACAAATAAAAAAACAAAAGCATTTTGGCAAAGAATTTTCTTAAACAAGTTATTAACTGATAAAGGTTTGAAAGAATCAATTTAAAACACTTAGAATGTTTTAAAAAGTGTTTTTACAATATTTTAATCGATACAAACTTCTTTTAATCGATTAAAACTCTTTATGACCGATTAGAATTCGAATGTAATAGGTCAGAATGCAATATAATCGATCAGATCTTAAATATGAGCGATTAGAATTATTTTAATCGATTAAAACACGTTTCAATCGATTAAAATCACTTTGATGTCAAGTATGATCGATCAGAATGAGATTATGACCGATCAGAGTTGGTTATGATCGATCAGAATTGAATTATGACCGATCAGACTTATTTCAATCGATTAAAACGCATTTCAATCGATTAAAATAACTTAGAAAATCTTTTCAATCGATTAAAACGAACTTTCAATCGATTAAAATGACTTGAAAATATATGTGCAGATTTTCAATCGATTGAAACGACTTTATATCAGCTAAAATAACTTGGAAAGTTTTATAAAGAGGTTTTTAAACAAATCAATCGATTAATACGTGATTCAATCGATTGTTTTATACTTAGAAAATGTTTGTAAAACGTTTTAACTGATAAAAACGTGGTCGTATCAACTAAAACATTTTCTGTTAAAGATCAAGAACGCATTAATGGGTTGAAAGGACTTTTAACAGATTGTAACGGCTATTTCAACAGATTAAAACAAACTTTCAACAGATTAATTAATGCAGCAGATTTGAAAATACTCTTTTATAAACAGAATTGCTTGGAACTTTTAACATATCAGCTTTTACACAATTCAAGCAATCAATACAAGCAACTATTAGCATTTTTCAAGAAAGATACACAACTGCTTTTGTGAACTTCTTTTGAAATCTTTCTTGAGGCACTTTGCATTTCTTTGAAGAAGAAACTGATCGTGGATTGGTGTAATCCGGTTTGAGCTTTCTTTGTTTCTTCTTTTCAATTTCTATTCATTCATTTGTACTGTTTTGTACCTGGAATTTGGGTACAAGTTTTCTGCAGCTGTTGTAGAAAGTTGCCAAGAACTGGAATTTGGTTCTTGGTGGAAAGGTTAAAGCAAGAGCTGGAATTTGGTTCTTGTGTGTGGTGCCTGGAATTTGGGCACTCGGTTTCTCTGCGACTGGAATTTGGTTGCAGAGGTTTCCAAGAGCTGGAATTTGGTTCTTGGTGGAGAGTTAGAATAGGTGTAAGAGGGTGAGTCTGTAAAACATCTATTCTAGTGGAACCCAACTGGAATTTGGCTCAGAGTCCGGACGTAGCCCTGGTATTGGGTGAACCAGTATAAAATTACCGGTGAAATCTTTCCTAACCTTTCTCTCTTTAATTTCTGCTGCTGCACTTAAACTGTTTGATTGCATTGTAATTTGTGAATTCATAAGTAATCTTAATTTTCGAATTAGATAATCTGTGTATTGCGAAAAACTTTCAAAAATCAATTCACCCCCCCTCTTGATTTAAAACTACTTTTCTAACAGTCACTTCTTAAAACTTTAATTCTTAAGTCTTTCTCATTTTGAATTTTTTTTGCAAATTTTCTAAAGACCTTAAAGGGTTCACTTTTCATAGTTAGGAAAAATGTCCAAGTATATCTAGAGTAATCATCAACAATCACAAGGCCATAATAATTTCCACCAAAGCTTTTTATCCTAGAAGGTCCAAATAAATCTAAATGTAATAATTCTAGGGGTTTTGAAGTGGAAATAACATTCTTTGATTTAAATGATGATTTTACTTGTTTACCTTTTTGACATGCATCACACAATCTATCTTTTTCAAACTTTAACTTAGGAAAGCCAACAACTAAGTCTTTTGATTTCAATTTATTCAAATGATACATATTTATATGAGCTTCTCTCTTATGCCATAACCAAGGGTTCTCTTCCTTAGCAACTAAACATGTTATACTAGAATCATGTAAACAATCCAAATCAATCAAGTATATGTTATTATGCCTAATACCTTTTAATTCTACATTTTCGGAATCTATCAAATGTATGGTGCAAAATTTACTTTCAAAGATTACCTTAAATACTTTGTCACATAGTTGACTTATGCTAAGGAGATTATGCTTTAGTCCATCAACAAGAAGCACATCCTTAATCTCCAAAGTGTTTGCACCACATATATTTCCAATTCCAAGAATTTTCCCTTTGTTGTTGTCCCCATAAGTTACATATCCTTGTTCTTTAGCTTTGAAAGTCACAAATTTCGTTTTATCACCGGTCATATGCTTTGAGCATCCACTATCAAGATACCACATAGACATCTTTGATTTGGAAGTTTCCTACAAAACAAGAACATAGTAAACTTAGGTCCCCATAACTTTTGGGTCCTTGGGGTTAGAGACAAACAAATTATTTAACAATAGGAACCCAAATGTATTTACCTTTAGGAGCACCAAAATGTTTTATTTTACATTTGTTTGAAGTGTGACCTTGTTTCATACAGTAAAAACATGCTTTTGATGTAGCTTTTGAAAATGATGCATTTCTAATAATGGATGATTTAGTTCCTTTTTCCACCCATACTCTTCTCTTTTTAGTTTTAGGCTTTCTCAAAGAAACTTGATGGTTTACACTATTTTGAGTTACAACAACTTTATCCTTCTTTAAATCACTTATCTCTTTTTTGGCTTTATCTAGCAAATGGTTAAGGATATCTATGTCATATTCATACTCTTTACAAGTTGCACATGCTAAGTTCTTATCATCATTCTCATCTAAACATACAATTTTCGTTTCTAAGGATTCCTTTTCTTCTAAACATGTGATTTTCGTTTTTAATGAGTCAACTTCCTTTCCGGATCTACTTAAATTCTTCTTCACAACTTTATATTCATTTTTCAAGTTCTTAAAAGCACTAAATAATTCATTATATGCATTTTGCAGTTCATCATAGTTATTTTCATCATCACTTGTGGATGAGTCGGAATCACTTACCTCAAAGTCAGAAGATATGTTGTCATTTGCCATTAAGCAAATATTGGCTTCTACTTCCGAGTCACTTGATTCTGAACTTGAATCACTGTTGTCCCAAGAAATATAGGCTTTCTTCTTGAAGAACTTTTTGCCTTTTATTTCTTCATTTTTCTTGTTTGGACATTCGGTCTTCA
Organism: Sphenostylis stenocarpa; assembly: GCA_963425845.1. Taxonomy (NCBI): domain Eukaryota; kingdom Viridiplantae; phylum Streptophyta; class Magnoliopsida; order Fabales; family Fabaceae; genus Sphenostylis; species Sphenostylis stenocarpa. Next base: position 38,062,115 of record OY731406.1, on the reverse strand, counting down.
CATGTCCTGCTTCACCACAACCATAACATTTTATATTTACGGAAGTACTTTCTCTTACCTTTCCCTTACCTTTGAATGGATGCCTTCCTTTGGCTTTCATAAATTTGGTGAACTTCTTTATCATAAGACTCAATTCTTCTTCTTCATTCTCCGAGTTTTCTTCTTCCTTTTTATTTTTACCTTTGGAAATTTCGGTTTTGAAGGCTAAGTTCTTCTTTTGATATTGTCCTTCTTCTTCATTTAGCCTTCCAAGCTCAAGCTCATGCTCTCTTAGCTTTTCAAAGAGCGCCGCCATGGACATTGTGGCAAGGTTTTGTGACTCCGAGATGGCCGTCACCTTAGGTTGCCATTTCCTATCCAAAGATTTTAAATTTTTAACATTCAATTCATCAACGTCAAAGATTTTACCTAATCCGGTGAGATGGTTCACAATATGAATGAAACTCTTTTGAACGTCAAATATCGTTTCGCCTTGTTGCATCTGGAACATCTCGTATTCTTGGATTAGAGAATTTTTCTGTGCTCTCTTAACGTCATCGTACCTTCGTGGGTCACTCTTAGCATTTCCCACATCTCCTGAGCACTTTTTCAAACAGAGATCCTGTAAAACTCGTCAAGGGTTAAAGCAGATGAAATAATATTTCTAGCCCTAACGTCAAATTGTGCTTTTCTGTTTTCCTCTGTTGTCCATCTAGAAAAAGGTTCAGGAACGTCTGCACCATTTTCAGTAACTTTAGGAATATAAGGACCGTTTAAAATAGCGTCCCAAACGCCTCTATCAACAGACTCTAAAAAGATTTGCATTCTTACTTTCCAGAAAGGATAATTTTGACCCGCAAAAAGTGGGGGTCTGTTGATAGACGCACCTTCGGTAAAAGTTTGATTTTGTCCGGCCATTTTCGAAAAGTTTGAATGACTATCAAAGCAAGCTCTGATACCACTTGTTAGAATCGCGTAGTGGAATGTTCGCGTGGTCGGACAAAAACCAAGAGGGTGGGTGAATTGGTTTCTTAACAAAAATTAGGTTTTAAAAATTTTTCCCAAATTTTACCGATTAAAATACTGTGTAAACATAATTAAGATAGAGATAGAGTCTTACACAGGAGATTTATACTGGTTCGGATCAAAAGACCCTACGTCCAGTTGCTAATCACTCAAACAGAGGATTAACGCTGTCACTATAATCAAAGTTGTTACAAACAGATAACAATTGAAAATACAAAGTAAAGAAAACACCGCTCTTGAAACCCACAAGTGATGAAGAACAGTTTTCCCCAGAGACGGCACAGCACACAATCCACTAAGAACTCCACTTAGTGATTCTTATCGCTTCTAGCCCACACCAGGTTCCAAAAGCCCCTTTTTCCTCCAACAAACAGTTCTCTGGCACTCACAACACTTAACTTTTGTTTGAAAAAGGTTGTTCAATTTTTCTGAGTGCCATAGAGAAGCTTAAGTAGAGAAATTAGGGTTTGGGAATTGGGATTTTTGGAACTAGGAGTCTTGGGATTAGGGTTTTCGAAAATAGGGTTGATTTGAAGTTGAAAATCAAAATCTGACTGAAATAAACGATTAAATGAAGTGTTAATCGATTATTACCGAGCCAAAATCAATAGAACCCCAAAACTCTCTGTTTTAATCGATTAAAAGCCCTGTTAATCGATTAACAGACCTTTTAATTGATTAACAGGTGTGTTAATCGATTATTACAATGAACAGATACAGAAAATGGTTTTTCTCACTGTAATAATCGATTATTTGACCATTTAATCGATTAAAGCCGAGGCAAACTGATAAACGTGAGTTTTTGAAGCTTCTAAAGTGCAGACTATGTACCGACTATCTTAAACTCTAATATTACAGACTCAAACTAATCAAAACAGAGTTATTACACAATAAAATAAGTCTACAACTTTCTAAGTTCTTTGTTCTTGAATCATCATCAAAATCAACAAGCTTCATGTCCATGTAAGTTCAACGTTAAGTCCTTGAATGTTCAACAACCTTATGTGGATGCAGCGGAAGAGGCCCTTGAAATATCTTTTCAAGCGCTCGAAATAGCCAATGTAGAAAGACTTTTCGACAACATGAAGGTGGCCCACATGATGTTAAAATACGGATATCGCCCAGGCCAAGGGCTTGGTACAAATTCCCAAGGAATAAGGGAGCTACCAGATTTTAAAGATAATCCTTTGAAGCACGGCCTAGGGTACGACCCTAAAAAGGATCGAGCTACAAGAAGAAAGGGAAAGTCTCCCCTCCATACACTGAATCATATTTTTCGAAGCGGAGGGATACAAATGTCAAGAGCAACTTTAGTCATTAGGTGTTATTCTTCCAATTTTAAGGAATGTAAACCCAATGACTATTAGAGATTACTCCCGGGGGCAAGCCCAACCCCCGGGAATTTTTAGGGTACATATTTCCCTTTTAATCATAAAGAATACGATTCTTATTATCTACTTCTTTTCTTGTTATTCATGTTTATACCTCATTAATAATCATGTTTAAGCAAACGTTTTCCAAAGGCGTATAATATAATCAAGAGCGCACTATCATCAAAAAGCAAAATTAGCCATCACTGATTGATTAGAAGCACAAGTAAGGTTTTACCTCGCCATAATAAAACCATGTTTTGCCAATGTTGTGCAAAAGAAAAAGAAGAAGAAGAAGAAGCCTGTAGAAGCCAAAGGCCAAAAACAAAGGGCAAACTACCCGGTAGGAAGCCCACTAAGGGGGCTACGCAAAAGTTAGGGTCAACCCGCTAGGAAACCCAAACAACAATAAATGGTAGCCTAGGCAAAAGATAGGGTTACAAAATAAAGTCCGCTAGAATTCCTAAAACAAAATAAAAAAGGAAGCCTAGACAAAAGATAGGACAAAACACAACATCCTAGATTGAAAACCCGAAGGGCGGTCTAGGGAGGTCAATCAGTTGTAATAAGCGTCGCAAAACAATCAGTTAAAGACGCAACCTCACAAACAAACATTTGTTTCAAATAGCCTAAATAGTTTAACCAACCATGGCTAGCCATTCTTACAAAGACCATTTTTTAAGAATAAAAATCTCTTCTAAAACATAAACCTTTGAATTAATTATCCTCTTCCTTATTTTCTCTTGACCCTCACCACTACGATATTCTAGTGATTAACTGGGTAATGTGAAAATATAGTGATCAATAGGAGGATTGAAATTCCTAAAGAAAGGAAGAAGCACACTAATATGAAAATAGCTCTTCAATACAATCATTCTTCGGTCATGGCAAATCCGGAATGGCAAAAACAGTACAGCTAAACATGACATCAGCAGAGCCTCATCGTTGTCACTCCGTCAAAAGAGGCGGTCGGAGCGACACGATGGTCCTTTGATTCGACTCGCGTTTTTAAAAAAAGTGTGGTCATCACCCTTAGGATGTCCGATAACTGAACTATTTTAAAGGTGATGTTTTCATAAGTGGGTTCTGGAGTCACCACCAATATTTTAGCCAAAAACATTGGAAAAGGAAAAAAGAAGGCGATAGTTTTAAGAAAAACCAACTTTGGTCATTACAACCAGAGTTAGGTAAGAGAGTTAGTTACGTGCGGGGAAGGTATTAGCTTCCCCCACGACGCCCCTTTCGAGTTCCCTATGATGGACTGTTTATTGTAAAGAAATAAGGACATTGAAATCATGCTTTTACTTTTATTTATTTATTTCAAAATTTAAATAATTAACTACATGGCCCTAATATCTAGTGTACAGAAAGGGTAATAAAATGATAGAATAAGGGATGTAAAAACCTTCGAAGCAAGCTTTTATATATGTTCTTTGTAAAGGGCGCATTTTGGCAAACCCCACGCTCTACAATGCTGCTCACTCTTCTCCCAAAGGACTTCAGAATGTCTAAAAAGAACCCTAGGACTCTGGAAATGCTTCAAAGAGATTTTGGAAGAGTATAGGAGGATAAAAGTAGTTGGAGAAGTTTTGGAAAACAAGGAAATGAGCCCCCCATTTATAGAAATTCGTGCCTGTTAGTCTGGGACGGTCGTCTTGTCGTTCGGGACCGCCATCTCGACAATCGGGACTGCCGTCTCGCCAAACAAGATGACGTTCTCGCTTTTGGTGAATGGCGAGATGACGGTCTCGTCGAACGAGACGGTGTTCTCGCTTTTGGCAAATGGCAAGACGGTTATCTCCCCTTTTGAAAACGTCGAGACGCCGGTCTCGCCAAACGAGACGGCGGTCTCGGTCCTCTGGGCAGAATTTTCTTTTTTTGTGTACAAAAAACCTTCCTATTCTAATATAGAGCCTAGTGAACAATCCTAGGGACCTTTATGGCCTTCTCCATCTTCAAACGGAAGTCTTCTACTCTTTATTTTGAGGCCAAGCAAGATTTGGGGTCTATAATTGTCAAAAACACATCAGTTAATCTCTCTGAAAATATTAAATTGAAATGCATATCATGAACATTATATGCATAGATGTTGATGAACACAGTCCTATCTATCCTTTCAAAAAGAAAAAAACCTAGAAGCCCAGACGACCGTCTCGTTTGGCGAAACAGCCGTCTCATGTTACCGTTAGGTCGAGACGACCATCTTGTTTGGCGAGACGGTCGTCTCATGTTAACATTAGGTCGAGACAGATATCTTGTTTGGCCAAACGGGCATCTTGTTCAAAAGGAAATGGCCAGATGACCGTCTCGTTTTCCCAGATGGTCGTCCTATGTTTCCGTTAAAGCGAGACGACCGTTCCAACCTTTGGATTTTTGCCTATATAAGGCGCGTCCATGACACTTCAAAGCATCTCATTCCTGCATTCTCTTTTCATCTCCTACATCTTCTTGCATATTTGAGTGTGGTTGAGCTATAATGGATCAAGGAGAGTCTTCAGCACCTAGAAAGCGTGGTCGGGGACCCACCAGGGGTGCTCCGGCTCCTCAAGCCCTGCCAAACCTCAAGTTCCAAATCAGTTGATGCCCCAGCACCAAGCTTGGCTCGACAACATTCTTCAGTACGCTTGGCATCTGATGCTGCAACTAGATTTTGACATCCTAGCCACTTTTGGCTGGGACGAAGACATGAGGAATTACATCCAAGGCATAGGATGAGATTTCCTCCTAGGAGCTCCTCCTACCCGCATCTTCCGAGAAGCCATTGTCGCCGCCGTCCGTTTTGATGTCTAGGGACATCTCAAACATTTATGCCAGCGGTCGCAAAAAGATGGTTTAGACTCGCGTTTATTTAAAAATGTGTTCATTGCTCCCAAGGTGCTCAACAATTGAACTATCCTCTAATAAAAGAAAGGTTTTCGTAAAAGGGTTCTTATGGAGTCGCCACCAATGTTTTCACCATAAACATTGGAAAGGATAAAAAGGCGTTGATTTTAAGAAAAACCAAACTTGGCCATTATAACCGGAGTTAGGTAAGGGAGTTAGTTACGCGTGGGGAAGGTGTTAGCACCCCCACGACGCCCCTTTCGAGTTCCCTATAACGGATTGATTCATAAAGTAAAGATTAAGAGAAATTACGCTATTACCCTATTTTATTATACATTATTAAAAAATGGCTATCTACATGATTCTATTTTCTATTGCATACATAAAGCAATAAATAAAGCAATAAAAGAGAAGAGAAGTGAAAAGAACCTCTATAGCAAGCTTTTTATTATAACTCTTCAACTGTGAGGATGCGTTTTGGCAATCCCCCGCACTACAAGGACTCTCCTCCCCGAATACAAGACTGACTCTACTAAAATTCTAAGAAGAATCGAATGCCGGAAGAAACTTCCTTAACCGATTGTTATCCTATAGGAAATCGGAGAGTTCATTCGAAAGAGGGAGAGAAGAGAAGTGTGAGGTGTGTCCAAAAACGCTCAAATGAGCTCCTATTTATAGTTTTTTCAGCCTGGCAGCTCGGGATGACCGTCTGGGTGCAGAAAACAGGGACCGCCGTCTACAGAGGTTGGGACGGCTGTCCCAAGTGTTAAATTTGAGTGAGACGACCGTCTGGCATGTGGGACGATCGTCTGGCCTGTCTGGGACGGCTGTCCTGGCTTTTGGGACGGCTGTCTCGAGTGTTTTGGCCAAATTTTGTGTTCTAGGACTCCCGGGAAACTTTCCTTTCTTCAGACGAAAGCCGATTGATGTCGATAGACGTCCACCAAAGGTTCATCTTCAGATAGAAAGTCTTCTGGTCTTTATTGAGAGGCTGGGAAAAATTAGGGGTCTACAGCTGTCCCCCCTTCACCTGCCTAACTAATTGTTGGCCTAATGTGCCCACAAAGTTAGTTGGTGGGTGAAGGAGTTAACCCTTTTTGCCCGGTCATCCTTTAGATGCTCCTTTGCTGAAGTTTTGCTGATCCTCCGGATGATAAATATTTTTTATAGGTACCAACCCCTATCTAGTTTGATGAGAATGAACCCTCATCTGTTTCGAACCTTCTTCTATAAGGCTCTTGTGGGTACCTACCCCTACCTGGTACGAACCTCGTTCTGCAAGGCTCTTGTGGGTACCTACCCCCACCTGGTACGAACCCTGTTCTGCAAGGCTCTTGTGGGTACCTACCCCCACCTGGTACGAACCCCGTTCTGCAAGGCTCTTGTGGGTACCTACCCCCACCTGGTACGAACCTCGTTCTGCAAGGCTCTTGTGGGTACCTACCCCCACCTGGTATGAAGCCGCGTTTGCTAAACTCTTAACGAGCCCCGTTCTGCAAGGCTCTCAAGATGCTCTTTTTGGTAGTCAATCCTATGGTTGATGAGTACAAACCCTCATCTGGTTTTGGAGATGTATTGACGGCTTATTGTTTCTGATCATGTGCCCATTCCATGGGGAGCGATTGCTTTTTTCTTTTTGACTTTTCTGTTTTAGTCATCTGGTTTTGCCAGGAATTCTTTGTTTTTGGCTTTTCTGTTTAGCCATCCGATTTTGCCGGGAATTTCTTGTTGGTTGCCTTTTATTTAGGCAGGAATCCATTGGGGATTTTTTATTTTTTATTATTGTGCCTCTTATGTAGGCAAATGCTTCACTAATGGAGGTTTTATGCTTTGGGCTTGTATTGCCTCTTACATAGGTTGATTTCCCATTTTTGAGGATATTGGCTCTTTGCCAGCCAGGTCTTGCCTATATATTTATAGGCAATTAACTTCTTGAGGATATGAATTTGTAATTTTGCCTTTGCTGATAGGCTCACTGGGGATAGTTTTTTTCTTTTTGATGATCCACCGGGGAATTGATTGTTTTCCCGGGGATCTATTTTGATTTGCCCCCTAGGGAGGAATGGAGTTTTTTACTCCTCGTCGGATGTTGTTATTTTGAACTGGCTTGGCCTATGCTCTTATTCCTCTAGGGAATGGATTTTCTTATTATTTTGCCTTTTTCTCGCGTTTTTTCTCTTTTTTCGCGATTTTGACATTTGACTTTCTTAAATGCGTGTGTCTTTTTTAATTTCTTTTATGCACGCAGGCTTTTTAATTATCTACTGGGGATGAAGAGATTTTCTTCTTTTTCTCTTTTTTGGCGATCCACAAAGGAGTTCGTTGGCTTCCTGGGGATCCAACTTTGATTTGATTTTTATGATGGAGTCTTGGCTCCTGGCTTTGTGAAGCTCTTTATTGAACTGGAGGATGGGAATTTTCTTGTTTTCCTCATTTTGTAGATTTTTCTGAGATGCTCTACTTGGAGATTTTTATTTGGCCCTTTTTCGTGGCCTCTATTGGAGAATGAAAGGTTTTTCTTTTCTAGATGAGTGTGCTCGATGACTCATGTGGTGATGCTGAGTCGTGGAGTATCCGCTTGGGGATCATCGAGCCTTTCCGTTGGCCTCTTTTTTCTATGTTGATGGCTTCCTTTTTCTTGGATGGAAGGATGGTGGTTGGAGCTTCGAATGACTATTTTTGATGACTCATGTGGTGATGCTGAGTCGTGGAGTAATTTTTGTTTTGCCTTTGGAGTAAGCAAGGATCCGTTTGGGGATCATCGAGCCTTTCCGTTGGCCTTTTTCCGGTGCACCTTCGTTTATTGGGGTAGAAGGTTGGAGCTATTTTCCTTGAAGCTCTTTATTCTGCTTAAGTGGTTTTGATTTCGCCTTTTCTTTCGCGATTTTGATCTTTCTCGTGAGTTATTTGAAATCTGGCTTTTAATATATCACGTGTGCCTTTTTATTTTATTATAATAATTTTTTGTACACGTGGGATTTTTGGAATGTAAACAGAAATAACAACTTTTTATTTATTACTTCCCCTTTTTTTTCGGGTGATACATTTAAGCATTCTTAGACTAATAGAAAATATCTAGAAAGCATCCTAGTCATCAGCTTCTGGGCTGGAGTGGGAGGATGGTGTTGGTGAAGGGATGTGGCGAAGCATGCGGCGCTGGAACCTTGCCTGAGTCTGGACCAAATTTTCTATTTGGCGGTCCGTCCTTTCTTGCCTCATGCTCAGTTGACTGAACTGTTGCCTCATGAATTGGAATTGCCCTTCCATGTAGGCGTGCTCATCATCCATACGTCGATATAGGCCAGCGAAATCTGGATCATATGCTTGCTGCTGGGACTCCGAAGTCGCGGGGATATCCTGTGGTATGCCGAAATCATGCATATCTAATGAAATTGAGAGCATGGGGTTTAAAACGAACCCGGATCCTTGTCGACTAAGGATGTTCATGTGGACCAGTATTCCCCCATTAATCGGTTCTGGTCAGAGGCTTGCCAGGATGTCTTCTCCGTCAGTACATCCCCAATATTCGGCTAAAGGAGTGAGGAAAGGAGCCATCATGATAGCTCCTGCTGAGCCACAGGTTCCATAATCCTTTAAGGCTTTCAGGAAAGCATACCCTGGGTTACATCGATGCCCCTGATGCATACAATAGACAATAAAGAGATCAGCCAACGTCACCTTTCCTTGGCTTTCCTTCCGGCTATGTATGGTCCCAGCTAGCAATTTGTGGCATATGCGAAGCGGAGGAGAAAAAGCTGCACCCTTCAGATGTGACGGCAGGCTTTGTGCTCCGGTGAGGTCTTTCCACATGCTGGTGGTAGTGAGAGCAGTGGGTTTCTCATAGTATGCAGACCTATATTCTGGCGTTCTCGTATTCGTTCGTTGGCAGAAACCCATTATGACATTGAAGTCATCCAGTAGGGTGGTCCGATATGCCCCATCCATCCAATAAGAGACAGCTTGAGTAGGTGGCACTTCAGGGGTCATGGACGGCATCTCCACCAGATTGACGGAGGCAAGGAATTCTAGCGTGGCAGTACGGTGGATTCGAGAAGGTGGCTCACAAAGCAGAAAATCCCATCCTATGTTTTGGATGAACCGTCTGACATCTTGATCCCAACCAAATGTAGCTAGGATTTCAAAATTCAAACGTAGCATGGGATGCCAGGAATATTGTTGGATGTTTGCCAACCTTAGTTGATGTCATTCTGCCAGTAGGGCGTTGGTGATGGGAGTTCCTCTGGTGGAAGCCCGGGTGCGTTTCCTCCTAGATGAAGCCTCTCCACGCTCCATTTTGTGCCTTACTCACTCAAGAATGCTAGAAATGTGTAGAAAGGGAGAAGAAGCAAGATGGAATGCTTGGAATGGGATGCAAATGCAAGGATCCGTGCCCAGGATTTGTAGGAGAGGTCTGGAAGGTCGGGACGACCGTCTGGGGGTTGGGACGGCTGTCTCGAACCAACGGTTACCTCCGGACGACCGTCTAGGAAGTGGAATGACCGTCTCACTCAAATTCGGGGCTTGAGACGTGCATCTCAGATGTGGGACGGGCGTCCCACTTGAATTTTGTTGTTTGGGACGACCGTCTTGACCCTTGGGACGGCTAGCTCGAGCTTTTCAAGTTCGTTTTCATTTATTTTGATGAGAAGGAAGATAGGACTCTATTCATTGATGTTTTAATGCATGTAATGTTTCATGATATGCGTCCTATGATCTATTTCAGTTAATATTTCGAAAGTTTTAACTGATGTGCTTTGACTTCGGGCACATTCTTGGTGTAGTAACTTTCTTTCATCATGTTTTTCAATCAACAAGCTTAACTGTACTTATTTGCTGTATCAGACTTTTCTTGCTATAACCGAAGAGTAATCTTTTGGATGTAGAGCAACTGCCATGTCAATGCCCCTCTTCCTTTCCTTAGGGATTTCAACCTTCCTATTGATCACTATGTTTCCACATTTCCCTTTATTACTTGAATGCTTTATAGTGAAATGGTCAAGAGAAGAGAAAGAAAGAGGATTTATAACAAGGGCTTGTGTTTTAGCGGGATATATTTTTTGTAATAGAGGTTTGTGTAAGAATGGCTAGCCAAGGTTTGTCGGTGTTTAGGCTAGTTTAGACAAATGTTTTGTTCTTTATGATGTGGCATCTTTATTTACTGCTTTGTGGTGCCTTTTTGTGATTGATTAACTTTCCTAGCCCGCCCTTTCAGGTTTTCAGTCTAGGATGTTGTGCTATGTCCTAACTTTTGTCTAGGTTCCCTTTTATATTATTTTTAGGAATACCTAGCGGACTTTTTGTAACCCTAACTTTTGCCCAGGCTACCCTTTATTATTGTTCAGGTCTCCTACCGGGTTTACCCTAACTTTTGCGCAGCCCGCTTTGTGGGTTTCCTACCGGGTATTTTGCCCTTTTATTTTTTGTCTTGGGCTTTGGCCTTGACAGGATTTGTTTAAAAAATATATATATATTTTTTGCACAACATTGTCGAAACTTGATTCTATCGAGATAGATCTTATTCGTGTTTCTAGTTAATCAATCGCATTTTGACTTTGTTTTGTGACGCTTTGATTGTTCTGACGCATTTGGAACAAAACGTCTATCTAAGCATTGTTTATTTAAAATGGGGTATAAACATATTTAGCAAGAAGAGAAGCAGATAGTAAGAATAGCATTCTTTTGTAATTTTGGGGGAAATGTGTGCCCTAGAGATGATCGGGGGTCGGGCATACCCCGAGGAGTGATCTCTAATAGTCATTAGGTTTACATCCCTTAGAATTGGAAGAAGGACACCTAATGACTAACGCTACCCTTTGCGCTAATACCCCTCCTTTTCGGAATATCGTATTTGAGGGGTAAGACTTCCCTGTTTTCTATATAGTTTGATCTTTTGTAGGGCCGTACCCTAAACCATACTTTAAAGGGTTATCTTTGAAATCTGGTGGCTCTTTTATTCCTTGAGCATTCTTTCCGAGCCCTTATCCTAGGCGATATCCATATCTTTTCATCATATGGGCCACTTTTGTATTACTAGGAAGTCTTTCTATGTTGGCCATTTCGAGCGCTTGAAAAGATGTTTCAAGAGCCTCTTCAGCTGTATCCACATATGGTTGGACAGACGGTTTGCTAATCAAAATGTCTTCTTCAGCTTGAACCGTGATGAGTTTATCCTTTGTCACAAACTTGACTTTCTGGTGGAGCGTTGAAGGTATTGCCTTAGCGCTATGAATCCAAGGTCTACCAAGGAGACAACTATATGCTGGAGTGATATCCATCACATGGAAATTTATGTTAAAAATAGTAGGGCCAATTTGGATTGGTAGACTAATCTCTCCTACTACTTCACGTCTTGATCCATCAAAGGCTCGAACAATTGTGTTACTCGGGCGCATGTTGGTTCCTTGCACTGTTATCTTGTCAAGTGTGCATTTAGGCATAACGTTTAAGGATGACCCATTATCCACAAGAACTTTGAAAATGAGATATTCCCTGCATTTGACTGAAATATGCAAGGGCTTGTTGTGATTTAACCCTTCTAAAGGGAGTTCTTCATTTGTGAAGGTAAGATGATCATTGGATGTAATGTTACCAATGATTCCCTCAAACTTGTCTTGGGATATTTCATGCGGAACAAATGATTCATTCAAAACCTTTAACAGTGCGTTTCGATGCGGCTCTGAACTCATTATAAGTGATAACAAAGTTATCTTTGCAGGAGTGCGATTGAGTTGATCGATGATGGAGTACTCACTTTGTCTTATGTACTGGAGCAACTCATCTGTCTCCTCCTTGGATTCTTTTTCCTCTTCGGTTTTATTTTTTACCTTATCTCTAGGGATATTATCTTGTAATTCCTTGGGGGAATATATTATTCCGCTTCTAGTCATGCCCCCAATACCGGCTATGTTGGAGATATCTTGATTGACTGGTGATTCTTTTGCATATCTCCAAGGTAAAACTTTATTTGATGAATAAGGGAAAGGACGAGGCATGAATAAACGTAAAGGCATTATTGCCTCTTCCCTTTTATTGTTTGGAATGACCAACGGTGCTTGTTTGTTATCATCTTTGGGTCTATCGACCGTTGTAGAGATTTTGATGATGAAAGGCTTCTTTTCCATTTGTTCTGATTTATGGAAAGCACATCAATTAATCCTTTCTTTTTATTATCTTTATTATTAAAATGAGGAGGGATGTATGAATGTATGCAACTTATGAATGCAATAGACAGTTTAAGGATAATCCTTTTTATTTCATCTAGATAGTGTTCATCCTTCTATACAATGCTTTGAAGTAAGTGTTGACAAAAACGGAGAAGCTTGAAGAATCCTATAGGTAAATTAGGATTTCTTCGTAATTCATCTTCAGCTACTCTCACATGATTTCTGAACGCCTTAACTTGCTCATGTACTGCCTGGCTCATATTTTCACTATATCGATGAGCCTCTTTTATCTTTTCTTCCTGATGAACGAGCAAGGCTTGTTGTTGGTCAGACCTTTCTATTACTTGGTCTTTTTCACGAAGTAGTTGACCATACTGAGCTAATCCATCTCTTTCTTTATCATGTAGCTCATCCAGGCTTTCTCTATATCTTTCAGCGGTTTCCCACCACTTTTGTTCTTGTGACCGAGTTTCTGCTAGGTCATCTTGTATTAACTTGATCGTTTTTGCCTATTCTGCAAGCGCACTCTCAAGATGTGCTATTTCATCATTCATGTCCCGGAATAGACTATCTTGTTCCAGCCTCGGAATTTTCAATGCTTGTTTAGTCTCTTCTTGGTAATCAGCACAATCATTCTTAAGGCGCTCTATCTCATGATCCTTCTTTTTACATTGCCTTTTTAAACCATCTATTATAAGGGTTGATTCTTGCTCTTTTTCTTCAAAAGCCCTCAATTGAGCTTCCATTACTTCTACCCTTTTATTTAAGGCATTGACCTGCAATTGTATCTCTTCATTAACTAATGTTGTGGTGAATGTAGCGGATGGTTGGGGTATCCTTCTACTTTTCATCCACTCCTCGTATTCATGGGACGTAGACACATGAGCCTTTCCGAGTTCTTTATCTCCTATATAGACTGGTCTTTCCCATGCTTTCCGGAAAGCAGATACTTCTTCAAAGCTATGGGAGTAATGGCATAGACTCAACCCTCTGAGCTCTTCTTGAGTTGGCACAGTTTGGGTTCTCATGAGTTGTCTCAGCTATTTTGGGAGAGTAAGCTATGCAACCCTTGAGGCCTAGTAGTGGTATGCTCAGGTAATCTCCGCATCGTATAAGAATATAATTGGGTCGGAACCAAGGGCAGACCCATGATACATGCTCTATTTTCCAGTTTTCCAACTCGGTTTTCCATTCTAAAGCTTGATGATGCTGAAGAGGGATTTTTGAAAAACTCCTTAAAGGATCAAGGAATATGCCCATGTAGCTTGAAGCATAGAAGTGAGTAATGCCCCATACATATAGTAATGAAGTGCAACATCTAAGTGTTTTCCCCTGTTTCTATCGGCAAAAATCTACTAAGAGAAGGGTATCGACAAGAATTGCAGGTACAAGACTCTTAGAGTATACATCCCAGGCAAAGAATGCATCTATTGCAGCATGACCCACAACGTTTGCATGAAATGGGAATAATATGATTCTGAACATTGCCAATGCTAGAGTTTTGTTGAAGGTAGACCAATCTTTCTTTTTAGCCAAAGAGATTAAGTGGTCTTCTATTATTGACATTTTCCAACCTCGAATGTTCCATTTTCCCTCTAGGATGGATTGATGAGGAGGCAATCTTATAATAGTAGCAACCTTATTCATGGCAACATACACTCCTGAGCAAACATAGACCCCTACTGACTGAGGCCATCTAACCATGAGTTCATAATCTTCAAAGGTTGGTACTAAATCAAACTGCGAAAACTCAAAGCAGTGCAGATTGGGATTCCAGAAGTGGACCAATGCTCTAACAAAGATAGGATCGATGTTAATTTTCAAGAGGTCAAGAATCCTTCCATAAGATTTCTCAAAATTAGCACTGACCTCCGGCGGCATATATGAGCACAACTGTCTTAGCTTCTCTACACAGCATAGAAGGATTTCCACTTTCTTTAACTGTCTATTACTGGATCCCTCCATTATCTAAAAGAAATGAAAATGCATGATATGAGGATGAGTCTTTGTAAATGCATGCATGCAGGTGTTTGTTTTTCTAAGTATTATCATGTTTTATTCTTAGTATGATACATGATAGTGCTTGGTTTTTTCTTTCTTGAAAAGGAAACTATCTATATGAATGTTTATGGATTTTCATGAAGAGAGTCCTATTTTCTCCTCTTATTATTTTTATGAACAATTGTTGTATGAAATACTTTGTTGAAGATTGTAGACCCCAAATCTTGCCCGACCTCACAATAAAGATCAGAAGACCTCCTTTTCGAAGATGGGCGAAGCCTAAGAAGCCACTAGGAGAGACTATTAGGCCCCATACTAGGATAGGAGGGATTTTTGGCACAAATATAAGGATTTTAGCCTTTTGGGGTCGAGACCGCCGTCTCGCCTTGCACAAGTGGCGAGACCGCTGTCTCGTTTGGCAAGACGGCCGTCTCGCCACTCGCAAAAGGCGAGACCGCCGTCTCGCCACCTGCAAAGGCGAGACCGCCGTCTCGTTTGGCGAGACCGCCGTCTCGCCATTCCTGCAAGGCGAGACGATCGTCTGGAATGTCGAGACGGCCGTCTTGACCTTGTTAGACGAGACGGCCATCTCGACCTGATAGGCGCGAATCCCTATAAATAGGGTGCTCCCTCCCCTCATTTCCACACCACAGAGAGCTTTCTCACTCTCTCTCTAGTCACATCAAGAGTTTCTCTCTCTAGAATCCCTCCGACGCATTTTCGAAGCTTCTGAGTGTCTTTAGAGTGTTTTAGAGCGTTTTGAGAGGTTTCCTACGCCGTGTAGAGTGAAGGGCTGCCGCAAAGCACCCTATTTTTAAAGAATTAAATAGAAAGCTTGCTTCGAAGGTCTCTACTCTCTTTCTCTACCTTTTACTGCTTTATTTAAATTATGCAATAGACATTAGGGCCATGTAGTCAAAATTTTTAAATTCCGCAAAATAAAAGGGCAAAAGCGTATTTTTCCGGTTTATTTATTAACAGAATAGCTGGCCTATCATAGGGAACCCGAAAGGGGCGTCGTAAAGGAACTAACACTTCCTTTACGCGTAACTAACTCCCTTACCCAACTCTGGTTCTAATGACCAAAGTTGGTTTTTCGAAAACCAACGCCTTTTAAACTCCTTTTCCGATGTTTTCGGTAAAAACATCGGTGGCGACTCCAGAGAACCCTAAAAAACTAGCTCTTGGATTAGCGCGGTTATCGGACAATCCAAAAGCACCTTTTCGAAAACCTTGCCTTCAGGTTCAGCCCGGTTATCGGACAACCTAAAGGCGTTGTAACCACCAATAAAAAACGCAAAAATCAAGAGAGTCGAAAACCATCGCGTCGCTCCGACCGCCCTCGTTTTGACGGCGGCGACAGATGGCGACTCCACTGGGGAAGCCTAGAGAGTTTATCCCATTTAGTGATGGGCCAGCTTAAAAATAAATAAACCAAGAAAATAACGCTTTTGCCCTACCTTGTATTATAACATGTGTTTACGGTTTGGCTTTAATAACTGTTGCTTGTTTATACTTACACAATTGTGTGAAATACAAAATGTACACAAACCCTTGCACACAACAGTTCCCTCTATACCCGGGGCCAAGTGAGAAAACCATAGTGAGTGGGTGGCAGGTACGGTTCGCTGTAGTGATGGCCTTGTGCCCACCGGTGTGATCGGAAACCACCACTCAAGGTGATAACCTTCCTCTTTTGGCAACAAGACTGACTATGGCCTTAGTGCTAAGCATGGTCGGAAGGCTGGAGAGTGGGGACCCTATAATGGGGGCACCTTGGGGGCCTTAGCCTGGTGAGAACAGTTAGAACCTACCCTCGCCAATACACTTTTCTGCAGGAAAACCCTACCTCGTGATAAAAACAAATTCTCACCTATTCGTGGATGATCGAATTGTGTGTGCATATGTTTGTTGCATTTGTCGGTTGCATAGCATAACCAAACAACAGAAGAAAAATCACAATAAACATTTTTGCAATAAACTCCCTTATCTCGGACAGTCTGCCTTTTAGCTAGCCTGGTTTCAAGTTCTTTGTAAGCTAAGTAGCCACGCAGTTCCGACAGAAGAGATAAGGGACGCTAAATATTTTTCGCATAAAGCCACATTTTATCTCGGACAGTCTGCCTTTTAGCTAGCCTGGTTTCAGGTTCTTTGTAAGCTAAGTAGCCACGCAGTTCCGACAGAAGAGATAAAAGGCTATAAAATAAACAAATAAAATACTAAATAAAATCCGTTTGCAAAACCATAAATGGGACCGGATTCATAAACATCCCAAATCATTCATATAGGTAGTTTATTTTTTTCAAAAAATATAAATACCATACAAAACATGATAAATAAACACTCACATTCAAATAAGCATCATTTTTCATAAAACATGCATTTTGGTTTTAGAAAAATGGAGGGGACTAGTAGACAATTGAAGAAGGTGGATATTCCCCAATATCATACCGAGAAGTTGGAACGACTTTGCGCGGTAATGCCACCGGAGGTCCGCGTCGACTTTGAAAAATCCTATGGACGGATTCTCGACCTGCTAAAGATCTGTGTCGATCAAGTGTTCCTCAGGGTATTAATCCACTTTTGGAACTCAAGTCTGCGGTACTTTGAATTTCCGCAGTTCGATATGGTGCCTACCTTGGAGGAGTATGAGATTATGTTGAAATGGCCCAAATCAGCTGGGGTCCATATCCGCCACGGGGCATATACTCCTGCAGCACAAGTCGCTACCATCATTCAACTACCCTTCCGGCAGACTGCCCTGATAGGAAAAGGGAACATCCAGGGTTAGAAGGTCTCAATGTTAGAAGACCACCTGTCCGACTTGGCAGAAAGGACAGAGTGGGTTGCCTTCAACAAGACCCTGGCTTTAATCATTTTTGGAACTATCTTGTTTCCCTTCCACCTCGACACAGTGGATCAAGCCATCATGGATGCCTTCTTCGCCTGGGACGTGAACTCGAAGAGTCCCTTGCCTGCCATTCTTGTCGTCACCTTGCTCTCGGTGGAATTTTACCGCCAGAAGCAAGGAAAAACACTTCGCTGCTGCTCTTCACTGCTATTCGTGTGGAGCGCTACGCACCTATACGCCTCCAGTCACATGGGGATATTCCCCGATCCTTTAAGGAGCTTCTCCAAAATCCCTCTCCAACGATGCTTAACTTCAGAATGGAGGGACGAGTTGGAACAAAAGGACGCCAACAGTATATCCTGGGTCTGCCCTTGGTTCCGACCTAGCCCAGTTCTCATCAAATGTGGAGACTATCCGAATGTACCCTTGATAGGACTCAGGGGTTGCATAGCCTACTCACCTAGAGTAGCTATGAGGCAGCTCATGAGGACCCAAACTACCATCTCTCGGGGGGAACTCGGAGGACTGTGTTTCTTCGGAGACCCATGCACAATCGCCAACTCACTAGCTGTGAGAAGAGCATGGGAGAGACCAGTCTATATGGGAGATAGAGAGCTAGGAAAAGCTCGAGTGACTGTCTCCAATGACTACGAGGTGTGGAGACAAAGAAGAGGGATGTCTCAACCATCCACCACACTCACTACAAGCGCCAATAGTGAAGAGCTGCAGGCTCAAGTCGATGCCTTGACCCAGAGGATAGAAATCATGGGAGCCCAGATGAGGGCCCTTGAAGAAAGAGAGCAAGAATCTATCCTCAACATAGATGGTCTGCAAAGGCAATGCAAGAAAAAGGATCATAAAATAGAGCACCTCAAGGATCAATGTGCTGACTCAAACGAGCAAGCTATCCGAGCATCCAAAACTGCCAGAACCAGCTCGGATAGCCAACTTCAAGAAATAACCGCCAAGTCTGCACACCTTGAGGCCGAATCAGCAAAACAAGCTCAGACGATCAAGGAATTGTTGCAAGAACTCACCAAGACTCGGTCAGACATACGCCCAGAGCGAGAGGCCAACCGGAGACTCAACAAAAGTCTCGCTGAGCTACGCTGCAAAGAAAGAGACGGGCTAGCTCAGTACGGCCAAGTACTACAAGAGAAAGACCGAGCCGTCGCAAAACTCAAAGAACTGCAAGCCTTGGTCGTCCATCAAGAGGCGAAGATCAAAGAGGCTCAAAAGTACAGCGAGGATATGAGCCAGGCGGTCCAAAAGCAAAGCGAAGCACTTGCTCGTCACGTCCGGGAAGCCGAAAGAGAGCTACATAGAGATCAAGACCCGCCTGTGGGTTTCTTTAGGCTTTTCCGTTTTTGCCAAAAGTTGCTTCGTAGTATGGAGTAGGGGAATGTACACCTTCTAAATGGATAAATGAAATTTTTCTTTATTCCACAATTGTTTACTTGCATGCATGACATTCATTTGCATATTTAATTTCCCCTCCTTCGCTTTTAATAAATAAGATAATAAAAAGGAAGGATTAACTTACATGTCTTCCAAATCAGAAGAATGAAGAGAAGGCCACTCCTAATAAAGCTTACCCCAATGGTCGACTCACCGCAAGAGGATAATAAGCCTCGACCGTTGGTCCTCAAGAATAAGGAAGAGGGGGAAAGGACGCCAGTGTGACTATTTATGGCACGTCCTTTCCCCTACGAATCAAATAAAGTTGTAACATGGAGATATGGAGAATCTTCACCAATACAAGAGGAAATAACAAGTATAGCCGGCATTGGGGGCATGACTAGAAGTGGAAGAGTCTACTCCCCCAAGGACACACAAGAAGAGGTCCTCAAGAATAAAGGAAAAAATAAAAAGACCAAAGAAGAAAAAGAAAATAAGGAATCCAAGGAGGAGACAGAGGAATTACTCCAGTTCATAAGACAAAGTGAGTATTCCATTATAGACCAGCTCAGTCGCACACCCGCAAAGATTACGTTGTTATCTTTGATAATGAGCTCAGAACCGCATAGAAACGCCCTGCTGAAGGTCTTGAGCGAGGCGCATGTACCTCATACCATATCCCAAGAAAAGGTTGAGAGGATCGTCGGTCACATCACGGCAAGTGATCACCTCACCTTCACAGAGGAAGAACTCCCCCTCGAGGGGTCAAACCACAACAAGCCCTTGCATATCTCAGTCAAATGCAAGGAGTACCTCATCGCCAAAGTTCTTGTGGATAACGGGTCCTCCTTGAATGTGATGGCCAAGTGCACACTAGACAAGTTGAATATTCAAGGAACTCGTCTGCGCCCAAGCAGCACCATCGTTCGAGCCTTCGACGGATCCAAACGAGAAGTAGTGGGAGAAGTTAATTTGCCAATCCAAATTGGACCCACTATCTTCAACGTCGATTTCCATGTAATGGATATTACTCCAACATATAGCTGTCTCCTCGGAAGGCCTTGGATTCATGACGCTAAGGCAGTACCTTCAACGCTCCACCAAAAAGTCAAGTTCATAGTGGATGACAAATTGATCACGGTCCAAGTAGAAGACGACATTTTGATCAGTGGACCGTCTACCCAACCTTATGTGGATGCGGCTGAAGAGGCCCTTGAAACATCTTTTCAAGCGCTCGAAATTGCCAGTATAGAGCGACTTCCCAAAAACACAAAGGTAGCCTGCATGATGTTGAAGCATGGCTACCATCCTGGCCAAGGACTGGGGGCAGATTCCCAAGGCATGAGGGAACCCTCAGAGTTCAAAGACAATCCTTTCAAGCATGACCTAGGATATGACCCTACCAAGGGCCGAGCGGAAAGAAGAAAAGGGAAGTCTCCCCTCCGCACACTCAAGCAGATTTTCCGAAGTGGAGGGGTGCAAGCGTCAAGAGCTACCCTAGTCATTAGGAGATCTTTTTCTTCATTTAAGGGATGTAAACCCCATGATTGTTAGAGATTATCCCCTGGGGCGAGCCCGACCCCCGGGCATTTTAGGGCACATATTCCCTTATTAATTAATAAAGAATACTTCTTACAAATTGCTTCTCTTCTCTCTATTTTTTACTAGACCTCATAAATAACCCTGTCTAAGTAAACGAAAAAAAAGAAGAAGAATAAAAAGCGCATCCAAATAATCAACATTCGCCATTGCCATTACCATCAAGCTAGTTGATTAGAAGCACAAAAAATAGGACTTTACCTCACTCTAAAAGGAAGTCATGCTTCGCCAATATTGTGAACAAAAAATAAAGATACAAAAAGCCCATAGAAGCCAAAGGCCAAAAAGGAAAAGGGCAGAATACCCGGTAGGATACCCGAACAATAATAAAGGGTAGCCTAGGCAAAAATTAGGGTTACAAAATAAGGTCCGCTAGGATTCCCTAAAAAAAAACCAAAAGAAGGAACCTAGACAAAAGTTAGGGCCAAAAACACACAGTATCCTAGTTCGAAAACCTGAAGGGTGATCTAGGGAAATCAGCTAGCCATTAAAAGCAATGGAAATAAAACTAAAAGGCGCAAATACAAAAAAGGGGGAAAAACATTTGCTTAGACGAAGCCTAAACACCTAAGCCTAACCCTAAGCCAGCCATGCTTACAAAAACCACTTTCTAAATAAAAATCAACCTTCTAAAACACAAGCTATTGATTTTTACCTCTTTACTTCTCTTCTCTTGACCCTCACAATAATATTCTAATAATTAATTTGGGAATATGGAGGCGTATAGTCAACAAGAGGATTGAAACCCCTCGAGTGGAGAAAAAGAGACACTACATGGCAAAGAGTGCTCTACGCAAAAAAGAAGAAGAAGAACAAAAAAGAAGAAAAGAAAGAAAGAAATTATCCTTCGGTCACAAGAAGTCCGGCATGGTACAGCCAAAAGTAAACACGGCAAATCAGAGGGCATTCGGCGCAACAAGACACGCCGGTTAAATCCTTCTGAAAAATTAACTAAAGTAGGCATTATAGGACATCAAACATAAAAACATTACATGCATAAAATGTTTTTGAATCAGGTCCTATTTTCTTATTCAAAAAAAATAAATAAATAATATATATATATATAAATAATAACCGAAAATTCGAGACGGCCGTCTGGGATTTCCAGACCGCCGTCTCGGTCCCCCCAGCAGATCGAGACCGCCGTCTCGACCGACGAGACCGCTGTCTCGACTTAGGCAAAATCGAGACGGCCATCTCGACTTAGGCAAAATCGAGACGGTGGTCTCGACTTTGGGTTCAAACGAGACGGCCATCTCGACGTGCGAAAAATCGAGACCGCCGTCTCGACTTCCCAGACGGTGTTCTCGAACCAAATTTTCCCCCTATATATAGGGGTGCGAAGGAGGGGCTTCCTCACAACTCTCTGCACTCCAGAACCCTCCAACTCTCAGATCTACCGCTTCCAAGCACCTCCTGGCCAATATGTTCTGTGGAAACCCCTCCTGGAAGAGAAGAGGCACTGCCGGTGCCAACAGTTCTTCGGCACCAGCCCCTCAAGACCCCACTCAGTTGTCGCCACAACACCAGGCTCGCCTCGAGCACATCTGGGGTTACTCATGGCACCCCATGTTCAGACTGGACTTCGGCATCCTCGCCGAGTTCGGGTGGGAGGATGATGTCCGCACCCACATAGACAGCATCGGGTGGGGATTCTTGCTGCAGCCTCCACCTACCCACGTGTACCCTCAAACGGTACTGGAGTTCTTGGCCTCCATCTCCTACGCCGAGGCTCCCTCCATGGTCCTGGGCCTTCCACCCACCAAGATGGTGAACTACTTCATGGGTGGGGAATACTGGACCACCAGCCTCGACGAATTCAATGTGAGCATTGGATTCGTCCGACCCGAGGACGTGCTCACTCGGGGATACCGGGAGGCCATCTGCAGCCGCCCCACCAGCCTCACTGTTGCTGAGATGTGGCAGGAGCTCACCAGGGCGCCCACGCTACCGACGCTGATGAAGGGTTCTGCGCTCCCTCCAGCCCTCCGCATTTGCCACAAGCTGCTGGCTGGAACTATCCATGGGAGGAAGGAGAGTCAGGGTAAGGTAACCCTCCCAGACCTCTTTGTTCTTTATTGCATGAGCCAGAGGTGGCGTTGCAACCCTGGCTACTTTTTCCTGAGGGCCCTTAAGGACTTCGGGAGCAGACCAGTGGGAGCCGTCCTCGTGGCTCCTCTCATCACTCCCTAAGGAGCCGGCGCATGAGTGATTGAGCAGTAAGCTGCCACCACCACCAGTCCTACGCAGTGGACTGTACCAGCCTGATAGGGGGTTCATACCTATCAACCAGCACACAAGGAGTGCCTGATCGGCGCATGGGCCACATGAACAGTAAGCCGCCACTACCACCAGTCCTATGCAGTGGACTCTACCAGCCTGATAGGGGGTTCATACCTATCAACCTGCGCACGCGGTGCGCCTGATCTGCGCCCGAGCCGGATCAGTAAGTCGCAATTACCAACTGTCGCCGCCTCCCAAAAAAACGAAGGGGCGGTCGGAGCGACGCGATGGTTTTTCGACCCTCTTGCTTTCGTGTTTTTTTATGGGTGGTTACAACGTCCTTAGGTTGTCCGATAACCGGGCTAACCTAGAGACGAGGTTTTCGAAAAGTGTTCTTGGGTTGTCCAATAACCGGGCTAACCCAAGAACGGGTTTTGAAGGGTTCGTGGAGTCGCCACCGATGTTTTTACCGGAAACATTGGAAAAGGAGTTTTAAAAAGGCGTTGGTTTTCGAAAACCAACTTTGGTCATTAGAACCAGAGTTGGGTAAGGGAGTTAGTTACGTGTAAAGGAAGTGTTAGTTCCTTTACGACGCCCCTTTCGGGTTCCCTATGATAGGCCGACTACTTTGGATAAATAATTAAACTGGAAAATTGCGCTTTTACCCTTTTATTATGCGGTATTTAAAGATTATGACTACATGGCCCTAGCGTCTATTTCATAATTTTAAATGAAAGCGGTAAAATTAGAAAGAGAGAGAGTGCACCTCCAAAGCAAGCTTTCTGTATTTCTCTTTAAAGAGTGGGTGCTTTTTGGCAACCCTTCACTCTACAACTCTCAGAAACTCCGGAAATTCCTCGGAGGGATTCTAAAGAAGATTTAGGACGCTCAATTTATACCTAGAGACACTCAGAAACTCCGGAAATGCTTCGGAGGGGTTCTAGAGAGAGAAAATCTAGAGAGAAGGAGGAGCTACTGTGTGTTGTTGTGTGAAAAAAGGGGGAATGGAGCCCCTATTTATAGTTTTTCGCACCTGACAGGTCGAGACCGCCGTTTCGTCTGACAGGGTCGAGACCGCCGTCTGGACAATCCAGACCGCCGTCTCGACCATGGCAGGGGGTCGAGACCGCCGTTTGGATAATCCAGACCGCCGTCTCGACTAGGCAGAAGTCGAGACCGCCGTCTGAATAATCCAGACGGCGGTCTCGTCCCTGGCGTGAGGCGAGACGGCAGTCTGGTCCTTCCAGACGGCGGTCTCGTCCCTTCAGGGCGAGAAACTTTATTTTTCGGGCCAAAAAATCTTCCTATCTTAGTACGGGGGCCTAATAGTCTCTCCTAGTGGCTTGTTAGGCTTCGGCCGTCTTCAAATAGGGGGTCTTCTGACTTTATTTGGAGGTCGGGCAAGATTTGGGGTCTATAGCTGCCCCCCCTTTACCTGACTAGTCAGCTGTTGGCTTTGTTGTGCCAGACAGGTAGACAGGAAGGTAAAGGAGTTGACCCTCTCGCCCGGCTACCCTTCGGATGTCCCGTCTTGTGGCGGATGATCCTCTAGGGAGATGTTGTGTTTGTGCACCTCTAGGATACTACTCCTGACGTAGCCGATCCCTTTGGTTGACACGTGGTAGAACCTCCGGATACTACTCCTGACGTAGCCGATCCTTCGGTTGATGGGTATAAACCCCCCATCAGGCTGGTAGTTACAGTCCGTTGTGTGGGACTGGATGGGTATGAACCCCCCATCAGGCTGGTACGGTCTGTTGTGTGGGACCGGATGGGTATGATCCCCCCATCAGGGTGGTAGTGGCGGCTTACTGTTCAGGTGGCCCATGCGCCGACTAGGCACTTCTTGTATGCTGGTTGATAGGTATAAACCCCCTATTAGGCTGGTACAGTCCGTTGCGTAGGACTGGTGGTGGTGGCGGCTTACTGCTCGGGTAGCTCATGCGCCGTCTCCCTGAGGAGTGACTTCTGTGTTTGTTGGTGGATATGTTCATCCGGGTTGTGCCAGGGTTTTTTTGTTGGTTGTCCATCCAACTTTGTTGGTTGCTGGGGATTCTTTGTTTCTGTTTTTTTGTGGTAATCATCTGACTCTTGCTGGCTGGTCAGGTTCTTCTCTTCTCTTTTTGTGTTTGACTTTTGCTTGGTAGTCGGAGTTTTGTTTTAATCCTGCCTTTTCTCGCGGTTTTATCTCTTTTTTCTCGCGATTTTGGATTTTGGCTTTTTTTCTTCAGCGTATGCCTTTTCTCTTTTAAGCTTTTTTGTTACGCTGACTTTTGTAAAAGAAGGCAAAGAATGCATGGAATAAAATTTTATTCATGGGAAATTTTATTACAACAGCTTTTATTTAGGCCAGTACCGTTCCTAGGGGCTATCATCAGGGGAATCGGGGTAAGGGTACTGTTTGTACACGTGATACCGGAAGTCTACTTGCTCTTGGACATCGTCACAGTAGTCCTCTTGGAATGTCGTCCATTCCTGCTGCATCCTCTGCTGCTCCTAGTAGATCTCGTCCTGGCGAGCTTGATAGGCCTGCTGGCGAGCATCGTGGGCCTGTTGCCACTGGGTCTGCTGCTCTCGCCACACCGCCATTTGGGCGAACTGCTGGCTCAGATCATTCATGTGTTGGTGCATGCCAGCAAAGTCCTCTGTGTATGGTGGTGGTTGTTGCTGCTGTTGTTGTTGCTGTTGGGAGCCGGGGGATGTGGGCATATCCTGCATCGCCACGATCCCCTGGAGATCCAGCTCGAAGTCCAGGGAGGGGTGCAGGGCAAACTGGTTTCCCCAATGTATCAGCATCCCCATGTTGACTAGCATTGGCCCATTGATGGGCTCGGGTCGGAGGTTGCGGGCCAGCTCTTCCCGGCCAGGGCACCCCATTCTCTCTGCCAGAGGGGTGATGAGGGGAGCTATGAGGACGACCCCTGTGGATCTGCTCCCGAAGTCCTTAAGGGCCCTTAGGAGAAAGTATTCGGGGTTGCAGCGCCGCCTCTGGTGCATGCAGTAGAGGACAAAGAGATCAAGGAGGGATATCTTACCCTGGCTCTCCTTCCTCCCATGGATTGTGCCGCGCCAGCAGCTTGTGGCAAATGCGGAGTGCCGGTTGCAGTGCGGAGCCTCTCATCAAAGTGGGCAGTGTGGTTGCTCCTGTGAGCTCATGCCATATTTCCGCGGGGGTGAGGTTGGCGGGCCGAGAGCAGATGGCCTCTCGGTATTCTCGGGTCAGTGCTTCCTCGGGCCGGATGAATCCAATGGACACATTGAATTCTTCCAGGGTGGTGGTGTGGTATTGCCCACCCATGAAATAGTTGACCATCTTGGTGGGCTGCATGCCTGAGGCCATGGAGGGGATCTCGATGAGAGAGACGGAGGCCAAGAATTCTTGTACCGCTTGGGGGTACACATGTGTGGGTGGGGTTCGCAGCAGAAAGCCCCACCCAATGCTGTCAATGTGGGCTCTGACGTCTTCTTCCCATCCAAATTCGGCCAGAACGTCGAAGTCCAATGTCAGCATGGAGTGCCACTGGTAGTTCCTAATGTTGTCCAGGCGGGCCTGGTGCTGTGGTGACAACTGAGAAGGATCTGGGGGTGGCGGTGGTGTCGAGCTGCTAGCACCAGCGGTGCCCCTTCTCTTCCTGGAGGCACTTCTGCTGAACATCTTGAGCAGGGAAGGCTTGGAGGAGTAGAGATATAAGTTTTGGAGGCTCTGGAGGCTTAGGAGGCAAGGAGAGTTGTGAGGAAACCCATCCAGGCGCGCCCCCTTATATAGGGAAATTTTTCAGATCGAGACCGCCATCTGGGAAGTCGAGACGGCGGTCTCGTTTGGGTTGCTGGTCGAGACGGCAGTCTGGAGGTTCCAGACGGCGGTCTCGACTTTGCCTGAGTCAAGACGGCGGTCTGGTTCCTTGAGACGGCGGTCTGGAATGTCCAGACGGCGGTCTCGAATTTCTGGGTTTTTTTTTTTTTTTTTTTTTGAATAAGAAATAGGACCTGGTTCAAAAACATTTTATGCATGCAAATGTTTTCATGTTTGATGCCCTATAATGCCTACTTTAATTAGTTTTTCAGAAGGATTTAACCGACGTGTCTTGTTGTGCTGAAAGCCTTCTGATTCGCTGTGTTTACTTTTGGCTGTACCATGCCGGACTTCTTGTGACCGAAGGGTAATTTCTTTCTTTCTCTTTTTCGTTTTTTCTTTTGTAGAGCACTTTTGTCATGTAGTGTCCCTTTTTCCTTGCTTTAGGGATTTCAATCCTCTTGTTGACTATACAAATTAATTATTAGAATATTGTCGTGAGGGTCAAGAGAAAAGAAGTAAAGGTGTAAAAATCAATGGTTTGTGTTTTAGAGGGTTGATTTTTATTGATAAAAGGGTTTTGTAAGAATGGCTGGTTAAGGTTAAGCCTGGGTGTTTAGGCTTTGTCTAAGCAAACATCTTTCCCTTCTTTTTGTATTTGCGCTCTTTGGTTTTATCTCCATTGCTTTTAAATGGCTAGCTGATTTCCCTAGATCGCCCTTTGGGTTTTTGAACTAGGATACTGTGTATTGGCCCTAACTTTTGTCTAGGTTTCTTCTTTTGTAAAATTTTGGAGAAATCCTAGCGGACCTTATTTGTAACCCTAACTTTTGCCTAGGCTACCCTTTATTGTTGTTCGGGTATCCTACCGGGTTGACCCTATCTTTTGTGTAGCCCCCTTAGTGGGTTTCCTACCGGGTAATTTGCCCTTTTCTTTGGCCTTTGGCTTCTCTGGGCTTTTTCTTTTTTGTGGATTTATTATTTTTGTTCACAGTATTGGCGAAGCGTGACTTTCTTTATGGCTTAGGTGAAGTCTTTATTTTTATGTGCTTCTAATCAGCTAACTTGATGATAATAGCAATGGCAAGTGTTGATTATTTGGATGCGCTTCTTATTCTTCTTCTCTTTTTATGTTTACTTAGACAGGGTCATTTATGTGGTCCAGTCGGAAGTAGAAGGAAGAGAAGCAGATAGAAAGAATCATTCTTATTAATTAATGAGGGAATATGTGCCCTGAAATGCCCGGGGGTCAGGCTCGCCCCGGGGGATAATCTCTAACAATCATGGGGTTTACATCCCTTAAACAAAGAAAAAGATTTCCTAATGACTAGAGTGGCTCTTGACGCTTGCACCCCTCCACTTCGGAAAACTTGCTTGAGTGTGTGGAGGGGAGACTTCCCTTTTTTCCTTTCTGCTCGGCCCTTAGTAGGGTCATATCCTAAGCCATACTTGCAAGGATTGTCTTTGAATTTTGGGAGTTCCCTCATGCCTTGGGAATCTGCCCCTAGTCCTTGGCCAGGATGGTAGCCATGTTTCAACATCATGCGGGCTACCTTTGTGTTTCTGGGAAGTCGCTCTATACTGGCAATTTCGAGCGCTTGAAAAGATTTTTCAAGGTCCTCTTCAGCCGCATCCACATAAGGTTGGGTGGACGGTCCACCGATCGGGATATCGTCTTACGCTGGATCGTGACCGGTTTATCGTCCACTATGAACTTGACTTTCCGGTGGAGCGTCGAAGGTACCGCCTTAGCGTCATGAATCCAAGGCTCGCCGAGGAGACAGCTGTATGTCTGGAGTAATGTCCATTACATGGAAATCGACGTTGAAGGTAGTGGGTCCAACCTGGATTGGCAAACTGATCTCTCCCACTACTTCTCGTTTTGATCCGTCGAAGGCTCGAACAATGGTGCTGCTTGGGCGCAGACGGGTTCCTTGGATAGTCAACTTATCCAGTGTGCACTTGGGCATCACGTTCAGGGACGACCCGTTATCCACAAGAACTTTGGCGATGAGGTATTCCTTGCATTTAACCGAGATATGCAAGGGCTTGTTATGTCTTGGCCCTCGAGGGGGAGTTCTTCCTCTGTGAAGGTGAGGTGATCGTTTGGCGTGATGTGACCGACGATCCTCTCAACCTTTTCTTGGGATATTGTGTGAGGTACATGCGCCTCGCTCAAGACCTTCAGCAGGGCATTCCGGTGTGGTTCCGAGCTCATTATCAAAGATAGCAACGTGATCTTTGCAGGCGTACGGTTGAGCTGGTCAATAATGGAATACTCACTCTGCCTTATAAACTGGAGTAATTCCTCTGTCTCCTCCTTAGATTCTTTATTTTCTTTTTCTTCTTCGGTCTTTTTATTTTTTCCTTTATTTTGGAGGACATTTTCCTATGTGTCCTTGGGGGAGTAGATTCTTCCACTTCTAGTTGTGCCCCCAATGCCAGCTATGTTTGTTATTTCTTCTTTTATCGGTGAAGATTCCCCATATCTCCACGGTACAGCTTTATTTGACTCGTAGGGGAAAGGACGTGGCATAAATAGTCGCACTGGCGTCCTTGCCCCCTCTTCTTTACTCTTGAGGACCAACGGCCGAGGTTTATTTCCCTCTTGTGATGATTCGACCGTTGGGGTGAGCTTTATTAGGAGTGGCTTTCTCTCCATTCTTCTGAGTTGGAAGACGTGTTAGTTAATCCTTCCTTTTTATTATCTTATTTATTAATCGTGAAGGAGGGGAAATTAAATATGCAAATGCATGTTCATGTATGCAAGTAGACAACTGTTGAATAAGGAAAAAGATTTCATTAATTCATTGGAAGGTGTACATGCTCCTATTCCATACTACGAAGCGTCTTTTGGCAAAAACGGAAAAGCCTAAAGAAACCCACAGGCGGGTCTTGATTCCTATGTAGTTCTCTCTCGGCTTCCGGAACATGGTGAGCGAGCTCTTCGCTTTGCTTGTGGACTGCCTGGCTCATATCTTCACTGTACTTCTGAGCCTCTTTGATCTTCGCCTCTTGATGAACGACCAAGGCTTGTAGTTCATCGAGCTTCGCAACGACTC
This sequence comes from Sphenostylis stenocarpa, assembly GCA_963425845.1. NCBI lineage: Eukaryota > Viridiplantae > Streptophyta > Magnoliopsida > Fabales > Fabaceae > Sphenostylis > Sphenostylis stenocarpa. Next base: position 38,032,827 of record OY731406.1, on the reverse strand, counting down.
GGTCTTTCTCTTGCAGTACTTGGCCGTACTGAGCTAGCCCATCTTTCTCCTTAAGGCGTAGCTCAGAGAGACTTTTGGTGAGTCTCCTGTTGGCCTCTCGCTCTTGGCGGATGTCTAACCGAGCCTTAAGGAGCCCTTCCGACAACTCCTTGATCGTTCGGGCCTGCATAGCTGATTCGGCCTCAAGGTGTGCTGTTTTGGCGGTTATTTCTTGCAGTTGGCTATCCGAACTGGTTTTAGCAATTTTGGATGCTCGGATAGCTTGTTCGTTAGCGTCAGCACATTGGTCCTTGAGGCACTCTATTTCATGATCCTTTTTCTTGCCTTGCCTTCGTAGACCATCAATCGTGAGGATAGATGCTTGCTCTTTTTCCTCAAGGGCCCGTATCTGGGATCCCATGATTTCTACCCTCTGGGTCAAGGCATTGATTTGTGCCTGCAGCTCTTCGTTGTTGGCGATTGGCATGGGTGTGGTGGATGGTTGAGCCATCCCTCTTTTTCTTCTCCACGCCTCGTAGTCACTGGTGACAGTTACCCGAGCTTTTCCTAGCTCTCTGTCTCCCATGTAGACTGGCCTCTCCCATGCTTTTCTCATGGTTGATGAGTTGGTGATCGTGCACGGGTCTCCAAAGAAGCACAGTCCTCCGAGCTCCCCTCGGGAAATAGTAGTTTGGGTCCTCATGAGTTGCCTCATAGCTACTCTAGGTGAGTAGGCTATGCAACCCCTGAGTCCTATCAAGGGTATGTTCGGATAGTCCCCACATCTGATGAGAACTGGGCCGGGTCGGAACCAAGGGCAGACCCAAGATATACTGTTGGCGTCCTTTCGTTCTAACTCATCCCTCCATTCTATAGTCAGGCGTCGTTGGAGGGGGATTTTGGAGAAGCTTCTCAAGGGATCGGGGAATATCCCCATGTGACTGGAGGCGTAAAGATGTGTGATGCTCCACACGTATAGTAATGAAGAGCAGCAGCGGAGTGTTCTCCCTTGCTTCTGATGGCAAAAATCCACCGAGAGCAAGGTGTCGGCAAGAATAGCAGGCAAGGGACTCTTCGAGTACACGTCCCAAGCGAAGAAAGCGTCCATGACGGCTTGATCTATTGTGTCGAGGTGGAAGGGGAACAGGATTGTTCCGAAGATTATTAGTGCCAGGGTTTTGTTGAAGGTAACCCATTCTGCCCTTTCAGCCAGGTAGGACAGGTGGTCTTCTAACATCGATACTTTCCACCCCTGGGTGTTCCCTCTTCCTATCAGGGTACTCTGTCGAAACGGTAGATGGATAAGGGCAGCGACTGGTGCTGCAGGAGTATACGCCTCGTGGCGAACATGGACCCCGGCTGATTTGGGCCATTTCAACATAGCTTCATACTCCTCTAAGGTGGGCACCATGTCGAACTGTGGAAATTCAAAGCACCGCAGACTGGAGTTCCAAAAATGAATCAGTACCCTGAGGAAGACCTGATCGACACTGATCTTTAAGAGGTCCAAAATTCGTCCATAGGACTTTTCAAAATCGGTGCGGACCTCTGGTGGCATTGTTGTACTAAGCCGTTCCAGCTTCCCAGTATGGTTTTGGAGAATATCCACCTTCCCCACTTGTCTACTTGTTCCCTCCATTTTCTAGAATCAAAATGTATGATTTGATGAAGATGATGTTTATTGTATGAATGTGAGTGTTTATTCTTCTATTTATCATGTTTTTCTACATGATGTATGGTATTTGCGTATATATATTTTTTTTGAAAGAGTAAACTATTTATATGAATGCTTTATAAGTGTAATTTTTGGACCAGGTCTTATTTATGAACTTTGGAAAATGGATTTTTTTTTATAGCCTTTTATCTCTTCTGTCGGAACTGCGTGGCTACTTAGCTTACAAAGAACCTGAAACCAGGCTAGCTAAAAGGCAGACTGTCCGAGATAAAATATGGCTTTATATGAAAGAAATATTTAGCGTCCCTTATCTCTTTTGTCGGAACTGCGTGGCTACTTAGCTTACAAAGAACCTGAAACCAGGCTAGTTAAAAGGCAGATTGTCCGAGATAAGGGTGTTTATTTGTGAAAAATATTTTTTGGTTTTTGTTCTGTTGTTTGTTTATGCCATGCAACATACAAATGCAACAATCATATGCACACACAATTCGATCGTCCTCGAACAGGCGAGATTTCGTTTTTATCACGAGGTAGGGTTTTCCTGCAGAAAAGTGCATTGGTCAGGGTAGGTTCTAACTGTTCTCACTAGGCTAAGGCCCCCAAGGTGCCCCCATTATAGGGTCCCCACTCTCTAGCCGTCCGACCATGCTCAACACTAAGGCCAGAGTCGGTCTTGTTGCCAAAAGAGGAAGGTTATCACCTTGAGTGGTGGTTTCCGATCACACTGGTGGGCACAAGGCCCTAAATACAGCAAATCGTACCTGCCACCCACTCCCTATGGTTATCTCACTTGCCCCCGGGTATAGAGGGAACTGCAGTGTGCAAGGGTTTGTGTGCAGTTTATATTTCAATCAATTGCATAAGTATAAACAAGCAACAGTTATTTGAAAGCCAAACAATAAAGCATGTTATAATACAAGGCAGGGTAAAAGCGCTATTTTCTTGGTTTAATTATTTTTAAGCTAGCCCATCACTAAATGGGATCAACTCTCTAGGCTTCCCCAACGGAGTCGCCATCTGTCGCCGCCTCCCAAAAAAACGAAGGGGCGGTCGGAGCGACGCGATGGTTTTTCGACCCTCTTGCTTTCGCGTTTTTTTATGGGTGGTTACAACATCCTTAGGTTGTCCGATAACCGGGCTAACCTAGAGACGAGGTTTTCGAAAAGTGTTCTTGGGTTGTTCGATAATCGGGTTAACCCAAGAACGGGTTTTGAAGGGTTCGTGGAGTCGCCACCGATGTTTTTACCGGAAACATCGGAAAAGGAGTTTTAAAAAGGCGTTGGTTTTTGAAAACCAACTTTGGTCATTAGAACCAGAGTTGGGTAAGGGAGTTAGTTACGTGTAAAGGAAGTGTTAGTTCCTTTACGACGCCCCTTTCGGGTTCCCTATGATAGGCCGGCTACTTTGGATAAATAATTAAACTGGAAAATTGTGCTTTTACCCTTTTATTATGCGGTATTTAAAGATTATGACTACATGACCCTAGCGTCTATTTCATAATTTTAAATGAAAGCGGTAAAATTAGAAAGAGAGAGAGTGCACCTCCAAAGCAAGCTTTCTGTATTTCTCTTTAAAGAGTGGGTGCTTTTTGGCAACCCTTCACTCTACAACTCTCAGAAACTCCGGAAATGCCTCGGAGGGATTCTAAAGAAGATTTAGGACGCTCAATTTATACCTAGAGACACTCAGAAACTCCGGAAATGCTTCGGAGGGGTTCTAGAGAGAGAAAATCTAGAGAGAAGGAGGAGCTACTGTGTGTTGTTGTGTGAAAAAAGGGGGAATGGAGCCCCTATTTATAGTTTTTCGCGCCTGACAGGTCGAGACCGCCGTTTCGTCTGACAGGGTCGAGATCACCGTCTGGACAATCCAGACCGCCGTCTCGACCATGGCAGGGGGTCGAGACCGTCGTTTGGATAATCCAGACCGCCGTCTCGACTAGGCAGAAGTCGAGACCGCCGTCTGGATAATCCAGACGGCGATCTCGTCCCTGGCGTGAGGCGAGACGGCGGTCTCGTCCCTTCAAGGCGAGAAACTTTATTTTTCGGGCCAAAAAACCTTCCTATCTTAGTACGGGGGCCTAATAGTCTCTCCTAGTGGCTTGTTAGGCTTCGGCCGTCTTCAAATAGGGGGTCTTCTGACTTTATTTGGAGGCCGGGCAAGATTTGGGGTCTACACCAGCCTGATGGGGGGTTCATGCCCATCCAGTTCGACACACAGCGGACTGCAACTACGAGCCTGATGGGGGGTTTATACCCATCAACCGAAGGATCGGCTACCGTTAGAAGGAGTATCCTGAGGTTCGACCACGTGTCCACCGAAGGGATCGGCTACCGTCAGAAGGAGTATCCCGGAAGTGCACGAACACAAAGTTTTCCCCAAAAGATCAACCGCCGCAAGATGGAACATCTGAAGGACAACCAGGCAAGAGGGTCAACTCCTTTACCCTCCAGTCGATCTCCTTGGCACAAAAAGCCAGCAGTCGACTGGTCGTGTAAAGGGGGGGCAGCTGTAGACCCCAAATCTTGCCCGGCCTCACAATAAAGATCAGAAGACCTCCTTTTCGAAGATGGGTGAAGCCTAAGAAGCAATTAGGAGAGACTATTAGGCCCCATACTAGGATAGGAGGGATTTTTGGCACAAATATAAGGATTTTAGCCTTTTGGGGTCAAGACCGCCGTCTCGGATTCGAGACCGTCGTCTCGCCTTGTACAAGTGGCGAGACCACTGTCTCGTTTGGCAAGACGGTCGTCTCGCCACTCGCGAAAGGCGAGACCGCCGTCTCGCCACCTGCGAAAGGCGAGACCGCCATCTCGCCATTCCTGCAAGGCGAGACGGTCGTCTAGAATGTCGAGACGGCCGTCTCGACCTTGTTAGACGAGACGGCCATCTCGACCTGACAGGCACGAATCCCTATAAATAGGGTGCTCCCTCCCCTCATTTCCACACCATAGAGAGCTTTCTCACTCTCTCTCTAGTCACATCAAGAGTTTCTCTCTCTAGAATCCCTCCGACGCATTTTTGGAGCTTCTGAATGTCTTTAGAGTGTTTTAAAGCGTTTGAGATGTTTCCTACGCCATGTAGAGTGAAGGGCTGCCGCAAAGCACCCTATTTTTAAAGAATTAAATAGAAAGCTTGCTTCGAAGGTCTCTACTCTCTTTCTCTACCTTTTACTGCTTTATTTAAATTATGCAATAGACATTAGGGCCATGTAGTCAAAATTTTTAAATTCCGCAAAATAAAAGGGCAAAAGCGTATTTTTCCGGTTTATTTATTAACAGAATAGCTGGCCTATCATAGGGAACCCGAAAGGGGCGTCGTAAAGGAACTAACACTTCCTTTACGCGTAACTAACTCCCTTACCCAACTCTGGTTCTAATGACCAAAGTTGGTTTTTCGAAAACCAACGCCTTTTAAACTCCTTTTCCGATGTTTTTGGTAAAAACATCGGTGGCGACTCCAGAGAACCCTCAAAAACTAGCTCTTGGATTAGCCCGGTTATCGGAAAATCCAAAAGTACCTTTTCGAAAACCTCGCCCTCAGGTTCAACCCCGTTATCGGACAACCTAAAGGCGTTGTAACAACCAATAAAAAACGTGAAAATCAAGAGAGTCGGAAACCATCGCGTCGCTCCGACCGCCCTCGTTTTGACGGCGGCGACAAAGATCTTTTTATTGTAAGAGGTATTTTTATGGCTTTGAATTGTTTTTTTATATTTTTAATAACCCTTTATCTCTTCTGTTGGTCAACGGGGCTACTTAGCTTACAAAGAACCTGAAGTCAAGCTAGCTTAAATGAAGACTGTCCGAGATAAAGTTGGTTTATTCTTATCACTTTTATGGTTTTTTAGAATTTTTATTTTTGTTATTATTGTATGATTACCCTATGCTAATGCATCAATACAAATGCAGCAAACGAATGCACACACAATTCATTCATCCACGAGCATAGCCACACTTATTTCAAGGTAGGGTTTTCCTGCAGAAACGTGCTTGCTTTAGGTGGTTCTAAACTGTTCTCACCAAGGCCAAAGGTTCCCAAGGTGCCCCCATTATCGAGACCTCTCAATCTCTCAGTCTTCGGATCATGCATGGAACTCCGTGTCGACATCCTTGGACCAAAAGAAGAGAGTTATCACCTTGTGTTGGTGGTTTTTCGACAACAGTTGTAGCCCCGTGTGCCAACAAGCCGGTCGTATCTGCCACCCACTCCCTATAGGTATTCACTCTTGCCCCCGGGTATAGAGGGACTGTAGTGTGCAAGGGTTTTTGTGTACAATTTGTATTTCACACAATTTGCAGAAAATATTCATACAACAGTTATTAAGGCCATACAATAAAACATACAAAGGAGGGTAAAGGCGTAATTTCAAATCTTACTTAGTTTGAATTTATCCGTCACTAAATGGGATCAACTCTCTAGCGTCCCCAGTGGAGTCACCATCTGTCGCCGCCGTCCGTTCCGACGTCTAGGGACATCTCGAACGTTTATGCGAGCGGTCGCGAAAAGATGGTTTAGACTCGCGTTTATTTAAAAATGTGTTCATTGCTCCCGAGGTGCTCAACAACTGAACTATCCTCTAATAAAAGCAAGGTTTTCGTAAAAGGGTTCTTATGGAGTCGCTACTGTCGCCGCCGTCCATTCCGACGTCTAGGGACATCTCGAACGTTTATGCGATCGGTCGTGAAAAGATGGTTTAGACTCGCGTTGTTTGTTAAAATATGTTCATTGCTTCCGAGGTGTTCAAAAACTGAACTATCCTCTAATAAAAGCAAGGTTTTCGAAAAGGGGTTCTTATGGAGTCGCCACCAATGTTTTGACCATAAACATTGGAAAAGGACAAAAAGGCGTTAATTTTAATAAAAACCAAACTTGACCATTATAACCAGAGTTAGGTAAGAGAGTTAGTTACGTGTGGGGAAGGTGTTAGCACCCCACAATGCCCCTTTCGGGTTCCCTATGACGGATTAATTCATTTAAGTGAAGATTACGAGAAATTACGTGGTTACCCTATTTTATTGCATAGTATTAAAAAATGACTATCTACATGACTTTATTTCATATTGCATACATAAAGCAATAAATAAAGCAGTAAAAGAGAAGAGAAGTGAAAAGAACCTCCGTAGCAAGCTTTGTATTACGAATCTTTAACTGTGAGGATGTGTTTTGGCAATCCCCCGCTCTACAAAGACTCTCCTCCCCGAATACAAGATCGACTCTACTAAATTTTATAGAAGAATCGAATGCTGGAATATAATTCCTTAACTGATTGTTACCTTATTAAGGCAATCAGAGAGTTCATTCGAAGTAGGAAGAGAAGACAAGTACTTGGAGTTGTCTAGGGTGTGAAAAAGTGGCAAATGAGCCTCCTATTTATAGTTTTCGCAGCCTGGCAGCTTAGGACGACCGTCTGGGGCTTGGAAATCAAGGATGAGCGTCTAGAGAGGTTGGGACGACCGTCTGGGATTTGGGACGGCCGTCCCATTCAAATTTGGGCACTGAGACGGGCGTCCCACATTTGGGACGGGCGTCCCACTTGGCTATGGCAGTTTGGGACGGCCGTCTCACCTTTGGGACGGTTGTCTCGACTTGTTTTGGCCAGCTTTTGTGTTCTGGGACCCCCGGGAAGCTTTCCTTTCTTCATTCGGACGCTGATTGATGCCGATAGACGTCCATTGAAGCTTTATCTTCATATAGGAAGTCTTCTTTGGCCTTTATTGAGATGCTGGGCGAGCTTTATCTTGTTATAGGAAGTCTCTTTAGCCTTTATTGAGATGTCGGGCGAGCTTTATCTTGTTATAGGAAGTCTCTTTAGCCTTTATTGAGAGCCTGGGCAAAATTAGGGGTCTACAGCTGCCCCCCTTCACCTGCCTGGCTAATTTGTTGGCCTAATATGCCGACAAAATTAGTTGGTAGGGGAAGGAGTTAACCCTTTTTGCCCGATTATCCTTCAGATGCTCCTTCGCTGATCCTCCGGATGATAAATATTTTTGATAGGTACCAACACCTATCTGGTTTTGAGCCTTACTTTATAAGCCTCTGGTGAGTACTTACCCTCACCAGGTCTGAGTTTGTATTTCACTAGACTCTTGTGGGTACCTACCCCCACTAGGTATGAATCTTGCTCTTTGCTAGATTCTGAACCATATTCCATAAGGTTCTTGTGGGTACCTACCCCCACTTGGTATCAACCTTGTTCTACAAGGCTTTGGTGAGTACCTACCCTCACCTGGTACGAGTTCGCATTTTGCTAAACTCTTATGGGTACTTACTTCCAAGGTGCTCAACACTTGAACTATCCTCTAACAGAAGCAAGGTATTTGCAACCCTTTTTTTTTGTAATGCTCTGGTGAGTATTTTACTCTACCTGATGCATTTTGCTAAGTTTTGATGAGTACCTACCCTCATCCGGTACAATCCTTATTTTATAAGGCTCTGGTGGGTACCTACCCCCACCTGGTACGAATCTGCATTTTTTGCTAGATTCTGATGAGTACCTACCCTCATCCGGTATAAACCTTACTTTATAAGGCTCTAGCTAGTACGAACCCTATTCTATAGGGCTCTAGTGAGTACCTACCCTCACCCGGTACGAACCCTATTCTACAAGGCTCTTGTGGGTACCTACCCCCACCTGGTACGAACCCTATTCTATAAGGCTCTTGTGGGTACCTACCCCCACCTGGTACGAACCCTATTCTATAAGGATCTTGTGGGTACCTACCCCCACCTGGTACGAACCCTATTTTATAAGGCTCTTGTGGGTACCTACCCCCACCCGGTACGAACCCTATTCTATAAGGCTCTTGTGGGTACCTACCCCCACCCGGTACGAATCCTATTCTATAAGGCTCTTGTGGGTACCTACCCCCACCCGGTACGAACCCTATTCTATAAGGCTATTGTGGGTACCTACCCCCACCCGGTACGAACCCTATTCTATAAGGCTCTTGTGGGTACCTACCCCCACCTGGTACGAACCCTATTCTATAAGGCTCTTGTGGGTACCTACCCCCACCCGGTACGAACCCTATTCTATAAGGCTCTTGGGATGGGCATTCAGTCTTTTGATTGATGAGTACAAACCCTCATCCGATTTTTTGGAGATGTGTTGGCAGCTTATTGTCTTTGATCATGCGCCTATTCCATGGGGAATGATTGATTTTTCTTTTTAGTCATCCGGCTTTCCCGGGGATTTTTGTTTTTGGCTTTTCTTTTTAGCCATCCGGTCTTTGCCGGGGATTCTTTGTGTTTCGGCTTTTCTTTTTTAGCCATCCGGTCTTGCCAGGGATTTCTTGTTGGTTGCCTCTTATTTTAGGCAAGAATCTCCTGGGGATTTGTGGTTTTTTTATTGTGCCTCTTGTTTTTAGGCATGTGCTTCAGCGATAGTGAAGACTTTACTGTTTTTTGCCTCTGAATAGGCCGATGTTCTGCTTGAGGATATTTGCTCTTGATAATACCTCTGAGTAGGCAGATGCTTTATTGGAAGCTTTGTACTTTGGACTTGTATTACCTCTTATATAGGTTGATTTCCCGTTTCTTGGGGATATCGGTTTTTTGCTTGCCTTAGGCAGAGGCTTTCTTGGGAGTGAAGACTTTGCATTTCACTGGGGATATCCATATTGGGTGTTATAGGTGATTAACTCCCTGAGGATATGAATTTGTAGTTTGCCTTTGCTGGTAGGCTCGCTGGGGATATTTTTTCTTTTTGGTGATCCACCAGGGATTTGATCGTTTTCCGTAGATCTATTTTGAATTGCCCCCTAGGGAGGAATGGAGTTTTTGACTCCTTATTGGATGTTGTTGTTTGAGCTAGCTATGCCTATGCTCTTATTCCTGTTGGGAAATGGGTTTTTACCTTTTTCTCGCGATTTGTATCTCTTTTTCGCGATTTGGCTTTTAAATATGTGCGCCTTTTATGCACATTGGCTTTTTCTTTTATTGGATGAAAATATTTCCTTTTTCTCTTTTCTTTTTGGGCGATCCCAGGGAATTTTTTTTTTTACTTCTTGGGGATCCAATCTTTGATTTGATTTTTTATGATGGAGTCTTGAGCTCCTGACTTTGTGAGGCTCTTTATTGAGCGGAATGAAGAAATTTTATTCTTTTTTTCTTTTTTGGAGATTCACCAAGGAGTTTGTCAGCTTCCTGGGGATCCAACTTTGATGATGGAGTCTTGGCTCCTGATTTTTGTGAAGCTCTTTATTGAGCGGGATGAAGAGATTTTCTTCTTTTTTTCTTTTTTGTAGACTTTTCTTGATATGCTTTTACTTGGAGATTTTTTATTTGGCCTTTTTTCGTTGTGGCCTCTATTGGGTGATGAAAAGTTTTTCTTTTCTTTCTTTTTGTTGCCCCTTGGTGATATGGAGGATTTGACTCCGTATTTTCTTTGATGGACTCTTGTGTAGTCCTTATTCTCCTTTGGGGAAGGAAGCGGAGATTCTTGCATGAGTGTGCTTGATGACTCATGTGGTGATGCTGGTGAGTCGTGAGGTAGTCTTTTTGTTTTGCCTCTGGAGTAAGCAAGGATCCTCTTAGGGATGATCAAGCCTTTCCGTTGGCTTTTCTAGTTTGATGGCTTCCTTCTTTTTTGGATGGAAGGATGTTGATTGAAGCTTCAAATGATTATGTTTGATGACTCACGTGATGATGCTGAGTCATGAAGTAATTTTTTGTTTTAGCCTTTGGGGTAGGCAAGGATCCATTTGGGGATCATCGAGCCTTTCCGTTGACCTTTTTCTGGTGTACCCTCTTTTATTGGGATAGAAGGTTAAAGCTATTTTCCTCGAAGCTTTTTGTTGGAATAGATTTAATTTCACCTTTTTCTTTCGCGATTTTGATTTTTATCATGAGTTATTTGAAATCTGGCTTTTTAATATATCACGTGTGCCTTTTATTTTATAATTTTTGTACACGTGGGCTTTTTGAAATGTAAACAGAAATAACAACATTTATTTATTACTTCTTTTTTTTGTGTGTGATACATTCAAGCATTTTTCAAATTACTAGAAAATATCTAAAAACCTCCTAATCATCTGCTTCTGGGCTGGAATGGGAGGATGGTGTTGGCGAAGGAATACGGCAGAGTATGCGGCGCTGGAACCTTGCCTGGGTCTGCACCAGATTCTCTATTTGACAGTCCGTCCTATCTTGCCTCATGGTCAGCTGACTAAACTGTTGTCGTATGAACTAGAACTCCCCTTCCATGTAAGTGTGCTCATCACCTATACGTCGGTACAAGCCGATGAAGTCTGGATCATATGACTGCTGCTGGGATTCCGAAGTCGCAGGGATGTCCTGTGGTGTGTTGAAATCACGCATATATAGTGAAATCGAGATTATGGGGTTTAAAATAAACCATGATCCTTGTCGACTAAGGATGTTCATGTGGACCAGCTTTCCTCCGCTAATCGGCTCTGGTTGGAGGCTAGCTGGGAGGTTTTCTCTATCAGTGCATCCCCAATATTCAGCTAAAGGGGTGAGAAAGGGGGCCACCATGATGGCTCCTGCTGAGCCACGAGTTCCGTAATCTTTTACGGCTTTCAGGAAGGCATATCCTGGGTTGCATCGATGCCCTTGATGCATACAATAGACAATGAAAAGGTCAGCAGCGTTACCTTCCCTTGGCTTTCCTTCCGGCTATGTAAGGTCCCAACTAGCAATTTATGGCATATGCGGAGCGGAGGAGAGAAAGCTTCACCCTTCAGGTGTGATGGCAGAGTATGAGCTCCGGTGATTTCTTTCCACATGCTGGTGGTGGTGAGAGCAGCGGGTTTCTCGAGATATGCAGACCTATATTCTGGTGTTCTTGTGTCTGCTCATTGGCAGAACCCCATTATGACATTAAAGTCATCTAGAAAAGTGGTCCGATATGCTCCATCCATCCAGTAGGAGATGGCTTGAGTAGGTGGCACTCCGGGAGTTGTGGACGGCATTTCCACCAGATTGACAGAAGCAAGGAATTCCAGCGTAGCAGTACGGTGGATCCGAGTAGGTGGCTCATGGAGCAAAAAGTCCCATCCTATGTTGTGGATGAATCTTCTGACATCTTGATCCCAGCCAAATGTAGCTAGGATTTCAAAATCCAGTCGCAGCATGGGATGCCAGGAAAATTGTTGGATATTTGCCAACCTTTGTTGATGTGGTTCTGCCAGCAGAGTGTTGGTGACAGGAGTTCCTCTAGCGGAGGTCCTGGTGCGTTTTCTCCTGGATGAAGCCTCTCCATGTTCCATTGTATATCTCACTCACTTAAGAATGTTAAAAGTGTGTAGAAAGGGAGGAGAAGCAAGATAGAATGCTTGGAATGAGGTACCAAGGCAAGGATCCGCGCCTAGCATATATAGGAGGCGCCAGGAGATTTGGGACGGCCGTCTCACTTGAAAATTTACCTTTGGGACAACCAAGTGAAGAGTGGGACGGCCGTCTCACTTGGGACGGGCGTCCCATTTGAATTTGGCCGTTTGGGACGGTCGTCTCTCCCTTGGGACGGCTGTCTCAAGCTTTTTGAGTTGGTTTTCATGTTTTTTTGTTGAGAAGGAGGATAGGACTCCATTCATTGATGTTTTAATGCATGTAATGTTTCATGATATGCATCCTATGATCTATTTCAGTTAATATTTCGAAAGTTTTAACTGATGTGCTTTGACTTCGGGTGCATTCTTGGTGTTGTACCTTTCTGTCATCATGTTTCTTGATTAACAAGCTTGGCTGTACCTGATTTGCCGTCTTAGATTTTTCTTACTATAGCCGAAGAGCAATCTTTTGTTCGTAGGGTAACTGCCATGTCAATGCCCCCCTTCCTTTCCTTAGGGATTTCAACCTTCCTATTGATCACTATATTTCCACATTCCCCTTTATTACTTGAATGCTTTATAGTGAAATGGTCAAGAGAAGAGAAAGAAAAGGATTTAGAACAAGGGCTTGTGTTTTAGAGGGATATTTTTTTGTAATAGAGGTTTCTGTAAGAACGGCTAGCCAAGGTTGGTCTGTGTTTAGGCTAATTTAGGCAAACGTTTCGTTCTTATGATGTGGCGTCTTTATTTTACTGATTGGCGTCTTTTTGTAATTGATTAGCTTTCCTAGCCCGCCCTTTTGGGTTTTCAGCCTAGGATGTTATGCTTATGTCCTAACTTTTGTCTAGGTTTCCCTTTTTGTATTTATTTTTAAGGAATACCTAGCGGACTTTTTGTAACCCTAACTTTTGCCCAGGTTACCCTTTATTATTGTTCGGGTCTCCTGCCGGGTTTACCCTAACTTTTGCGCAGCCCCCTTTTGTGGGTTTCCTGCCGGGTATTTTGCCCTTTTATTTTCTTGTCTTGGCTTTTGGCCTTGACGGGCTCTCCTTTTTTGTATATATATTTTTTTTTGCATAACATTGTCGAAACTTGATTTTATCAAGATAAATTTTATCCGTGTTTCTAGTTAATCAATCATATTTGACTTTGCTTTATGACGCTTTGATTGTTCTGACGCATTTGGAACAAAACGTCTATCTAAACCTTGTTTATTAAAAATGGGGTATAGATGTATTTAGCGAGAAAAGAAGCAGATAGTAAGAATAACATTCTTTTGTAATTTTGGGGAAATGTGTGCCCTAGAAATGCTCGGGGGTCGGGCATACCCCGAGGAATGATCTCTAATAGTCACTAGGTTTACATCCCTTAGAATTGGAAGAAGGACACCTAATGACTAACGCTACCCTTTGCGCTAATACCCCTCCTTTTCGGAATATCGTCTTTGAGGGGTAAGACTTCCCTGTTTTCTGTATGATTTGATCTTTTGTGGGGTCGTACCCTAAACCATACTTTAAAGGATTATCTTTGAAATCTGGTCGCTTTTTTTATTCCTTGAGCATTCTTTCCGAGCCCCTGTCCTGGGCGATATCCATATCTTTTCATCATATGGGCCACCTTTGTATTTCTGGGAAGTTTTTCTATGTTGGAAATTTCGAGCGCTTGAAAAGATGTTTCAAGAGCCTCTTCAGCCACATCCACATATGGTTGGACAGACGATTTGCTTATTAGAAAATCTTCTTTAGCCTGAATTGTGACAAGTTTATCATTTGTCACAAACTTGACTTTTTGGTGGAGCGTTGAAGGTATTGCCTTAGCGCTATGAATCCAAGGTCTACCAAGGAGACAACTATATGCTGGTGTGATATCCATCACGTGGAAGTCTATATTAAAGATAGTAGGGCCAATTTGGATTGCTAGATTAATCTCTCCTACTACTTCACGTCTTGATCCATCAAAGGCTCGAACAATTGTATTACTCGGGCGCATGTGGGTTCCTTGCACTGTTATCTTGTCAAGTGTGCCTTTAGGCATGACATTTAAGGATGACCCATTATCCACCAGAACTTTGGAAATGAGATATTCCTTGCATTTGACATAAATATGCAAGGGCTTATTGTGATTTGACCCTTCTAAAGGGAGTTCTTCATTTGTGAAGGTAAGATGATTATTGGCTGTAATGTTACCAATAATTCCTTCAAATTTGTTCTGGGAGATTGCATGTGGAACGAATTATTCATTCAAAACCTTTAACAGTGTGTTTTGATGCGGCTCCGAACTCATTATAAGTGATAACAAGGTTATCTTTGTAGGAGTTCGATTGAGTTGATCGACGATGGAGTACTCGCTTTGTCTTATGTACTGGAGTAATTCATCTGTTTCCTCCTTGGATTCTTTTTCCTCTTTGGCCTTATTTTTTGCCTTATCTTTAGGAATATTATCTTGTAATTCCTTGGGGGAGTATATTCTTCCACTTCTAGTCATGCCCCCAATACCGGCAATATTGGAGATATCTTGATTAACTGGTGATTCTTCTTAGTATCTCCAAGGTACAGCTTTATTTGATGAATAAGGGAAAGGACGAGGCATGAATAAACGTAAAGGCGTTATTGCCTCTTCCCTTTTATCGATTGGAATAACCAACGGTGCTAGTTTATTATCATCTTTGGGTCTATCGACCGTTGTAGAGATTTTGATGACGAAAGGTTTCTTTTTTATTTATTCTGATTTGTGGAAAGCACATCAATTAATCCTTCCTTTTTATTATCTTTATTATTAAAACGAGGAGGGATGTATGAATGTATGCAACTTATGAATGCAATAGACAGTTTGAGGAAAAAAAAATCCTTTTTATTTTAACTAGAAAGTGTTTATCCTTCTATACAATGCTTCGAAGCAAGTGTTGACAAAAACGGAGAAGCTTGAAGAATCCTATAGGTAAATTAGGCTTTCTTCGTAATTCATCTTCAAGTGTTCTCACATGATTTCTGAGCGTCTTGATTTGCTCATATACCGCCTGACTCATATCTTCACTATATCGACGAGCCTCTTTTATCTTTTCTTCTTGATGAACGATCAAGGCATGTTGTTGGTCAGACCTCTCTATTACTTGGTCTCTTTCACGAAGTAATTGACCATACTGAGCTAATCCATCTCTTTCTTTATCATGTAGCTCCTCTAGGTCTTCTCTGTATCTTTCAGCGGTTTCCCACCACTTTTGTGCTTCTGACCGAGTTTCTGCTAGGTCATCCTGTATTAACTTGATCGTTTTTGCCTATTCTGCAAGCGCACTCTCAAGATGTGTTATTTCATCATTCATGTCCCAGAATAGACTATCTTGTTCCAGCCTCGGAATTTTCAATGCTTGTTTAGTCTCTTCTTGGTAATCAGCACAATCATTCTTAAGGCGCTCTATCTCATGATCCTTCTTTTTACATTGCCTTTTTAAACCATCTATTATAAGGGTTGATTCTTGCTCTTTTTCTTCAAAAGCCCTCAATTGAGCTTCCATTACTTCTACCCTTTTATTTAAGGCATTGACCTGCAATTGTATCTCTTCATTAACTAATGTTGTGGTGAATGTAGCGGATGGTTGGGGTATCCTTCTACTTTTCATCCACTCCTCGTATTCATGGGACGTAGACACATGAACCTTTTCGAGTTCTTTATCTCCTATATAGACTGGTCTTTCCCATGCTTTCCGGACAGCAGATACTTCTTCAAAGCTATGGGAGTAATGGCATAGACTCAGCCCTCTGAGCTCTTCTTGAGTTGGCACAGTTTGGGTTCTCATGAGTTGTCTCAGCTATGTTGGGAGAGTAAGCTATGCAACCCTTGAAGCCTAGTAGTGGTATGCTCAGGTAATCTCTGCATCGTATAAGAATATAATTGGGTCGGAACCAAGGGCAGACCCATGATACATGCTCTATTTTCCAGTTTTCCAACTCGGTTTTCCATTCTAAAGCTTGATGATGTTGAAGAGGGATTTTTGAAAAACTCCTTAAAGGATCAAGGAATATGCCCATGTAGCTTGAAGCGTAGAAGTGAGTAATGCCCCATACATATAGTAATGAAGTGCAACATCTAAGTGTTTTCCCCTGTTTCTATCGGCAAAAATCTACTGAGAGAAGGGTATCGGCAAGAATTGCAGGTACAGGACTCTTAGAGTATACATCCCAGGCAAAGAATGCATCTATTGCAGCATGATCCACAACGTTCACATGGAATGGGAATAATATGATTCCGAACATTGCCAATGCTAGAGTTTTTTTGAAGGTAGACCAATCTTTCTTTTCAGCCAAAGAGATTAAGTGGTCTTCTATTATTGACATTTTCCAACCTCGGATGTTCCCTTTTCCCTCTAGGATGGATTGATGAGGAGGCAGTCGTATGATAGTAGCAACCTTACTCACGGCCACATACACTCCTGAGCAGACATAGACCCCGACTGACTGAGGCCATCTAACCATGAGTTCATATTCTTTTAAGGTTGGTACTAAGTCAAAATGCGAAAACTCAAAGCAGTGTAGATTGGGATTCCAGAAGTGGACCAATGCTCTAACAAAGATAGGATCGATGCTGACTTTCAGGAGTTCAAGAATCCTTCCATAAGATTTCTCAAAATTAGCACTGACCTCTGGCGGCATATATGTACACAACTGCCTTAACTTCTCTACACGGCATAGAAGGATTTCCACTTTCTTTAACTGTCTATTACTGGATCCCTCCATTATCTAAAAGAAATGAAAATGCATGATATGAGGATGAGTCCTTGTAAATGCATACATGTAAGTGTTTGTTTTTCTAAGTATTATCATGTTTTATTCCTAATATGATACATGGTAGTACTTGGTTTTTTTAAAAAGAAAACTATCTATATGGATGTTTATGGATTTTGATGAAGAGAGTCCTATTTTCTTCTCTTATCATTTTTATGAACAAAGGTTGTATGAATTATAAGACTTTTATCAAGAATCTTTTTATTTTGTAAGAGGTATTTTTAGGGCTTTAATTTTTATATTTTTTATGACCCTTTATCTCTTCTGTCGGTCAACGTGGCTACTTAGCTTACAAAGAACCTGAAACCAGGCTAGCTTAACTGAAGACTGTACGAGATAAAGTTGGTTTATCTTATCACTTTTATGATTTTTTTAGGGTTTTTCACTATTTTGTTTGTTGTATGATTACCCTATGCTAATGCATCAATACAAATGCAACAAACGAATGCACACACAATTCATACATCCACGAGCAGAGCCACGCTATTACGAGGTGGGGTTTTCCTGCAGAAACGTGCTTGGTTTAGGTGGTTCTAAACTGTTCTCACCAAGGCCAAAGGTCCCCAAGGTGCCCCCATTATAGGGACCTTTCAATCTCTCAGTCCTCGGGTCTTGCACGGAACTCCGTGTCGACATCCTTAGACCAAAAGAAGAGAATTATCACCTTGAGTTGGTGGTTTCCGACAACGGTTGTAGCCCCGTGTGCCAACAAGCCGGTCCTATCTGCCACCCACTCCCTGTAGGTATTCACTCTTGCCCCTGGGTATAGAGGGACTGTAGTGTGCAAGGGTTTTTGTGTGCAATTTATATTTCAAACAATTTGCAGAAAATAATCATACAGCAGTTTATTAAAGCCATACAATAAAACATACGGAAGAGGGTAAAGGCGTAATTTCAAATCTTTACTGAGTTTGGATTTATCCGTCACTAAATGGGATCAACTCTCTAGCTTCCCCAGTGGAGTCGCCATCTGTCGCCGCCGTCCGTTCCGACGTCTAGGGACATCTCGAACGTTTATGCGATCGGTCGCAAAAAGATGGTTTAGACCCGCGTTTTTTGTTAAAATATGTTCATTGCTTCCGAGGTGTTCAACAACTGAACTATCCTCTAATAAAAGCAAGGTTTTCGAAAGGGGTTCTTATGGAGTCGCCACCAATGTTTTGACCATAAACATTGGAAAAGGAAAAAAAGGCCTTAATTTTAATAAAAACCAAACTTGACCATTATAACCAGAGTTAGGTAAGAGAGTTAGTTACGTGTGGGGAAGGTGTTAGCACCCCACAATGCCCCTTTCGGGTTCCCTATGACGGATTAATTCATTTAAGTGAATATTACGAGAAATTACGTGATTACCCTATTTTATTGCATAGTATTAAAAAATGACTATCTACATGACTTTATTTCATATTGCATACATAAAGCAATAAATAAAGTAGTAAAAGAGAAGAGAAGTGAAAAGAACCTCCGTAGCAAGCTTTTTATTACGAATCTTTAACTGTGAGGATGCGTTTTGGCAATCCCCCGCTCTACAAAGACTCTCCTCCCCGAATACAAGATCGACTCTACTAAATTTTATAGAAGAATCGAATGCTGGAATATAATTCCTTAACTGATTGTTACCTAATTAAGGCAATCAGAGAGTTCATTCGAAGTAGGAAGAGAAGACAAGTACTTGGAGTTGTCTGGGGTGTGAAAAAGTGGCAAATGAGCCTCCTATTTATAGTTTTCGCAGCCTGGCAGCTTAGGACGGTCGTCCGGGGCTTGGAAATCAAGGATGAGCGTCTGGAGAGGTTGGGACGGCCGTCTGGGATTTGGGACGGTCGTCCCATTCAAATTTGGGCACTGAGACGGGCGTCCCACATTTGGGACGAGCGTCCCACTTGGCTATGGCAGTTTGGGACGACCGTCTCACCTTTGGGACGACTGTCTCGACTTGTTTTGGCCAGCTTTTGTGTTCTGGGACCCCCGGGAAGCTTTCCTTTCTTTATTCGGATGTCGATTGATTCCGATAGACGTCCATTGAAGCTTTATCTTCATATAGGAAGTCTTCTTTGGCCTTTATTGAGATGTCGGGCGAGCTTTATCTTGTTATAGGAAGTCTCTTTAGCCTTTATTGAGAGCCCGGACAAAATTAGGGGTCTACAGCTACCAATGTTTTAACCATAAACATTGGAAAAGGATAAAAAGGCGTTGATTTTAAGAAAAACCAAACTTGGCCATTATAACCAGAGTTAGGTATGGGAGTTAGTTATGCGTGGGGAAGGTGTTAGCACCCCCACGACGCCCCTTTCGAGTTCCCTATGATGGATTGATTCATAAAGTAAAGATTAAGAGAAATTACGTTATTACCCTATTTTAGTATACAATATTAAAAAATGGCTATCTACATGATTCTATTTTCTATTGCATACATAAAGCAGTAAATAAAGCAATAAAAGAGAAGAGAAGTGAAAAGAACCTCCGTAGCAAGATTTTTATTATAACTCTTCAACTGTGAGGATGCGTTTTGGCAATCCCTCGTACTACAAGGACTCTCCTCCTCGAATACAAGACTGACTCTTCTAAAATTCTAAGAAGAATCGAATGCCGGACGAATCGAATGCCGAAAGAAACTTCCTTAACCGATTGTTACCCTATAGGCAATCGGAGAGTTCATTCGAAAGAGGGAGAGAAGAGAAGTGTGAGGTGTGTCCAAAAATGCTCAAATGAGCTCCTATTTATAGTTTTTTCAGCCTGGCAGCTCGAGACGACCGTCTGGGGTGCAGAAAACAGGGACCGCCATCTACAAAGGTTGGGACGGCCGTCCCAAGTGTTAAATTTGAGTGAGATGACCGTCTAGCATGTGGGACGGTCGTCTGGCCTGTCTGGGACGGCTGTCCTGGCTTTTGGGACGGATGTCTCGAGTGTTTTGGCCAAATTTTGTGTTCTAGGACTCCCGAGAAGCTTTCCTTTCTTCAGACGTCCACCGAAGGTTCATCTTGAGATAGAAAGTCTTCTGGTCTTTATTGAGAGGCCGGGAAAAATTAGGGGTCTACAGCCACCATGGAGTTCCTTGCGTCCATAACACTGCTGGATATGCCCGCACTGTATCACGACGTTCCTCCCGCAAAGGCGATCTCCTATTTTATTAATGGGGCCTACCGAACGACGATGCTGGATGAATTCAATGTCATCATGGGCTTTTGTCATTCGGCTGATATCATGACAACAGAATACCAGAGTGCACTATACGAGAGGTCAGCCAACCTTATAACAGGCGAAATCTGGGAGGACCTCATCGGGGCCCAGCATGTGCTAGCCCAGCTAAAAGGGTCAACCCTAAACCCTGCACTCCGTATCTGCCACAAACTGCTGGCAGGGACCATCCATGGACGCAAAGAGAGCCAGGGTAAAATCACCCAACCCGATCTCTTTGTAATCTACTGCATGCATAGGGGATTCTGGTGCAACCCCAAATATTTCTTCCTGAAAGCACTGAAAGACTTTGGGAGTCGCCCGGTAGGGACCATCATGATGGCTCCCCTTATCACCCCTTTGCCCGAGCGATGGGGATGTGTTGACGGGGAAGACATACCCGCTGCTCTTCGACCAGAACCTATCAGTGGGTCTATGCTCGTTCACATGGGCATGCTCATTAGGCAAGGGTCTGGGGTTGTCTTGCACCCTGCACTTGCCATGGCGATTGACATCCGTGACTTGGATGCGTCGGACGAGATCCCCATGCCTCCAGAATTCTAACAACAGCAGCAGTAGTACAGAGATGAAACCCCCCGTCTCCACCAGCACATGAAGATGAATTCCAGAGCATCTGCCAGCAGCTAGAGCACTTAGCCTTGAGACAGGACATGTTCGACCAAAGACAAGAAAGTTTTGGTTAGAAATTAGACGGGCTCACCCAGGGCATGGACGAAATTAATCAGAATGTGCTCAACCTGAGCCAGGAGGAATTCCAACGTCATATGTTCCGCCAGTTCCCTCCACCGCAACCCTCTTCGGCGTCGTGATCGGACCTGCTGGAGCTGGCACATGAGCAAGAGCAATAAGCCGCCGCCACCTTCTCTGCCAAAAGGATCAACCACCATAGCACAAGGGGCATCCAAAAGACAGAGATTTGTATACGCTAGCGCATGAGCTAGAGCAGTAAGCCACCACCCCCTTCTCTATCAAAAGGATCAGTGATGTGCCATTATTTTCTCCCATTTTCTTACATTTTCGTACTTATCTTAATTGGTGCATTGTGCTTAATTGTCTAATATTAGTGCATTTTCATTGATTGGGCTTCATTGGGCCATTATTCCGAATTTTTCTTAATTTAGCATTACTTGGTCTAATTTTCGTTTCTAATTATTTTTAGGTATTTTTGGTGAAGCAATTTTGGAGCTTGGACATTAATCTTAAGATGAAGAGAGTTTCCACATCATTTCCACGTCATTTCCACGTCATTTAAGTGATTGGGCCAACATGTGAGGCCCAAAGTGGCATTTTTGTAATTCTGAACCCTAGAATGACATTTTTGTAATTTTGGAGTGCTGAGATGAGGTGAATACGGGAGAGGGTTTCATTTTTAGAGAGGGGGCTTCTTCCAAACATTCATTCTCCATTGTTGACATTTGGGAAGCTCTCCTTGGTGACCCATGGTGCCACCACTTAGGTTTTGCATTTTCATTCTTGGATAGACTCCATTTTCATGTTTTTTGCCCATTTTCATCTTGGAACAACTTGGTATTCTGTATTTTGACGTTTCGAACCGTGCCCACTTGGGGTTTTTTTTATTTTTCTGCATATTGGATATTTGAGTTTCGGTTTCTAGTTCTTTCATATATATGATGAAGTATTTTCGTTCATTTTTGTATTTGCAGTTCATTTCCATGGCTAGCTAAACTTTGAGTATTGATTCCTTGAGGAGAATGTGATGAACCCTTGAGATTTTTGTGTTTTGAAGCGTTTCTGCCATGTCCTGTTTTGGTCTTCATCTAATTAACTTTGTGCTTGATGAAGGGATCACAAATTTGATGTATACTTAATCTCATATTTCTGTGCTTGCATTTAAACAACCCCTGTTAATGCTTAATGGATGTGGGTTGCTACATGGTTGCTTAATCTGTGGCACCAAGGTTGAATGATGTATGCTTGCTTGTTGCCGCTGTCAAAAGAGGCGGTCGGAGCGACGCGATGGTTTTTTATTAACTCGCGTTTTTTTAAAGAAGTGTTTAACGCCTTTAGATTGTTTGATAACCGGGTTGGACCTAAAGGTGAGGTTTTCGTAAAGGGTTCTGGAGTTGCCACCAATATTTTAACCCAAAAAACATTGGAAAAGTAAAAGAAGAAGGCGATGGTTTTTAAGAAAAACCAACTTTGGCCATTACAACCAGAGTTAAGTAAGAGAGTTAGTTACATGCAGGAAAGGTGTTAGCTTCCCCACAACGCCCCTTCCGGGTACCCTATGATGGACCATTTATTTTTAAAATAAGAACATTAAAACTATGTTTATACCCTTATTTATTCATTACTAAATTTAAATTATCGACTACATGGCACTAATAATTAATGCACAGAGAGAGTAAATAATAAAAGGTGATAAAAGAGAATAAGAATTTTAAGAACCTTCGAAGCAAGCTTTTATAAATTGCAAGGGGTGCTTTTTGGCGATTCCCCGCTCTCTACAAGGACACTCCTCTCTTGAAGCAAAAACAACAAGTAAGCAGTATATCAGAGTAATAGCTATGTGATTTCTAGGTTTTTCGTGTGTTTTCCTCCTTGGTCGAAGGTCCTATTTATAGAAATTCATGCCCGTCAGACTGGGACGACCGTCTCGCCTGACAAAGGTCGAGACGACCGTCTCGCCAAGTGAGGAGAAGGCGGTCTCGACCCAAAAGTGGTGAGATGATCGTCTCGCCAAACGAGATGATCGTTTTGACCTTTGGCGAGACGACCGTCTGGATAATGGAGACAACTATCTTGAGCTTCTGGGAAAAATTTTCTTATTTTTGTGTATAGAAAGCTTTCCTATTCTAATATGGAGCCTAGTAAGCATGCCTAGGGACCTTTGAGGCCTTGTCTCTCTTCGAACGGAAGTCTTCTGCTCTTTATTGTGAGGCCGGGCAAGATTTGGGGTCTACAGCTACCCCCCTTTACCCGACCAATTGATTATGGGTTGGTGTGCCATAAGGTCGATTGGCGGGTAAAGGAGTGAACCCTCTTACCCGGTTGTCTCTTGGATGCTCCTCTTGGCGTGGTGACCGACCCTTGGGACCAAAAATATAATCTGCTGATGTCTTTAGGATGCTCCTTTGAAGCGGTAGCCGACCCCTTGATTTTGGTTTGATGCCTAAGGATGCTCCTTTGACGCGGTAGCTGACCCTTTGGCTAGAGAAGATTTTCCTTCAGGATGCTCCTTTGAAGCGGTAGCTGACCCCTTAGATGTTGCATGCGAAGTTTCAGGATGCTCCTTTGATACGGTAGCTGACCCTTTAGCTCCAGTGAGTAGAGAACCTTGGGATGCTTCTTCGATGCGGTAGCTAACCCCTTGGTCTCCGTTTGATGTGTAGATCTCTATTTTTGGATACCCCTTTGCCATGGGGGTTGATCCTTTTGATAGAGAAAAAGGGTGGCGGCTTACTACTCTAGCTCATGTGCCCGTGTTTTTCTTCAGGACACTCCCTTGCAACGGAGCTGGTCCTTTGGACGATGTATGTGGTGGCGACTTACTGCTCTTACTCATTGTCGTCGCCGTCCGTTCCGACGTCCTGAGGACGTCTCGAACGTTTATGCGAGCGGTCGCGAAAAGATGGGTGAGACTCGCGTTTTTTGTTAAAATTGTGTTCATTGCTTCCGAGGTGCTCAACACTGAACTATCCTCTAATAGAAGCAAGGTTTTCGAAAAAGGGGTTCTTTTGGAGTCGCCACCAATGTTTTGACCAGAAACATTGGAAAAGGAAAAAAGGCGTTGATTTTATTAAAAACCAACTTGGACATTATAACCAGAGTTGGGTAAGGGAGTTAGTTACGTGTGGGGAAGGTGTTAGCACCCCACAACGCCCCTTTCGGGTTCCCTATGACGGATTTATTCATTAAGTGAAGATTATGAGAAATTACGCATTTACCCTTATTTTATTGATACAGTTATTTAGATATGGTTATCTACATGATTTATCAATATTGCATACAGAAAACAATAAATAAAGCAATAAAGAAGAAGAGAATTGAGAAAAACCTCCGTAGCAAGCTTTATATTATGATTCTTGTACAAAGAGGACGCGTTTCGGCAGTCCTTCACTCTACAATTGTTCTCCTCTCATCTACCCTAATCGACTCGACTAATTTTCTAGAAGAAATCGAATGTCGGAATACAAATTCCTTAACTGATTGTTACCTAAAAAAGGCAATCAGAAAGATCATTCGAGAGAGGGAGATAAGAAGACAAGTCTTAGAGTTGTCTGGTGTAAGGAGAATGACAAATGAGGCTCCTATTTATAGTAAATTTTGCCCTGGAACTTTGGGACGGCCGTCTGGGTTGGGACGGCCGTCCCAAACGTGTTTTCTGCGTTGTGCCAATCTGGGACGGCCAGTCTGGGTTGGGACGGCCGTCCCAAATGCAGTTTTGTTCATGTTGGGACCCCCTGGGGTTTGGGACGGCCGTACCACATTCGGGACGCGCGTCCCAACTGCTTAATTTCAGTTGGGACGGCCGTCCCAACCCTGGGATGGTGGTCTCGACCCGTTTTGTCCAGCCTTTGTATTTTGGGACCCCGGGAAGCTTTCCTTGCCGTTTTCGGACGTGGATTGGTGCCGATATATGTCCGTTGAAGCTTTATCTTCGTGTAGGAAGTCTTCTTGGCCTTCATTTGAAATGTCGGGCGAGCTTTATCTCTGTATAGGAAGTCTCCTTTGTCTTTTATCGTGCAGACGAGCGATCTCTGTGTTTGTTGCGGGAGGTTTCCTCGGATTTGGGAAGCCGGATGAACTCCATCTTCGGGCGAAGTTCCTCTAGCTTTTATTTTGAGAGGCCGGGCAAAATTAGGGGTCTACACTCATGCGCCGATATTTTGATCTCTGTGTTTCGGATACACCTTTTGTTGTGGTGGCCGACCCTTTTGGCAGAGAAGGTGGTGGCGACTTACTGCTCTTGCTCATGCGCCGTCTCCGTGGGGAGTGGTTGTATTTTGAAGGTAGTATTTCTGTGTACCCTTCTTGCTTTGTTAATTGCTGGAGATTTTTGGTGAATGCCTCTTCAAGTGGGCAGGAATCCACTAGGAGTTTGTTGGCGCCCTTTGAAGCACTTGTTGGATTTGATGAAGACATATAGAGTTTATAGAGTTTATTTTGTGGGTGTGTAGGTAGATAGGTTATAGGTTTAGAATTTAATCTCTTGATAGTTTCAATAGATCTTGTGATAAGCGCCTATAGATGTTTCATTTCATGGAATTTAACTAACTGCATGAAAAACTAATCTTTAAGCATTAAAAGAACAAACTGAGTTTTTCAATCGGTTAAAAAGAAGTTTCAATCTGTTAAAATCACTTAAAATAGGAAATGTATATATACAGTCAAAATTTTAGTTGATTGAATCACAGAATCAACAGGTTAAAATGTTCTTGATGGTTTTTTCATATTAAGGGTTTCGCAATTTTAATCTGTTGAAATCAAGTTCAATCTATTGAAATAGAGAGATGTCATTTTTCATTTTAAAGTATCTCAGAATTTCAATCTGTTGAAATATATTTTAATCTGTTGAAATAGAGAGCTACCATTTTTCTTCTAATTGTTTCAATCCATTGAAAGCTCGAATTAACCGATTGAATGAGTTTTAAATGAAATCAATCGACTGAAACATCATTTAAAATCGATTGAATCTATCAGTCTCTCTCTTTTACTCTATAAATACAGTTTTGATTTCTCTTTCAAACATACAATTTGGAAAACGATTGAAAGCAATCTTGGAGCTCTCATACTTGTGCCTTTATCTGAGCATTCATAAACATTTCATATCATAAGGCGGTTTGATCAAGATTGTTGAAAGATCTTCAAGAGAGAAAGTTCTGAGTTAGGAAAATTGCTTCTGGACTTCTATATTGTAAAAGCTGCAGTCCAGGTTTATTCTTTTCATATACTTGTCCAAATTCTAATTGTGTAGATTGGGTTTGAATCGACACTGGTTACACTAACTGGGTTTGGTTGCTGGGTGGTTATTCAAGAGTCTATCTTGTGGTGTTGTAAGATAGTTCTTGGGGTAGATTGGTGTATATCTACTGGTTTGTATTTTCACTTGGTATTAGTGGAACTTGGTAGATTTGTCAAGAACTGGATGTAGCTCTTGGAAAGAGTGAACCAATATAAACTCTTGTGTTGTATTTCTGCTTTCATCTATTTTCATTTCTGGTTTATATTCTTGCTTTATTTAAAACCAAATCTCCCTAATAAAAGATTGGATAAAGATTAATCATTCTTCCACAAGAAAGGGTGTTTTTGAAAAAGATTTCTAAAGTTCAATTCACCCCCCCCCCTCTTGAACTCAACCATTAATTCTTACAATTGGTATCAAAGCTGGTTCTTGTAAGTTACTCAAGAATTCAGTCCAAGAAAGGTTTAAATGGTTGAGGGAAAGATGAATTTTTCTGAAGGAGCCTCCATCAATAGGCCTCCTCTATTTGCTGGTGTGAATTATTCTTTCTAAAAGGTTAGAATGAAAATCTTTATTGAATATCTTGATAGGGGTATTTGGGATACAATTGTTAATGGTCCTTTCAAACCAACTCATACAGTGGATGGTAAAATTGTTGAAAAAGACTGGGCTGACTTAACTGATGCAGAAAATAGGAAAGTTCAATATGATTATACTGTTAAGAACATTATTACCTCTGCCTTAAATCTTGATGAGTTTTTCAGGGTTTCTCAATGTGCCTCTGCCAAAGAAATGTGGGAGATTCTAGAGGTCACTCATGAGGGTACCTCTGATGTTGAAAGGGCAAGGAAGCATCAATTAATTAGAGATTATGAATTGTTCAATGTCACCGTCGTCCGTTCCGACGTCTAGGGATATCTCGAACGTTTATGCGAGCGGTCGCGAAAAGATGGTTTAGACTCGCGTTTTTATGTTAAAATATGTTCATTGCTTCCGAGGTGCTCAACAACTGAACTATCCTCTAATAAAAGCAAGGTTTTCGAAAAGGGGTTCTTATGGAGTCGCCACCAATGTTTTGATCGTAAACATTGGAAAAGGATAAAAAGGCGTTGATTTTAAGAAAAACCAAACTTGACCATTATAACCAGAGTTGGGTAAGGGAGTTAGTTACGTGTGGGGAAGGTGTTAGCACCCCACAACGCCCCTTTCGGGTTCCCTATGACGGATTAATTCATTAAGCAAAGATTACGAGAAATTACGCTATTACCCTATTTTATTGCATAATATTAAAAAAAGGACTATTTACATGACTTTATTTCATATTGCATACATAAAGCAATAAATAAAGCAATAAAAGAGAAGAGAAGTGAAAAGAACCTCCGTAGCAAGCTTTGTATTACAAATCTTGAACTGTGAGGATGCGTTTTGGCAATCCCCCGCTCTACAAAGACTCTCCTCCCCGGATACAATATCGACTCTACTAAATTTTAAAGAAGAATCGAATGCTGGAATACAATTCCTTAACCGATTGTTACCTTTTTAAGGCAATCGGAGAGTTCATTCGAAGTAGGGAGAGAAGACAAGTGTCTGGAGTTGTCTGGGGTGTTGAAAAGTGGCAAATGAGCCTCCTATTTATAGTTTTCGCAGCCTGGCAGCTTGGGACGGCTGTCTGGAGCTTGGAAATCAAGGATGAGCGTCTGGGGAAGTCGGGACGGCCGTCTGGGATTTGGGACGGCTGTCCCAAGCAGCAAAACCAGTTGGGACGGCCGTCTGGAAGTTGGGACAACCGTCTCAACATGTGGGACAGCCGTCCCAACTTCTAGGACGACCATCTCAACTGTTTTTGCTAGCTTTTGTGTTCTGGGACCCCCGGGAAGCTTTCCTTTTTTATTCAGACGTCGATTGATGCCAATAGACGTCCATTGAATCTTTATCTTCATATGGGAAGTCTTCTTGGCCTTTATTGAGATGTCGGGCGAGCTTTATCTTGTTATAGGAAGTCTCTTTAGCCTTTATTGAGAGGCCGGGCAAAATTAGGGGTCTACATTCAAAATGCAGCAAGGTGAAACCATTGCAGAAGTGCAGAAAAGATTCACGCATATAGTCAACCATCTAATTGGATTAGGCAAGACATTTGTCAAAGAAGAGTTAAACATCAAAATCTTAAAATGTTTGGACAGAACTTGGCAACCAAAGGTGATAGCTATATCAGAATCAAGAGACTTAACTGAGATGACTATTGCATCATCGTTTGGTAAGCTAAGGGAACACGAGTTGCAAATCAATCGGTTTAAAGAACAAGAAAATGCAGAGAAGAAAAGCAGAAACATTGTTCTCAAGACGATTGAAGAAAGTAGTGACTCTGAAGAAGATGAATCTGAGAATCTGAATCTGAATTTGTTGGTTAAGAAATTTGGGAAATTTCTTAAGAAGAAGAACAGAACTGGCCAGGGACACATAAGAAGTGAATGTCCAGAAAAATCCAAGAATCAAAATAAGAAAGATATGAAGTACAAAGGGAAAAAGGCCTACATAGCTTGGCAAGACAAATGATTCATCCTCGAGTTCTGTATCTGAAGGTGAAGAAGTGAATCTATGCTTAATGGTTGGCTGTGAATCCTCTTCATCCCATGTAAGTTCAACCCCCACAGAAAATGAAATGAATTACAGCACATTACTAACTGCTTTCAATGAAATGCATGATGAAGCTAGGAATTTATCCTATACAAATAATCAGTTAAAAGGACTAAATAACTGGTTAGAGAATAGGGTTAAAGTTCTGGAAGAAGAATTATTAGAAAGCAAAACAGATATGGAACATCTTGAAATAATCTACAATAATTCATCTTCTGATAATGCTGTTGCTAACAACAATTGTGAAAAGTATATCTCTCTGCAGAATAAGGTTGAGTATTTGATTAAAACCTTATCTAAGTTTACTCAAGGTAAAGAAAATTTAGATAAACTTCTTGGGTCTCAAAACTGTGTTTTTGATCATACTGGAATTGGGTACAAACCTAAGTTTGGGGTTAAAACTAAAAGGTATTTGAACTTCTTTTCTTTTAGAAAATCAACAACATCTCCTTTCTCATCTTGTCATTATTGTATGAAAAAAGGGCATACTGTAAAATTCTGTCATATTAGAAAACACTTTGTGCCACAGGGTAAAATGAGATGGGTTCCAAAATATGTTAAACAGAAAATTTGACCACTAAGGACCCAAAGTATTTAAGGGTACCAAATACTTGATGCTTGATTTTTCAGGAACAGCAGCAAGAATCACTTTGGTACTTGGACAGCGGATGCTCAAGGCATATGACAGGTGATATTTCCAAATTCCAAAAACTGAGATTGAAGACTGGAGGACACGTGACATATGGAGATAACAACAAGGGAAGAATCTTAGGTTCTGGAGATATAGGAGATGGTGGAACCGTGACCATTCACAATGTTCTTCTTGTTGAAGGTCTTAAGCACAACTTAATCAGTATAAGCCAATTATGTGATCTTGGTCACAGGGTTATCTTCAAACCAGAAATCTGCCTAATCTGTGAGCCAAAATCTGACACGGTAATGTTGGTTGGTAAGAGATTAAATAACATTTACATGCTAGATATCAAGCATTCTATCTCATCTCAAAGTTGTCTTCTTACTAAAGAAGAAGAATCTTGGTTATGGCATAGAAGGCTTGCACATATTCATCTTAATCATCTTGACAAACTGATTACTAAAGATTTAGTTTCTGGACTACCTAAGCTTCAAATTCTGAAAGATAAAATCTATGAAGCATGTTTAAAAGGTAAACAAACTAGAAAATCCTTTTCAAACAAAAACATTGTCTCTACTTGTAGACCTTTGGAACTGCTTCACATGGATTTGGTTGGTCCTTCAAGAAATAAAAGCCTAGGTGGTAATCTTTATATCATGGTAATTGTTGATGATTTTTCCAAATTTACTTGGACTATTTTTCTAAAAGCCAAATCAGATTCTTTCAAATCTTTTAAAAAGCTTGCCAAGGTTTTACAAAATGAGAAAGGTTATTTCATTACTTCTATTCAAAGTGACAATGGTGGAGAATTTGTAAATGAAAAGTTTGAATTATTCTGTGAAAAGTATGGCATAAAGCACAACTTTTCTGCTCTAAGAACTCCTCAACAGAATGGTGTTGTGGAAAGAAAGAACAGATCCATTGTGGAACTTGCTAGAACAATGCTTTGTAAAAACGATTTACCTAAATACTTTTGGGCAGATGCTGTAAACACAGCTTGTCATGTTTTGAATAGAGTTTTGATTAGACCCATTCTTAAGAAAACCCCATATGAACTTTACAAAGGAAGAAAACCCAACATAAACTATTTCAGGGTTTTTGGATGTACATGTTTTGTTTTAAACAATGGGAAAGAAAATATTGGCAAGTTTGATGAAAAATCTGATAAAGGAATCTTTCTTGGCTATTCTTCTAACATTCATGCATATAGAGTCTATAATTTAAGACTAAAATCTGTTGAAGAATCAGTACATGTTGTTTTTAATGAGTCTCCTCGAGTGTTGCAGAGTAAAACAACAGGTACTGCAGATGATGACGAATTAGCTGATAATTCTTATCAGTTAAAACATCCCAGAGGTACAGATCAGTATACTGTCGAAGAAGGTGATCAATCAATTGATCCTACAAAAGCTGATCCACCAGAAAGAATTGTTGAAGAACAGGAAGAAGATACCTTGGATGAGCTTCCTAAAGAATGGATTGTCCCAAGAGATCTTTCTCTAGACAATGTTATTGGGAAAATCAATAAGGGAGTATCCACTAGAAATTCTCTTAATCAATTCTGCAATCATATGGCATTCATTTCACAAATTGAACCTAAAACTATTAAGGATGCATTAAATGATGAATATTGGGTTAGTGCCATGCATGATGAACTTAATCAGTTTGAAAGGAATAATGTGTGGGAATTAGTTCCTAAAACCAAAGATATCAATATAATTGGTACTAAGTGGGTATTCAAAAACAAATTAGATGAACACGACATTATTACTAGAAATAAAGCTAGGTTGGTAGCCAAAGGATATAATCAACAGGAAGGAATTGATTTTGATGAAACCTTTGCACGTGTAGACTTGAAGTTGTTAGACTGTTATTAGCTTATGCTTGTATTAGTGGTTTCAAATTACTTCAGATGGATGTCAAGAGTGCCTTTCTAAATGGACTCATCAATGAAGAAGTCTATGTTTCTCAGCCTCCTAGTTTTGAAAACCATAAACATCCTGACCATGTCTACAAGCTGAAAAAGGCTCTTTATGGATTAAAGCAAGCTCCTAGACAATGGTATGAGAGGCTAAGTAATTTCTTAATTGATCAAGGATACAAATGAGGTGAAGTTGACAAAACCTTATTCATTAAGAAATCTGGATCTGACATTATTCTGGTGCAGGTTTATGTTGATGATATCATTTTTAGTTCTACTAATAATGTCTTGTGTAATAAATTTGTTAAGGAAATGCAAAGTGAATTTGAGATGTCTATGATGGGAGAACTGAATTTCTTCCTTGGTCTCCAGGTTAAGCAATTAAGGAATGGTATTTTCCTAAATCAATCTAAATACTGTAATGAGTTGTTGAAGAAATTTGATATGCATAATTGCAAAGAATCCTCCACACCCATGTCTACTAACTGCTGTCTAGATTTAGATGAAAAAGGGAAATTTGTTGATCAAACTAAATATAGAGGTTTGATTGGATCTCTTCTATATCTAACTGCTAGTAGGCCTGACATTATGTTCAGTGTTTGCCTTTGTGCTAGATTTCAGGCAAATCCAAAGGAATCTCACCTCACTGCTGCTAAAAGAGTTCTCAAGTATCTTAAAGGAACCATTAATGTTGGACTATGGTATCCTGAAGGTGCCTCTCTTAAACTTGTTGGATTTTCTGATTCTGACTTTGCAGGATGTAGATTGGATAGGAAAAGTACCTCTGGTACATGCCATTTACTAGGAAGCAGTCTCATATCATGGCATAGCAAAAAACAAGCATGTGTAGCTCTTTCAACTGCAGAAGTTGAATACATTGCAACTGGGAGTTGTTGTGCTCAGAGTATCTACCTCAAACAACAATTGAAAGATTATGGGGTGTTTCTCAACACGGTACCTCTGGTTTGTGATAATACTAGTGCAATTAATCTAATTAAGAATCCTATTCAACACTCTAGAACTAAGCATATTGAAATTAGACATCACTTTATTAGAGAACATGTATCTAGGGGTGATTGTGAAATTTTATTCATTGATACTGAGAAACAATTAGCTAACTTATTCACCAAACCACTACCTAGAGATAGACTTAATATGCTTAGAACTGAATTAGGAATTTTGGATCTATCTAGTATTGTATAATTTGTCCTTTATTATGGTTCTGTGCTTTTTAACAGGTTGATAATATGTTCAATCGATTAAGTTGTCTGAAAATTTTAAAATACTTATCAACCTATGTGTTTTAATCGATTGAAATTGCGAAATAATCTGTTGATTTCCTGATTCTCAATCTTTGTTCATGATTTATTGCCAGATTAATCGATTAAATAAGTTTTTAATCGATTTATTTCAATAACTCTGTAGCTCTGCATGTTTGTTTCTTTTTCGAATCAATCGATTAAATCGA
Organism: Sphenostylis stenocarpa; assembly: GCA_963425845.1. Classification (NCBI taxonomy): domain Eukaryota; kingdom Viridiplantae; phylum Streptophyta; class Magnoliopsida; order Fabales; family Fabaceae; genus Sphenostylis; species Sphenostylis stenocarpa. Next base: position 38,000,328 of record OY731406.1, on the reverse strand, counting down.
TTTATTTTACTTTTGATAATCTGCATCTATATCATTAATTGAAAATCAATTGATTTTATGAAAAATAAATTGGTTAATTTTTTCTAGGGCTAGTAGTGTATACGTTGCCTCTGATTATTTACTGCAGATTGAGTTAAGTGCCTTTGCAACTACAAACAACTTAAGTTATTCTCTTAAATGTAATGGTTATCCAATAAAAGTTGAAAGATTGTGATTGGAAATTAGATGTGAAGGTAATCGAGTGTTACAGTAACAAATTTCTCTCTCTCTCTCTCTCTCTCTCTCTGTCTTTACCATCTCTGACACATGGAGCAGAACTGAAGTAATTTACAAAAAGACAAAATTGACTATTCAAAGTAGATGAAGGGTCCGGTTTCTCTCATTCCTTTTAGTATGCAATAGTTGATTCGAAAATCTTGTACTCTCTCCTTGAAAAAATATTATCTCTTCTCTGTATTTGGTTCATCTCTCAAACAACATGTTCAAGCGCACCAAATTTGGAAGGAGGAAGTTCAGTAGAGGAGAATCCTCAGCTGCTGTCCAAGAAACATCAGGAGGAGGGCGCATTGAAACCTGGTTCAATGGGAATCAAGAAAAGATGGGATTATTCATTCACGAAATGAGCAGAAAACAGATTAATATTCCCAAGGTTCTGAAATTCTCGTGGTTGGATGCTGAAGGGTTTAGAGGGGTTCGAAAGCTACTGCAACACTAGAAACTTCAGAAGTTCCTTGAGCTCAATGGTAGAATCTATCCTGACCTTATCAAAGTTTTCTTTACTAATCTGTCATTTGAAGGTTCTACACTCAAAACTCAAGTTAAAGGAGTGGAAATTGAGATTACTCCCACTGTATGGAAAAATGTTGTTGGACTCAAGGATGAAGGAGTAAAAGTCACTAAAGGATATACCTCTGATGTAGAAGAATTCAACAAAGTTCAATACTTTCGTTCTTGTTTGAGAAATAAGCGTGACTCTGTGAGTTCCTTCAACACTGGAAAGCTTAACCTTGAAGAAAGAATACTTGCGTTCATAGTGGCCTGGCAGCTTACTCCCAGGGGGAGCAATCATGCAGTACTAAATGAAGGTGATTTGGTACTGATGTACTGTATCCATCACAGAATCAGAGTAAATTGGGTTTTTATCATCAAGGACCATATGATCAAAGCAAAAAGACTAAGTGATTTTAGGTATCCCTATGCAATCTTAATTTCTAAATTTCTAACTCATTTTGGTGTTGACTTAGAAGGAGAATTGGCTGAAATCGTTCGCCCCACAAATGAGATTAACAACTCCATCCTTCATAAAATGGGATTCATTAAGATTGATGGTGATTGGATTTCAAAAGAAGAAGCTGGGAGAGAAGAAGAAGAAGAGGAAGATGATGAGAATATTGGTGCTCCAAGTGTTGCTGATGCAAGACAAACAGACCCTATGGAAGATGACACGGCTCAGCAGTCTCCATTGGAAATGATTCCTTATGTGGCACAACCTGACCGTGGCACGCCTCTTTCACAGTTCGAACAGAATATGCTGCATCAAATGATTGAAATGCAAACAAATCAAAGGAGGCACATGGAGATGACATATGCTCTGCAAGCTTGCCAGCATCGGCTTTATGAAGACTCCATTGCCAGATTTCAGCACATTGATAATCAACTGGAAGATATCTTCAACAAAATTGGAGACCTCCAATTCAATCAGGGTCCCTGGGATGGTGATGAGTGAAATTTCCTTTTAAATGCTTTCTTTCACTTGTGTTTTTTGTCTGTTTTAATTTTGGGTACCTAAATGGTACTTATGGATTGTAATTGAACACTTTTTGATGAAGTCAAATAGGGGGAGAAGTATTTGCTTATAACTGACACTACACACACATCACAAAATCATATGTCTCTGTTTTGTTATTTTTTGTGCAGGTGCAGTGGTTATTTGTCTCCATCAAATAGGGGGAGATTGAAGCACTTGTTGGATTTGATGAAGACATATAGAGTTTATAGAGTTTATTTTGTGGGTGTGTAGGTAGATAGGTTATAGGTTTAGAATTTAATCTCTTGATAGTTTCAGTAGATCTTGTGATAAGCGCCTATAGATGTTGCATTTCATGGAATTTAACTAACTGCATGAAAAACTAATCTTTAAGCATTAAAAGAACAAACTAAGTTTTTCAATCGGTTAAAAAGAAGTTTCAATCTGTTAAAATCACTTAAAATAGGAAATGTATATATACAGTCAAAATTGTAGTTGATTGAATCGCAGAATCAACAAGTTAAAATGTTCTTGATGGTTTTTCATATTAAGGGTTTCGCAATTTTAATATTTTGAAATCAAGTTCAATCTGTTGAAACAGAGAGATGTCATTTTTCATTTTAAAGTATCTTAGAATTTCAATCTGTTGAAATATATTTTAATCTGTTGAAACAGAGAGCTACCATTTTTCTTCTAACTGTTTCAATCCATTGAAAGCTCGAATTAACCGATTGAATGAGTTTTCAATGAAATCAATCGATTGAAACATCATTTTTAATCGATTGAATCTATCAGTCTCTCTCTTTTACTATATAAATACAGTTTTGATTTCTCTTTCAAACATACAATTTGGAAAACGATTGAAAGCAATCTTGGAGCTCTCATACTTGTGCCTTTATCTGAGCATTCATAAACATTTCATATCATAAGGCGGTTTGATCAAGATTGTTGAAAGATCTTCAAGAGAGAAAGTTCTGAGTTTTGCTTCTGGACTTCTATATTGTAAAAGCTGCAGTCCAGGTTTATTCTTTTCATATACTTGTCCAAATTCTAATTGTGTAGATTGGGTTTGAATCTACACTGGTTACAGTAACTGGGTTTGGTTGTTGGGTGGTTATTCAAGAGTCTATCTTGTGGTGTTCTAAGATAGTTCTTGGGGTAGATTGGTGTATATCTACTAGTTTGTATTTTCACTTGGTATTAGTGGAACTTGGCAGATTTGTCAAAAACTGGATGTAGCTCTTGGAAAGAGTGAACCAGTATAAACTCTTGTGTTGTATTTCTGCTTTCATCTCTTTTCATTTCTGGTTTATATTCTTGCTTTGTTTAAAACCAAATCTGCCTAATAAAAGATTGGATAAAGATTAATCATTCTTCCACAAGAAAGGGTGTTTTTTGAAAAAGATTTCTAAAGTTCAATTCACCCCCCCCCCTCTTGAACTCAACCATTAATTCTTACACCCTTAAGTAGGCGGATATTCCCTAAGGGGATAGTGGCTCTTCTGTTTGTCAGTTTTGCCCATGCGCAAGCAAACAATTTTCTGAGGATAAGCTTTTTTTGAAAGTTGCCTTTGCGGTAGGCTTTCTAGGGATAGGTTCCTTTCTTTTTGGTCACCCTTTGGCATATTTGCATTTCCCCGAGGTTCTAACTTTGATAATCTTCCTGGGAGGGAGATGGAGTCTTGCTTTTCTTGATTAAGTTGGTGCAGGGCTTTTATGAAGCCTTTATTCTCCCTTGGTTGGTGTGATGGAGAATGAATGTGCTTGATGACTTGTAGTGTTGAGTCGTGAAAAGTTTGTTTTTGTTTGCCTAAGTAGGTAATGACCCGCTCGGGGGATAGAGCCTTTCCGTCAGCTCTTTTGAAGGTTGTCTTCTTTTGGTGATAATTGGAGCTTATTTGATTCTGGAAGCTCTTTATTTAGTTATGAGTCGCTTGTTCGGTGATGACTTGCCCTATTTTCTTGAGCGAAAACATTATTTGGAGACTTGGTTTGGGTGCTTCCTGTTTCTCAATCACAAACATGGAGCTAGTCCCCTTATGCATGGTAATTAAAAAAATTTAATTTTTGTGGTTTTGACAAAGTCTTTTTGTGCAACTAGTTGTGTGTGAATGCCTTAAATGCAGTTTGTTCTCCTTTTTGATACATCTAGAAAAGTGACTGCTCCTTCCTGTTGTTTGTTGGATACTGCTGTATTTTTTGTTTAGGCCTATATTTTTCCTAGACCGCCCTTTTGGGGTTTTTGATCTAGCAGGCTGCCTTTGTTTTTGCCTAGGGTATCTTAGCGGGCTTTTTTCCTTTTTTACGCATGCCTTATCTTTTTCCTAGACTGCCCTTTTGGGGTTTTCAATCTAGCAGGCTACCCTAAATTTTGCCTAAGAGTTTCCTAGCAGACATTATTCTTTTTCATTTCTTTTCTTATGCTTTCTTGTGCTGTTTTTTTTTATGCATTGTCCTCGCCATCAAAAGAGGCGGTCGAAGCGATGTGATGGTTTCGTTCTGTTGAAACATACAAGGATATGAAACTTGTAGATTTTGATGATGATTCAAGAACAAAGGACTTAAAGATTTGAAGACTTGTAATGTTATGTAATAACTCTGTTTTTATGATTTTGAGTCTGTAATATTAGAGTCTAAGATAGTCAGCACATAGTCTACTCTTTAAAGGTTCTAAAAACTCATTTTTATCAAAAACATACTGGATTAATGGATTAAATGGCAGGATAATCGATTATTACAGAGAGAAAATCATTTTCAGCATCTGCTCTCTGGAATAATCGATTAAACCATTTGTTAATCGATTAACTGGGCTGTTAATCGATTAAATGCCTAGTTAATCGATTAAACTGAGCTGTTTTGGGTTTCCTGCGAATTTAGCTCTGGAATAATCGATTAACACTCAAGATAATCGATTATTTCAGTCAGATATGTGTTTTGAATTTCAAAATTGGACCAAGTTTCGAAAACCCTATTCCCAATTCATCTGGTTTCGAAAATCCCCAATTCCCAAACCCTAATCTTTCTACTTAAGGTTCTCTAAGGCTCTCTGCAAACTGAAGAACCTTTTTCAAACAAAAGTTGAGAGTTGTGACTGTCAGAGAGCTGTTTGTTGGAGGAAAAAGGGGCTTTTCAAACCTAGTGTGGGCTAGAAGCGATAAGAATCACTGAGTGGGTTTTCTTAGTGGATTGTGTGTTGTGTCGTCTCTAGGGAAAGTTGTTCTTCATCCTTTGTGGGATTCAAAGGAGGTGTTAATCTCTTGTGTGACTCAAGAGAGATGTATTCTTTACCTTATCTTTTCATTTGTAATCTGTTTGTATAACTGTGATTATAGTGACAACATTAATCCTCTGTTTGAGTGATTATCAACTGGACGTAGGGTCTTTTGATCCGAACCAGTATAAATCATCTATGTAATACTCTATCCTTGCTCTATTTACTTTACACAACATTTTAAAACCCTAATTTTTGTTACGAAACCAATTCACCCCCCCTCTTGGTTTTTGTCCGGAAACGCAAACATTCCGCTGCACGATTCTAACAAGTGGTATCAGAGCTTTCTTTGATAGTCATTCAATTTTCGAAAACGGCCAGACAAAATCAAACGTTTACCGAGGGTGCTTCTATCAATAGACCCCCACTTTTTGCGGGGCAAAATTATCCATTTTGGAAAGTTAGAATGCAAATATTTTTAGAGTCTATTGATAGAGGTGTTTGAGATGCAATTTTAAACGGACCTTTTATTCCTAAAATTACTAAAAACGGAGTAGAAGTATCAAAATCATTTTCTAGATGGTCTGCTGAGGAAAATAGAAAAGCCCAATATGATGTTAGGGCTAGAAATATTATTTCATCTGCTTTAACCCTTGATAAGTTTTACAGGATCTCTGTTTGTAAAAGTGCTCAAGAAATGTGGGAAATGTTAAGAGTAACCCACGAAGGTACCGACGATGTAAAAAGAGCACGGAAGAATTCATTGATCCAAGAATATGAGATGTTTTGGATGCAACAAGGAGAAACAATCTTCGACGTTCAAAAGCGTTTCACACACATAGTGAATCATCTCACTGGATTAGGTAAAATTTTTTATGTTGATGAATTAAATGTAAAAATCTTGAAATCTTTGTATAGGAAATGGCAACCTAAGGTGACAGCCATCACGGAGTCACAAAATCTAGCAACAATGTCTATGGCGGTGCTCTTTGGAAAGTTAAGAGAGCACGAACTTGAACTCGGAAGGCTAAATGATGAAGAAGGTCAACACCAAAAGAGGAACTTAGCCTTCAAAACCTAAATTTCCAAGAGTAAGAACAAGAAGGTAGAAGAAGACTCAGAAAATGAAGAAGAAGAACAATTGAGTCTTATGATAAAGAAATTTACCAAGTTTATGAAAGCTAAAGGAAAGAAACCCTTCAAAGGTAAGGGAAAGGTAAGAGAAAGTACTTCTTTAAATATCAAATGTTATGGTTGTGGTGAAACAGGACATGTAAAAATCGAATGTCCAAACAAGAAGAATGAAGATAACAAAGGCAAGAAATTCTTCAAGAAGAAAGCCTACATTGCTTGGGATGATAGTGACTCAAGTTCGGAGTCAAGTGATTCAGAAATAGAAGCTAACATTTGCTTGATGGCAAAAGACAATATATCTTCCGACTTTGAGGTTAGTGATTCCGACTCTTCCTCAAGTGATGATGAAAATAACTTTGATGAATTACAAAATGCATATGAAGAATTTTTTAATGCTTTTAAGGACTTGAAAAATGAATACAAATCTGTGAAAAAGTGTTTGAACAAATCCGAAAAAGAGGTGGAGTCCTTAAAAACGAAAATTGTATGTTTAGAGGAAAAGGAGTCCTTAAAAACGAAAATTATATGTTTAGAAGAAAAGGATAATAAGAATATAGCATGTGCATCATGTAAAGAGTATGAATATGAACTTGATTTATTTAGACATTTGCTTGACAATGCTAAAAAGGAAATAAGTGATAACTATAAGGATAAAGTTGTTATTGTTCAAAATAGAGAAATCCATCATGTTCCCTTGAAAAATCCAAAAATTAAAAATAGAAGAGTATGAGTTGAAAAAGGAACTAAATCGTCAATAGTTAGAAATGTATCAAATTCGAAAATTACATATAATGCATGCTTTTATTGTATGAAACATGGTCATACCTCAAATAGATGTAAAATTAAGCTTTTTGGTGTTCCTAAAGGAAAATATGTTTGGTTTCCTATAGTTAAATGATTTGTTTGTCTCTAACCCCAAGGACCCAAAAGTTATGGGGACCTAAGATTACTATGTTCTTGTTTTGTAGGAAACTTCCAAATCAAAGAAGTTTATGTGGTATCTTGATAGTGGATGCTCAAAACATATGACCGGAGACAAAACGAAATTTGTAAGTTTCAAAGCTAAAGAACAAGGATATGTCACCTATGGGGACAACAACAAAGGAAAGATACTTGGAATTGGAAATATTGGTGGTGCAAACACTTTGGGGATAAAGGATGTGCTTCTTGTTGATGGGCTAAAGCATAATCTCCTAAGTATAAGTCAACTCTATGACAAAGGATTCAAGGTAATCTTTGAAAGTAAATTTTGTACCATACATTTGATAAATTTCGAAAATGTAGCATTGAAAGGCATTAGGCATAATAATATCTATTTGATTGATTTGGATTGTATACATGATACTAGTATAACATGCTTAGTTGCTAAGGAAGAGAACCCATGGTTATGGCATAAGAGAGCGGCTCATATAAATATGCATCAATTAAACAAATTGATATCAAAGGACTTAGTTGTTGGTTTTCCTAAGTTAAAGTTTGAAAAAGATAGATTATGTGATGCATGTCAAAAAGGTAAACAAGTAAAATCATCATTTAAATCTAAGAATGTTATTTCCACATTAAAACCTTTAGAACTATTACACCTAGATTTATTTGGTCCATCTAGGATAAAAAGTTTTGGTGGAAATTATTATGCTCTTGTGATTGTTGATGATTTTTCTAGATATACTTGGACATTTTTCTTAACATTAAAAAGTGAAGCTTTTAAGGTCTTTAGGAAGTTTGTCAAGCAAATACAAAATGAGAAAGACTTAAGAATTAAGGTGTTAAGAAGTGACCATGGTGGAGAGTTTCAAAATGAATGGTTTGAAAATTATTGTGAGGAAAATGGTATTTTGCATAATTTTTCTGCACCTAGGACTCCCCAACAAAATGGTGTAGTAGAAAGGAAAAATAGGTCACTAGAGGAACTTGCTAGAACCATGCTAAATGAATCAAATGTTCCTAAATATTTTTGGGTTGATGTTGTAAGTACTGCATGTTATGTATTGAATAGAATGCTTATAAGGCCAATCATAAAATTAACTCCTTATGAAATGTTGAATGGTAGAAAGGCTAATGTTGCTCATTTAAAAATATTTGGATGTAAATGTTTTGTTTTAAATAATGGAAAAGATAACTTAGGAAAATTTGACTCAAAAGCCGATGAGGGCATTTTCTTAGGTTATTCACTAACTACCAAAGCATATAGACTGTTTAATAGAAGAATTTTAAATGTTGAAGAATCTGTGCATGTCACCTTTGATGAAATTGTAGACCTTGAGGGAAATCCTCTTGAGTCAAAAAAAGAACTTGCAGGTGATGATGAGTATATAAGAGAGGCTCTAGAAGAAATGTATTTGAATGAGAATGAGCCATCTCAACCAACTGAATAAGCAAAAGAATGGCAATCACCAAGAGGACTCTCAATGGACAATACAATTGGTGATATCTCAAAAGGGGTGAGAACTAGAAATATGACCAATTTCTGTATGTCTGTAGCTTTTGTTTCACAGATAGAACCAAAAAGTGTTGAAGAAGTTCTTAAAGATGACCAATGGTGCATAGCAATGCAAGAAGAACTTAATCAATTTGAAAGGAATCAAGTCTGGGAATTAATTCCAAGAGAAGAATCACATCAAGTAATTGGAACAAAATGGGTATTTAGAAACAAACTTGATGAAGATGGAAATATAACAAAGAATAAAGCCAGACTTGTTGCCAAAGGTTACTGTCAAGAGGAAGGTATTGATTATGATGAAACTTATGCTCCTGTTGCCAGGTTAGAGGCTATACGCCAACTTCTTGCTTATGCATCATTGATGAAATTTAAATTATATCAAATGGATGTTAAAAGTGCATTTTTTGAATGTGTTTATTAAAGAAGAAGTATATGTGGAGCAACCCCCTGGATTTAAAGATTTTAATTATCCCAATCATGTTTTTAAATTGAAGAAAGCGTTATATGGTTTGAAACAAGCTCCTAGGTCTTGGTATGAAATATTAAGTATTTTTCTAACTTCAAATGATTTTTCTAGAGGAAAAATTGATTCCACTTTGTTTATTAAGAAAGTAAAAGAACATATCTTATTATTTCAAGTATATGCTGATGATATCATTTTTGAATCAACTAATAATTCCTTGTGTGTAGAATTTGCTAAGATAATGCAGGGTGAATTTGAAATGTCAATGATGGGAGAATTAACGTTCTTCCTTGGACTTCAAATTAAACAACTTAAAGATGGCATTTTTGTATCTCAAACTAAATTCTGCAAAGAGATTCTCAAGAAATTTGGAATGGACACTTCAAAGGAAGCTAACACACCCACGGGAACTTCATGCTATTTAGACAAGGATGAATCAGGTTTGGAAATTAACCAATCTATGTATAGTGGTATGATAGGTTCACTATTATACTTAACTGCAAGTAGACCTGATATTATGCATTATGTTTGTGTATGTGCTAGATTTCAAGCATGTCCAAAAGAATCTCACTTAATTGCAGTGTCGCCGCCGTCAAAAGAGGCGGTCGGAGCAACGCGATGGTTCCGACTTTCCATTTTTCGTGTTTTTATGGGTGAGGTTACAACGCCTTTAGGTTGTCCGATAACCGGGCTGAACCTAAGGGCGAGGTTTTTCAAAAGGGCGTTCTTAGATCGTGCGATAACCGGGCTGACCTAAGAACAAGTTTGAAAGGGTTCTTATGGAGTCGCCACCGATGTTTTTACCAGAAACATCGAAAAAGGAGAGAAAAGGCGTTGGTTTTTCGAAAATCAATTTTGGTCGTTAAAACCAGAGTTGGGTAAGGGATTTAGTTATGTGTAAGGGAGGTGTTAGTTCCCTTACGATGCCCCTTTCAGGTTCCCTATGACAGGCCAATTATTTTATAGATAAAATTTTGAAATGACGCTTTTACCCTTTTATTTGCGGAATTAAAATGGTGACTACATGGCCCTAATATCTATTGCGCAATTTAATATGAGTAAAAAGGACAGTAAAAGAGAGACAGAGTGAAGAAACCTCCAGAGCAAGCTTTTGATTAATTCTCTTAAAAAATAGGGTGCGTTTTGGCAGCCCTTCGCTCTTACAACGTCGAAATCTCGCTCGAAAATGCTATAAAAAAGCTCTCTTAGACACTCAGAAACTCCAGAAATGCTTTGGAGGGGCTCTAGGAGAGGAATTTTGAGAAATTGTAGAAGGGAAGGTGGAAGAACTGTGTGAAATGAAGAGGGGAGCGCTCCCTACTTATAGGGATTCGCGCCTGTCAGGTCGAGAGAGCGGTCTCGCCATTCGGGACGACGGTCTCGACTTGCCAATGGTCGAGACGGCAGTCCCGAAAAGCGAGATGGCAGTCTCGACCCCTGAAGGCAAAAATCCTTATTTTTGTACAGAAAATCCTTTCTACTTTAATATGGGGCCTAATAGTCTCTCGTAGTGGCTTTTTAGGCTTCGTCCATCTTCGAATAGGAGGTCTTCTGCTCTTATTTTGAGATCGGGCAAGATTTAGGGTCTACAGCTGCCCACATTTCACCTGACTAGACGACTGTTGGCCTATTATGCCAAGAAGATCGGCTGGAGGGTGAAGGAGTTAACCCTCTTGCCCAGTTACCCTTCGGAGGCTCCGTCTTGTGGTGGCTGATCCTCTGGAAAAAAAAGTGCATGCCTCCGGGATGCTCCTTCTGACGGTAGCCAACCCCTTCGGAAAAGAATGTGTTGTGCGCCTCCACCATGCTCTTTCTGACGGTAGCCGATCCCTTTGGTTGACACATGGTAGAACCTCAGGATATTCCTTCTGACGGTAGCCGATCCTTCGTTTGATGGGTATAAACCCTCCATCAGGCTGGTAGTTGCAGTCCGCTGTGCGTCGGGCTTGATGAGTATAAACCCCCCATCAGGCTGGTACAATCCACTGTGTAGGACTGGTGGTGGTGGCGACTTACTGTTCAGTAGCTCATACGCCGAGTGAGAAACCTTAGGATGCTCCTTTGATGCGGTAGCTGACCCCTTGGTTGACGAGTACGAACCCTCATCTGGTTAGGTGCCTCAGGATGCTCCTTCGATACGGTAGCTGACCCTTTGGTTGTGGTGGCGGCTTACTGCTCTAGCTCATGCGCCGGGATTTTTAATGTTTTTGCTTGGTAAAGTCCTCCGGTGTGCCGGGGATTCTTTGTTTTTTTTCTTTTCCTGATAGCCATCCAGCTTGTTGTTTGCTGGGGATTCTTTATTTTTTATCCTTTGCTTGTGGTCATTCGACTTTGCTAGTTGTCGGGGATTTTTTATGAGTGCCTCTTAGGTAGGCAGGAATCCTCTGGGGATTTGTTGATCTGGGTGACGCCTCTTGAGTAGGCGGATATCCTATTGAGAATTTGCTCATTTTGATGCTGCCTCTGAGCAGGTAGATACTCCATTGAGTTTTTGGTAATGCCTCTGAGTAGGTAGATGATGCATCGAAAGTGAAGACTTTTGGCTGCATTTTTTTTTGCCTTTGACTAGGCTGATATTCCCTTATGGGGATGCTGGCTCTTGCTTGCCAGGTCTTGCCTATGCGTAGGCAAATGACATTCTGAGGATGAATCAAAAGTTTTGTCTTTGCAGTAGGCTCACTGGGGATGATCTTTCTCTTTTTGGTAATCCACCGGGGAATTGATTGCCTTTCCGGGGATCTAATTTTGATTTGTCCTCTAAGGGAATGGAGTTTTGACTCCTTGTTGGATGTTATTGGTATGAGTTGGCTTTGCCGATACTCTTGTTTTGTTGGGATTTCCGATTCCTTCTTTTTTGTTAATTTTCCCTTTTCTCAGGTGACCCACTTAGGGATTTTATTGATTACCTAAAAGTTAGGATTGATTTCGCCCTTTTTCGCGATTTATCTCTTTTTTTCGCGATTTAAATATTTGGCTTTTTCGGGATAGTGCGTAAGCCTTTTTACTTTTTAGTCTATTTTTATTACGCTGGCTTTTTTCCTTCTTTTTGGGAGGTCTACTAGGGATGAAGTTTTCCTTCTTTTGTGATCCACCAGGGAATTAGTTGACTTCTTAGGGATCTGATTTTTTCTTTTCTAGGGATGGAGTCTTGGCTCCTTGATTAATGTTGATGCGTCCTTATTTTGCTAAGGGATGAGAATTTCTGGTTCCTTTTTGTAGACTTTTTAGGAGATCCACTTGAGGATTTTTATTCGGCCTTCTCTGTCATGACCTTTTTGTCATCTGCTGGAGATGAAGGATTTTCTTTTCTCTTCTTTTCTCTCCTTTTTTTTGTTGAGACCTTGATGATTTGGACTCTTTTGACTGTTGATGATGATGGGCTCTTGAAGCCTTTATTCTCCATTGGGGAGTGTGGAGGAGACTTTGGGTGAGTGTGCTCAATGACTCATGTAGTGGCGATGCTGAGTCGTCGGGTAATATTTATTTTGCCTTTGGAGTAGGCAAGGATCTGCTTGGGGATAACTAAGCTTTTCCGTCAGCTTTTCTTTTATGATGTCTGATGATTGTGCCCTCTTTTATTGGGTAGAAGAATGATGACTGGAGCTTTGGGTTCTGGAAGCTTCTCATGACAACTCGCTCTTCTTTCTTGAGGGAGAGCAATGTTTGGAGACTTCTTATATGTGCCTTCTTTTTCTGGGTAGAAGGATGATAGCTAGAGCTCTTGATTTTCAGAAGCTCTTATTCTACTGAGTCACTTGATTGAAGACTTACTCCGTTTTCTTTAGGGCATTATTTGGAGACTTGGTCTCGGTGATCCTGTTTTCAATCACAAACATGGAGCTAGTATCCTTATATGCATGAATGCTTTTCGTTTTAATTATTTGAAGTGATTTTTATTTCTTTCATTTTTTATCTTGACAAAGTCGTTTTGTGCGACTACTTGTGCGTGGATACCCTAAATGCAATCTATTCTTTTTTATCGATGCATCTGGAAAAGTGACTGCATTCTCCTACTGGACTTTCATGATCATGATGAAGGGTCCCTCTCTTTTATTCATTTTTTGGTTTAACCCTATCTTTTGCATAGACCGCCCTTTTGGGGTTTTCGGTCTAGCAAGCTGCCTTAATTTTTGCCTAGGATATCTTAGCAGACTTTTTCCTTTTTTTATGAATACCTTAACTTTTTCCTAGACCGCCCTTTGCAAGTTTTCGAAATAGCGGGCTACCCTCACTTTTGCCTAAGAATCTCCTAGCAGGCATTATTCTTTTTATTTTCGTTTTTTCTTTCTCTTCTTTTTTTTTGAGAGGTAGGACCCTATCGTATGCATGCAATGTTCGCAATGTGCATCCTACAATGCTATTAATATTTCAAAAGGATTAATCAAATGTGTTTTTACTTCTGATGAGCTTCTGACGTTATATGCTTTTGTGGACAGGATAGGCTGTACCGATTTTGTCGTCTTGACTTTGCCGTGACCGAAGAATGATTGTGTTGATTGTAGAGCGACTTGCCATGTCAGTGCGCCCCTCCCTTTCTTTGGGGATGTCAATCCTCCTATTGATTACTATCTCCACATTTCCCTACTAATTACTAGAATGTCGTAGTGGTAAGGGTCAAGAGAAAAGAAGGAAGAGGATACTTAATTCAAAGGCTTGTGTTTTAGAATTGTTTTAGTTTGACAAGAATGATTTTTGTAAGCACGACTAGCCAAGGTTGGTTAGAGTGTTTAGGCTAATTTAAACAAACGTTTTGTTTATGGAGTGACGTCTTATTCTATGGCGCTTGCTATGACTGATTGACTTCCCTAGTCCGCCCTTTGGGTTTTCAGTCTAGGATGTTGTGTTTTGTTTTGTCCTCACTTTTGTCTAGGTTTCTTTTTTCTTGTTTTGGAAACCTAGTGGACTTTATTTTGTAACCCTAATATTTTCCTAGGCTACCCTTTATGGTTGTTCGGGTTTCCTAGCGGGTTTACCCTAACTTTTGCGTAGCCCCCTTAATGGGTTCCCTACCGGGTATTTCCTATCGGGTATCTTGCCTTTTCTTTTTGATCTTTAGCTTCTATGTGCTTTTTTTTATTTTTGTTTCTCTTTGCACAACATTGGCGAAACACGAATTTATTTATGACGAGGTAAAACTTTATTTTGTGTTTCTAGTCAATCAGTGATGATGGATTTGACTTTTATTTTGGTCAATGGCACAGTTTGACGCATTTTGAAAATGTTTGCTTAAACATGGTAATTAATGAGATTTAGATATGAATAGCAAGAAGGGAAGCAGATAGTAAGAATGACATTATTTGTAATTAATGGGGAAATATGTCCCCTATAATGCTCGGGGGTCGGGCTAGCCCCGAGGAGTAATCTCTAATAGTCATTGGATTTATAAACCCTAAGAATCAGAAGGAGAACACCTAATGACTAAAGTGGCTTTTGACGCTTGAACCCCTCTATTTGGGAAAATCTTATTCAAGGTGTGGAGGGGAGACTTCCCTTTTCTCCGTGCAGCTTGATCCTTTGTAGGGTAATGTTTTAAAGGACTGTCTTTAAAATCTGGTGGCTCCTTTATTCCTTGAGAGTTTCTAATGAGCCCTTGGTTTGGGCAACATCTATCATGTGGGTCACCTTCATATTGTTGGGGAAGTCTTTTCCTATTGGTAAAAGATATTTCAAAGGTCCTCTTCAACCGCATCCATACAAGGTAGGGCAGACAACTTACTGATCCGAATGTCGTCTTTAGCTTGAACCGTGACCAGCTTGTCGCCTACCATGAGTTTGTCTCTTCGGCAGAGCGTTGAAAGAATTGCCTCAGCGTCGTGAATCCAAAGTCTCTTCAATTTCCTCTTTGGATTATGTTTTTCTTCGGTCTTATTATTTTTCCTTTATTCTTGGGAGCATTGTCTTATAGCTCCTCGGGGGAGTAGATTCTTCCACTTCTAATTCTGCCCCCAATGCTAGCTATGTTGGAGATATCCTCAATGATGGGTTATGTTTCTGCGTGTCTCCATGGTACACCTTTATTTGATTCGAGGTATGGACAAATGTAATGACATCCTTGCCCCCTCTTCCTTATTAACTTGGATACCCAACGGTTGAGGCTTACTATCCTCCTTAGGCGGATCAACCGTTGGAGAGAACTTGACAACGAAAGGTTTGCTCTTCATCTTACTTCGATTCATGGAAAGCACATCGACTAATCCTTTCTTTTTATTATCTTATTATTATTAAAGTGAGAATGAATTCAATTTATGAATGCAATAGACGGTTGAAGAGATGATGAAAACAAACAATTTTATTTATTTCATCTAGACAGTGTACATTCCTCAATGCGATGTTTCGAAGTACATTTTTTTTTAAAAGCGGAGAAGCCTAAATGAACCCATAGGCAGGTTAGAATTTCTATTTAATTTCTTTTTTTACTTCCTGTGCATGGCATGTGAATGTCCTAATCCTCTTTTCATGGTATTGAGGAATGTACACTTCTTCGACTGTCTATTATTAGATGCATGTTATGAGGATGAAGTTTGGTGGATGCATGTATGCAAGTGTTTGTGTTTTTCCTAAACATTATCATGTTTTATTTTCTAACATGATATATGATAGTGTTTGGGATTTTGTGTTTTTTTTTTTTGTATGCGGATGAGGGCATGAAGAATACCAACCGCTTTCTAGAATGCAAAAATATTTTTATTGTTTGAAATAAATGATTTATGAGATGGGTATTCCTTAAGACAATAGCTTAGGTATCCTCCTTAAAGCTTACGCTTTGTGGGGTATCATACCCACCTTGGTGTATTGGTTCCTTCCCTATCACAGACTTGACAAGTATAATGGGGGTCACCATCACACCTTAGTACACTTGTCCCTTCCTTATCGTGAAGGTCACAAATGTACTCGGGGCCTCTTTCGCCATTGTCTTAGGGATATCTAGTACTCCTAGAATGAATGTATTTATGCATGCACCAATACAAACGGGCGGTAAATTTTCAAAGTGGCATAACTTTTGACTGAGATGTCCAATTTGGACGCACAACATATCAAAACGAAGAGAAAAACGTGAAGAATCAGGCTACAAACCCCCAAAGGGGATTTGGCCTAGTAATTTTCCCATTAAACGCTTCTAAGACCCATTTGTTAGGGATTCACTACAATGATGTGTATGCATACTTTCCTTATGCATTTATTTCTCTCTTGGTTTTTCCACTTATGACATGATGCGATGTGAATGATACGACTTTGTCAAAATTATTTTTATAAATTATTTGATTTTGTTATTATTATTTTTTTATTTTATTTTTTGTTTTTTAGCCTTTTATCTCTTCTGTCGGACTGCGTGGCTACTTAGCTTACAAAGAACCTGAAGTCAGGCTAGCTAAAAGGCAGATTGTCCGAGATAAAATGGTTTATTGCGAAAGAATAATATTAGCGTCCCTTATCTCTTCTGTCGGACTGCGTGACTACTTAGCTTACAAAGAACCTGAAACCAGGCTAGCTAAAAGGTAGACTGTCCGAAATAAGGGTGTTTATTGTGAAAAATATTTTTCTGGTTTTTTCTATTTTTATCTGTTGTTTGGTTATGCTATGCAATCAAATGCAACAAACAGATGCACACACAATTCACTCATCCGCGATCAGGCGAGCAGTCGTTTTAATCACAAGGTAGGGTTTTCCTGCAGAAAAGTGCATTGGCAAAGGTAGGTTCTAACTGTTCTCACCAAGGTTTAGGCCCCCAAGGTGCCCCCATTATAGGGTCCCCACTCTCTAGCCTTCCGACCATGCTTAGCACTAAGGCCATAGTCAGTCTTTGTGCCAAAAGAGGAAGGTTATCACCTTGAGTGGTGGTTTCCGATCATACCGGTGGGCACATGGCCCTCACTACGGCAAACCGTACTCGCCACCCACTCCCTATGGATTTCTCACTTGCCCCTGGGTATAGAGGGAACTGTTGTGTGCAAAGGTTTGTGTACAGTTTTTATTTCAAACAATTGCATAAAATAAACAAACAACAGTTATTAAAGCCAAGCAATTAAAGCATGTTATAATACAAGGTAGGGTAAAAGTGAAATTTCTAAGTTTATTTATTAAACTGGCCCATCACTAAATGGGATCAACTCTCTAGGCTTCCCTAGTGGAGTTGCCATCTGTCGTTGCTGTCAAAAGAGGCGGTCGAAGCGACGCGATGGTTCCGACTTTCCATTTTTCGCGTTTTTATGGGTGAGGTTACAACACCTTTAGGTTGTCCGATAACCGGGCTGAACCTAAGGGCGAGGTTTTTGAAAGAGCGTTATTTGATCGTCCGATAGCCGGGTTGACCTAAGAACAAGTTTGAAAGGGTTCTTATGGACTCGCCACTGATGTTTTTATCAGAAACATCGAAAAAGGAGAGAAAAGGCGTTGGTTTTTCGAAAACCAACTTTGGTCGTTAAAACCAGAGTTGGGTAAGGGAGTTAGTTACGTGTAAGGGAGGTGTTAGTTCCCTTATGACGCCCCTTTCGGGTTCCCTATGACAGGCTAGTTATTTTATACATAAACTTTTGAAATGACGCTTTTACCCTTTTATTTGCGAAATTAAAATGGTGACTACATGGTCCTAATATCTATTGCGCAATTTAATATGAATAAAAAGGACAGTAAAAGAGAGAGAGAGTGAAGAAACCTTCGGAGCAAGATTTTGATTAATTCTCTTAAAAAATAGGGTGTGTTTTGGCAGCCCTTCGCTCTTACAACGTCAAAATCTCGCTCAAAAACGCTATAAAAAAGCTCTCTTAGACACTCAGAAACTCCAGAAATGCTTCGGAGGGACTCTAGGAGAGGAATTTTGAGAAATTGTAGAAGGGAAGGTGGAAGAACTGTGTGAAATGAAGGGAGGAGCGCCCCCTATTTATAGGGATTCGCGCCTGTCAGTTCGAGACGGCGGTCTCGACTGGCAAAGTCGAGACGGCGGTCTCGCCATTCGGGCTATGGTAACATTATTCCACGACATGATCCATAAAGAGATAGAAGTATACGTGGATGATATGATTGCCAAATCCAGGACCGAGATGGACCATATTCAATATCTCAAAAAGTTGTTCAATCGACTTCGAAAGTATCAACTTAAACTAAATCCAACAAAGTGTACTTTCGGAGTACGGTCAGGCAAACTTCTAGGGTTCATCGTTAGTCAAAGGGGAATTGAGGTAGACCCCGACAAAACAAAGGTGATTATGTAAATTCCTCCACCAAAGACAGAAAAAGAGGTCAGAGGATTTTTAGGCCGAATAAACTATATTGCCAGATTCATCGCACAGCTGACAGACAAATGTATACCCATCTTCAAGTTGTTGCGTAAGAATCAACCGGTAGTGTGGAATGAAGAATGTCAACAAGCATTCGACAAGATCAAGATGTGCTTGACCAACCCACCGATATTGGTGCCACCCATCGAAGGGAAACCTCTGATCTTATATTTATCAGTACTCGAAGAATCCATGGGATGTGTACTTGGTCAACAAGATAAAACAGGGAAAAAGGAGCGAGACTATGAGACCCGCTATACACCATTCGAAAAAACATGTTGTGCATTGGTGTGGGCAACTCAACGTCTCCAACAATACATGGCTCAACATACAATGTGGTTGGTCTCCAAAATGGACCCAATCAAGTACCTCTTCGAAAAGCCCATCTTGACCGGAAGAATAGCTAGGTGGCAAGTGCTCCTCTCAAAATTCGATATCATTCATGTCACCCATAAAGCTATCAAAGTGAGTACCCTAGCGGACTATCTAGCACATGGATCGGCAAACGAGTACCAATCCCTACAAGACGACTTTCCCGACGAACATATCATGCACATTGAACACGAAGAGACCAAAGAAGATGCATGGATTATCTTTTTCGATGGAGCCTCAAACATGCTTGGACATGGGATCAGAGTCATCTTGATATCCCCAGAAAAGAAATATATCCCGGTAATGGCCAGGTTAAACTTTGATTGTACAAATAATATGGTCAAATACAAAGCTTGTGCATTGGGAATCCAAGCAGCTCTAGATCATGGGGTGACCAAACTTAGAGTTTTTGGTGATTCATCCCTTGTTATCTATCAACTCAAGGGTGAATGGGAAACCCGAAATTCCAAATTAATCTCATATCTAGAGCACATTCACGACTTCATTTTGAGGCTGGAAAACGTTACGTTCGAGTATATCCCTTGGGAAGACCATCAATTTGCAGACGCACTCGCTACTTTATCGTTCATGTTCTCTTTAGATCAAGAGCATGAGATGATGACTATCCAAATCAAGCTGCACGACAAACAAGCTTTTTGCATGACAGTAAATAGCGAGCAAGACAAAAACCCTTGGTATCACGACATTAAGTGATACCTCATGAAGGGCGACTATCTCGAAGGAATCAATGATAATGACAAAAGGACCATCCGGAAGAGGGTCACAGGGTTTGCATTGGTTGGAGAAACCCTTTATAAAAAGAATTTCGATTCCACTCTGTTAAGATGTGTGGATCATGAGGAGGCTCAAACTCTGATAAGGGAGATTCATAAAGGAGCTTCCAGGATCCACGTACCTAGGCATGTCATCATAAAGAAGATCCTAAGGGCGTGGACGTCATCGGACCCATCGAGCCCAAAGCATCTAATGGTCACCGTTTTATCTTGGTAGCCATTGACTATTTTACCAAATGGGTAGAGGCAGCATCCTACGCACATGTGACTAGGAAAGTGGTAACCACCTTCATCAAGAGGAATATTCTATGTCGGTATGGTATCCCTCATCGGCTCATTACAGATAATGGGACCAATCTAAATAACAATATGATGGAATAATTATGCCAAGATTTCAAGATTCAACATCACAATTCCTCTCCATATCGACCCAAAATGAATGGTGTAGTGGAGACAGCTAACAAAAACATCAAAAATATCATCCAAAAGATGGTGATAACATACAAAGATTGGCATGAAATGCTACCCTTCACGTTGCACGGATATCAAACTTCTGTGCGGACCTCCACCGGGGCCATCCCGTTCTCCCTCGTATACGGCATGGAGGCTATATTGCCAGTGGAAGTCAAAATACCCCCCCTAAGACTCATTATGGAAGCAAAGCTAACCGAAGTAGAATGGGTCCAGAATCGGTACGATCAGCTTAATTTGATCAAAGAAAAACGATTGGACGACATATGTCATGGGCAGGCCTATCAAAAGAAGATCAAGAAGGCCTACGACAAGAAGATCAATCCCCGCACTTTCAAGAAGGGGATTTAGTAATAAAGAAACTACTTCTCGCCCAGAAGGACAAACTTGGAAAATGGGCAGGAAACTACAAAGGACCCTTTGTGGTCAAGTGATCTTTCTCAGGAGGAGCCCTCATCCTTGTCGCCGTCGTCAAAAGAGGCGGTCGAAGCGACGTGATGATTTTTTGACTTCTGACTTTGCGTTTTAAAATATGATGTTACAACGCCTTTAGGTTGTCCGATAACCAGGCTGGACCTAGAGGCGAGGTTTTCAAAAAGGGTTCTTATAGAGTCGCCACCGACATTTTTATCAAAAACATTAGAAAATGAAAAGAAGGTGTTGGTTTTGAAAAACCAACTTTGGCCATTATAACCAGAGTTGGGTAAGGGAGTTAGTTACATGTAGGGAAGGTATTAGCTTCCCTACGACTCCCCTTTCGGGTTCCCTATGATGGGTCATTTATTTCATAAATAAACTTTAAAATGACGCTTTTACCCTTTTATTTGCGGAATTAAAAATTGGTGACTACATGACCCTAATAGCTAATGCATAGATAAATATAAATAAAAAAGCGGTAAAAGAGAGGGAGAAAGTGAAGAAACCTCTGAAGCAAGCTTTCTTGATTAATATTCTTGGAATAGGACGCTTTTTGGCAGTCCTTCACTCTACAACGTCGATCGCTCTTTCTCGCAACGTTATAAAATACTCTCTAAGAACACTCAGAAAACTCTGGAAATGCTTCGGAGGGGCTCTAGGAGAAGAATTTTAAGAAATGATAGAAGGAAAAGTTGAAGAACTATGTGAAATGAAGGGGAGAGCGCCCTCCTTTTATAGGGATTCGTGCTTGTCAGGTCTCGCCATGCAAGTGGCGAGACGGCGGTCTCGCCCTTTGCCGATGGCGAGACGGCGGTCTCGACCTTTCAGGTGGAATTTCTTATTTTTTCTATACAAAAAACCTTCCTACTCTAATATGGGGCCTATTAGTCTATCCTAGGGACTTTTTAGGCCTTGCCCATCTTTGAATTGGAGGCCTTCTGCTCTTTATTTTGAGGCCGGACAAGATTTCGGGTCTAGAACTGCCCCCCCTTCACCTGACTAGCCTACTGTTGACCTGTTATGCCAAAGAGATCGGCTGGAGGGTGAAGTAGTTAACCCTCTTGCTTGGTTGTCCTTCGGATGCTCCGTCTTGCGGTGGCCGACCCTCTGGATGAAAAATATGTGTGTGCGCCTCCAGGATGCTCCTTCATGTGGTAGCCGACCCCTTTGGTTGACACATGGTAGAACCTCAGGATGCTCCTTCTTGTGGTAGTTGACCCTTCGGTTGACGAGTATGAACCCCCATCCGGTTGGTTGTAGCTTCAGGATGCTCCTTCTTGCGGTACCCGACCCCTTAGCTGACAAGTGGTAGAACTTCAGATGCTCCTTCTTGCGGTAGCTGACCCTTTGGTTGATGAGTATGAACCCCCATCCGGTTGGTAGCGTTTACAATCCATCATTTGTAGTACTGGATGGGTATAAACCCCTCATCAGGCTGGTATGGTCCACAATGTAGGACCGACTGCGACTTACTGCTCTGGCTCATGTGCAGGTCATGCGCAGGTTGATGGGTATGAACCCCCCCATCTGGCTAGTGCAGTGCACTTCGTAGGACTAGTGGTGGCAACATACTGATCTGGCTCATGCGTTGGTTCCGTGAGGAATGTTCTTCTGTTTGGTAAAGTTATCTGGTGTGCCGGGGATTCTTTCGGCTCTTCCAATAGTCTTCCAGCTTGTTGATTACTGGGGATTCTTTGTTTGGAGGCTTGATCTTGAGTGATTTCTGTTTTGCAAACAAGGAGTTAGTCTCCTTATATGAATGCTTTTTATTTTTTATCTAAAGCGATTCTTTTTGTTTTTTACAAAGTCTTTTTGTGCGACTATTTGTGTAGATGCTTTAAATGCAATCTACTTTTATTAAACGCATCTAGAAAGTGGCTGGTATTCTTTTGCTATTCTCTTATGTGCTCTTATTTTGATTTAGCCCTATTTTTTGCCTAGACCGCCCTTTGCGAGTTTTTGATCTAGCGGGCCGCCTTAGTTTTTGCCTAGGATATCTTAGTGGACTTTTTCCTTTTTATGAGTGCCTTATCTTTTTCCTAGACCGCCCTTTGTGGGTTTTCGATCTAGTAGGCTGCCCTAATTTTTTTGCCTAAGAATGTCCCAGCAGGCATCGTTCCTTTTTATCTTTTTCTTCTCCTTTCTTATGTTTTCTTGTGTTGCATGCTCATGTTTTATTAATACGGAGGAATTTTCATAAATTGGTTAAGAGAAAAGAAGTAAAAGACAGTTTTATTGATATAAACAAATGGTTTACAGGGGGATTTACAATGGAATTTTATAAGCATGGCTGGCCAAGGTTGGCTATACTATATAAGGTATAACAATCATGTCCCTAATATCTATCTCCCTGTTTTTCCTGGTTGCTTCAGTTGAGATGCTTGAGTCCAGAGTGAAGACCATGCGAAGTCTGCTTTCTTCTGGAAAGGTATTACCTTAGTCGCCTTGTGGTTTTCGGCTAAGGTAATCATTGCTCTTTTTTCTCTCTTTTTTGACCTCTAATTTTTGCCTAGGATGTGTCCTAGGGAGGAATATGGACCCTATCTTTTTCCCAGGACACTCTTTGCGAGTTTTCATCCTGACGGGTCATGACCCATGTCTTTAAGCATAATATTTTTTTACCGTGTCAGAGTTAATTGGATGTCGAAGCTCTTCTTCATCCATATTGGTGAGGATGAGGGCTCCCCCTGAGAATGCTCGTTTGACCACAAAGGGTCCTTCATAGTTTGCTGCCCATTTTCCAATTTTATCCTTATGGGCGGGAAGTAATTTCTTTACTACTAAATCCCCTTCTTTGAAAGTGCGTGGATTAATTTTCTTATCGTAGGCTTGCTTATCTTCTTTTGATAGACCTGCCCATGATATATGGCGTCCAACCATTTTTCTTTGATTAAGTTAAGCTGGTCATACCGATTCTAGACCCATTCTGCTTTTGTTAGCTTTGCTTCCATAATGACTCTTAGAGAGGGTATCTCAATTTCTACTAGCAGCACCGCCTCCATGTCATATACGAGGGAGAAAGGGGTGGCCTCGGTGGAGGGCCATACGGAAGTTCAATATCCGTGCAAGGCAAAGGGGAGCATTTCGTGCCAATCCTTGTATGTTATCACCATCTTCTGGATGATCTTTTTGATATTTTTGTTAGTTGCCTCTTCTGCACCATTCATCTTAGGTCGGTATGGAGAGGAATTGTGGTGTTGAATCTTGAAATCTCGGCATAGCTCTTCCATCATCTTGTTGTTTAGATTGGTCCCATTATCAGTAATGAGTCAATGAGGGATACCATACCGACAAAGGATATTTTTCTTGACGAAGGTGGTCACTACTTTCCTAGTCACATGTGCATAGGATGCCGCTTCTATCCATTTGGTAAAGTAGTCAATGACCACCAGGATGAAGCGATGACCATTGGATGCTTTGGGCTCGATAGGTCCAATAACATCCATGCCCCACATGGAGAAAGGCCATGGTGTAGTCAAGATGTTAAGGGGTGCCGGTGGGACATGAACATTGTCGGCATAGACCTGACACTTGTAACATTTTCTAGCATACTGGTGACAGTTGTCTTCCATTGTGGACCAGAAATAGCCTGCCCTTAATATTTTCTTTGCCATGACATGCCCAACTGCGTAGGTCCCAAAATCCCCTTTATGAATTTCCTTTATTAGGGTTTGGGCCTCTTTGTGATCCACACACCTTAATAGGGTGGAGTCGAAGTTCTTTTTGCAGAGGGTTTCTTCGATCAATACAAACCCTACAACCCTTTTCCGGATGGTCCTCTTGTCATTATCACTAATTCCTTCGGGATATTCACCCTTCGTGAGGTATCACTTGATGTCATGATACCAGGGGTTTTGATCTTGCTCGCCATTTACTGTCATGCAAAAAGCTTGTTTGTCATGCAGCTTGATTTGAATGGTCGGCATCTCATGCTCTTGGTCTAAAGAGAACATTGATGATAGAGTAGCAAGGGCGTCTGTAAATTGATTGTCCTCTCAAGGAATATACTTGAAGGTGACGCTTTCCAGCCTCGAAACTAAATTTCGGATATGCTTTAGATATGGAATTAATTTGGAGTTTCAGGTTTCCCATTCACCCTTGAGTTGGTAGATAACAAGGGATGAATCACCATAAACTTCGAGTTTGGTTACCCCATGATCTAGAGTTGCTTGGATTCCCAGTGCACAAGCTTCGTATTCGGCCATATTATTTGTACAATCAAAATTCAACCTAGTCGTTACTGGGATATATTTCTTCTCTGGGGATATCAAAATAGCTCCTATCCTGTGTCCAAGCATGTTTGAGGCTCTATCGAAAAACATAGTTAATGCATGTTCTTTAGTCTCTTCATGCTCAATGTGCATGATATGTTCATCGGGAAAGTCATCTTGTAGAGATTGGTACTAGTTTGTTGATCCATGTGCTAGATAGTCTGCTAGGGGACTACCTTTAATAGCTTTCTGGGTGACATGAACGATGTCGAATTCTGAGAGGAGCACTTGCCACCTGGCTATCCTTCCGGTCAAGATGGGCTTCTCAAAGAGGTACTTGATTGGGTCCATTTTGGAGACCAACCATGTTGTGTGTCGAGCCATGTATTGTTGGAGACGCTAAGTTGCCCACACCAATGCACAATAGGTTTTTTTGAATGGTGTATACCGGGTCTCATAATCTAGGAACTTTTTGCTGAGATAATATATGGCTTGCTCCTTTTTCCCTGTTTCATCTTGCTGACCGAGCACGCATCCCATGGATTCTTCGAGTATTGACAAATATAATATCAGAGGTCTTCCTTCAACGGGTGGTACCAATAATGGCGGATTGGTTAAGCATATTTTGATTTTATCGAACACTTTTTGGCATTCTTCATTCCACACCGTTGGCTGGTTTTTACGCAACAACTTAAAGATGGGTATACATTTATATGTCAACTGTGTGATGAAACGGGAAATATAGTTGATTCGCCCCAAAAATCCTCTGACCTCCTTTTTAGTGCTTGGTAGGGGCATTTCCAAAATTTCCTTAGTCTTATCAGGGTCCACCTCGATTCCCTTTTGACTGACGATGAACCCTAAGAGTTTGTCTGACCGTACCCCGAACGTACATTTTGCTGGGTTCAGTTTAAGTTGATACTTTCAAAGCTGATCGAACAACTTCTTGAGATATTGGATGTGATCAACCTCATTTCTGGACTTGGCGATCATGTCATCTACGTATACTTCTATTTCTTTGTGGATCATGTCGTGGAATAGTGTGACCATAGCCCTTTGATAGGTAGCCCCTACATTTTTGAGTCCAAAAGGTATTACTCTATAGCAAAAGGTGTCCCACAGTGTGATGAAAGAGGTTTTTTCCCTATCTTCGATGGCCAACTTAATCTGATTGTACCCTGCATATCCGTCAATGAAGGAATAAAGCGTGTTTGTAGTGGTGTGATCTATTAGTGTGTCTATGTGTGGCAGGGGGAAGTCATCCTTTGGACTTGCTCAATTGAGGTCCATATAGTCCACGCATACTCTGACCTTACCATTCTTCTTGATAATGGGCACTATGTTTGCCAGCCATTCGGGGTATTCGGACACTATTAAGAAGTTGTCGTCCAGTTGTCTTTGTACCTCCTCCTTAATCATCAAGGACCAATCCGGCTTGATTCTTCTGAGCTTTTGTTTTACAGGTCGAAATCCTTCTTTTAATGGCAATCAATGTTTTACTATGCCTGTATCGAGCCCGGGCATGTCATGATAGGACCAGGCAAACACATCCACATATTCTTTTAAGAGTTATATCAATCCCTCCCTGATGCTACTATCTATTTGGGTGCCAATATTTATCTTTTTCTCATCGTCTCCTTGTCCCAAATTGATAGTCTCTATTTCCTCTTGATGCGGCTGTATGATGCGCGCTTCTTTCTCTAACATTCTTTGCATATCCGGGGAAATGTTCCCCTGTCACTAACGGACTCGATCCATTCACCTTCGGCTTCCGGGTCCCACAGAGATTCATCAATCACAAACATGATGTTTTTTAGGTTCTGTTTTAATCATAGATTTTATTATTCAATTTATTTTTGGAAGAACAATAAATAGAAGTGGGAAAAGAATGAATATGACGAAAGATGCCTCATGTATTGTCGCCGCCTCCCAAAAAGGGGCGGTCGGAGCGACGCGATGGTTTTTCGACCCTCTTTGATTTTCGCGTTTTTATGGGTGGTTACAACGCCTTTAGGTTGTCCGATAACCGGGCTAACCTAGGGGCGAGGTTTTCAAAAGTGTCCTTGGGTTGTCCGATGACCGGGCTAACCCAAGGACTTATTTATTTTGGGTTCTATGGAGTCGCCACCGATATTGTTACCGTAAACATCGGAAAAGGGGTTTTAAAAAGGCGTTGGTTTTCGAAAACCAACTTTGGTCATTAGAACCAGAGTTGGGTAAGGGAGTTAGTTACGTGTAAAGGAAGTGTTAGTTCCTTTACGACGCCCCTTTCGGGTTCCCTATGATAGGCCGGCTATTTTGAATGATTAAACTGGAAAAATGCGCTTTTACCCTTTTATTATGCGGAATTTAAGTTTATGACTACATGGCCCTAGTTTCTATTGCATAATTTAAATGGCAGTAATAAAAATAGAGAGGGAGAATGTGCACCTCCAAAGCAAGCTTTATATTTAAAAAGAGAGGGTGCGTTTTGGCAACCCTTCACTCTACAACTCTCAAAAACTCCGGAAATGCCTCGGAGGGATTCTTAAGAAGATTTAGAACGCTCAGTCTATGCCTAGAGACACTCAGAAACTCCGGAAATGCCTCGGAGGGATTCTTAGAGAGAGAAAGTCTAGAGAGAAGGGAGAGCTTCTTGGATTTTGTGTGGAAATGAGGGGGGGAGAGCCCCTATTTATAGTTTTTCGCGCCTGACAGGTCGAGACCGCCGTTCTCGTCTGACAAGGTCGAGACCGCCGTCTGGAAATCCCAGACCGCCGTCTCGACTCAGTGCAGAATCGAGACCGCCGTTTGGAAAATCCGGACCGCCGTCTCGACTTTGCCGGAATCGAGACCGCCGTCCGGAAAATCGAGACGGCGGTCTCGTCCTGGCGTTGAGATGAGACGGCGGTCTGGTCCTTCCAGACGGCGGTCTCATCCCTTCAGGGCGAGAAACTTTATTTTCGGGCCAAAAAACCTTCCTATCTTGGTACGGGAGCCTAATAGTCTCTCCTAGTGGCTTGTTAGGCTTCGGCCGTCTTCAAATAGGATGCTTTCTGACTTTATTCTAAGGCCGGGCAAGATTTGGGGTCTACAGCTGCCCCCCCTTTTCCCGACCAGTCGACTGCTAGCCTTTGGTGCTGAGGTGATCGACTGGAGGGTAAAGGAATTGACCCTCTTGCCCGGTTACCCTTCGGACGTCCCGTCTTTGTGGCAGGTGATCCTCTGGGGAGATGTTGTGTTTGTGCACCTCTGGAATACTACTCCTGACGTAGCCGATCCCTTTGGTTGACACGTGGTAGAACCTCCGGATACTACTCCTGACGTAGCCGATCCTTCGGTTGATGGGTATAAACCCCCCATCAGGCTGGTAGTTACAGTCCGTTGTGTGGGACTGGATGGGTATGAACCCCCCCATCAGGCTGGTACGGTCCGTTGTGTGGGACTGGATGGGTATGAACCCCCCATCAGGCTGGTACGGTCCGTTGTGGGACCGGATGGGTATGATCCCCCCATCAGGGTGGTAGTGGCGGCTTACTGTTCGGGTGGCCCATGCGCCGGTTTAGGCACTCCTTGTGTGCTGGTTGATAGGTATAAACCCCCTATCAGGCTGGTACAGTCCACTGCGTAGGACTGGTGGTGGTGGCGGCTTACTGCTCGGGAAGCTCATGCGCCGTTGTGAAACCTCGGGATGCTCCTTCGATGCGGTAGCTGACCCCTTGGCTGACGAGTATGAACCCTCGTCTGGTTTGGTGCCTCTGGATGCCCCTTCTTGCGGTAGTTGATCCTTTGGCGATGGTGGCGGCTTACTGATTCTGATCATGCGCCGGTGTGAAACCTCGGGATGCTCCTTCGATGCGGTAGCTGACCCCTTTGCTGACGAGTACGAACCCTCGTCTGGTTTGGTGCCTCTGGATGCCCCTTCTTGCGGTAGCTGATCCTTTGGCAATGGTGGCGGCTTACTGATTCTGATCATGCGCCGTGTTGAGATGTGCTTTCTTGCCTTTGTTGGTCTTTTTCTGAGAATGATCGTCCGGTCTGCGCCGGGGATTTCGTTGGTGTTCATCCAACTTGTTGGTTGCTGGGGATTCTTTGATGAGTGCCTCTTAGGTAGGCAGAAATCCTCTAGGGATTTGTTGATCTTGGTGACACCTCTTGAGTAGGCGGATATCCATTGAGTTTCTGGGCCTCTGAGTAGGCATATGCTTCATCGGAAGTGAAGACTTTTGGTTGCATTCTGTTTTGCCTCTGACTAGGCTGATATTCCCTTATAGGGATGCTGGCTCTTGCTTGCCAGGTCTTGCCTATGCGTAGGCAAATGATATTCTGAGGATGAATCTGAAGTTTTGCCTTTGCAGTAGGCTCACTGGGGATGATCTTTCTCTTTTTGGTGATCCACCGGGGAATTGATTGCCTTCCCGGGGATCTAATTTTGATTTGCCCCCTGAGGGAATGGAGTTTTGACTCCTTGTTGGATGTTGTTGGTATGAGATGACTTTGCCTATGCTCTTATTCCGCTGGGGATGATCAAGCCTTTCCGTTGGCTTTTTCTGGTGTACCTTCGTTTATTGGTGTAGAAGGTTAGAGCTATTTTCCTTGAAGCTCTTTATTCTACTGCAATGGTTTTGATTTCGCCTTTTTTTCGCGATTTATCTCTTTTTTATCGCAATTTTGAAATTTGGCTTTTTTATGGGGATAATGCGTAAGCCTTTTTACTTTTTAGTCTCTTTTATTACGCTGGCTTTTTCCCTTCTTTGGGAGGGTCCACTAGGGATGACGTTTTATTTCTTTAGTGATCCACTAGGGAATTAGTTTACTTCCTGGGGATCTGATTTTTCTAGGGATGGAGTCTTGGCTCCTTGATTGATGTTGATGCGAGCTAAACTTGTAAAGCTCTTATTCCACTGGAGGATGGGAATTTCTGATTCCTTTTTGTAGAATTTGCTGGGGAGATCCTCTTGGGGATTTTTATTCAGCCTTCTCTGTCATGGCCTTTTTGTCATCTACTGGAGATGAAGGGTTTTCTTTTTCTCTTCTTTTCTCTCCTTTCTTTTTGTTGAGCCCTTGATGGTTTGGACTCTTTTGACTATTGATGGTGATGATGGGCTCTTGAAGCCTTTATTCTCCATTGGGGAGTGTGGAGGAGACTTTGGGTGAGTGTGCTCGATGACTTCATGTGGTGGTAATGCTGAGCCACGGGGTAAATTTTTGTGTTGCCTTCGGAGTGGGCAGGGATCCTCTTGGGGATGACTAAGCCTTTCCGTCGGCTTTTCTTTTATGACGTCTGATGATTGTGCCCTCCTTTATTGGGTGATGATTGGAGCTTTGACTTCTGGAAGCTTCTTATGACAACTCGCTTTTCTTTCGCGAGGGAGAGCGATGTTTGTAGACTTATTACTTTATTGTGCCTTCTTTTCTGGGTAGAAGGATGGTAGCTGGAGCTCTTGATTTTCAAAAGTTCTTATTCCGTTGAGTCGCTTGATTGACGACTTGCTTTGTTTTCTTGAAGGCTTTATTTGGAGACTCAATCTCAGTGATCCTGTTTTCAATCACAAACATGGAGCTAGTCTCCTTATATGCATGAATGCTTTTCATTTTTTATTTGAAGTGATTTTTTATTTTTATTTTTTTTACCTTGACAAAGTCGTTTTGTGCGACTACTTGTGTGTGGATGCTCTAAATGCAATCTATTCCTTTTTTATTGATGTATCTGGAAAAGTGACTGGCATTCTCCTGCTGGACTTTTTATGATTATGATGAAGGGTTGTTCTCTTTTATTCATTTTTTTGGTTTAGCCCTATCTTTTGCCTAGACCGCCCTTTTCGGGGTTTTCGGTCTAGCGGGCTGCCTTAACTTTTGCCTAGGATATCTTAGCGGGCTTTTTCCTTTTTTTATGAATGCCCTAACTTTTGCCTAGACCGCCCTTTGCGGGTTTTCGATCTAGCGAGCTACCCTAACTTTTGCCTAAGAATCTCCTAGCAGGCATTATTCTTTTTATTGTCATTTTTTCTTTCTCTTCTCCTTTTTTTTTTTTTTGAGAGATAGGAGCCCATCATATGCATGCAATGTTCGCGATATGCATCCTACACTGCTATTTCAATTAATTTTTCAAAAGGATTAACCAATGTGCTTTTACTTCTGATGAGCTTCCGACGTTATGTGCTTTTTGTCGACATGATAGGTTGTACCGATTTTGCCGTCTTTGACTTTGCCGTGATCGAAGAATGATTGTGTTGATTGTAGAGCGACTTGTCATGTTAGTGCACCCATCCCTTTCCTTGGGGATGTCAATCCTCCTATTGATTACTATCTCCACATTTCCCTACTAATTACTAGAATGCTGTAGTAGTAAGGGTCAAGAGAAGAGAAAGAAGAGGATATTTAATTCAAAGGCTTGTGTTTTAGAATTGTTTTATTTTGACAAAAAATGGTTTGTAAGCACGGCTAGCCAAGGTTGGTTAGAGTGTTTAGGCTAGTTTAAACAACGTTTTGTTTATGGAGTGGCGTCTTATTCTATGGCGCTTGCTATGACTGATTGACTTCCCTAGTCTACCCTTTGGGTTTTCAGCTTAGGATGTTGTGTTTTGTTTTGTCCTAACTTTTGTCTAGGTTTCTTTTTTCTTGCTTTGGAAAACCTAGCGGACTTTATTTTGTAATCCTAATTTTTGTCTAGGATACCCTTTACGGTTGTTCAGGTTTCCTAGCGGGTTTACCCTAGCTTTTGCGTAGCCCCCTTTGGTGGGTTTCCTACCGGGTATCTTGCCCTCTCTTTTTGACCTTTAGCTTTTATGGGCTTCTTTTGATTTTTTTTTTCTTTTTGCACAACATTGGCGAAACAGGACTTTACTTATGACGAGGTAAAACTTTATTTGTGTTTCTAGTCAATCAGTGGTGATGGATTTGACTTTTATTTTGGGCAATGGCGCATTTTGAAAACGTTTGCTTAAACATGGTTATTAATGAGGTTTAGACATGAATAGCAAGAAGAGAAGTAGATAGTAAGAATGACATTCTTTGTAATTAATAGGGAAATATGTGCCCTACAATGCTCGGGGGGTCAGGCTAGCCCCGAGGAGTAATCTCTAATAGTTATTGGATTTACAAACCCTAAGAATAGAAGGAGAACACCTAATGACTAAAGTCGCTTTTGACGCTTGAACCCCTCTACTCGGGAAAATCTGATTCAAAGTGTGGAGGGGAGACTTCCCTTTTCTCCGTGCAGCTTGATCCTTTGTAGGGTAATGCTCCAAAGGTTTGTCTTTAAAACCTGGTGAGTCCCTTATTCCTTGAGAGTTTCTAATGAGCCCTTGGTTTGGGCAGCCTCTATATTTCCTCATCAAGTGGGTGACCTTTAAATTGTTGGGGAAGTCTTTTCATATTGGCAAAAGATATTTCAAAGGTCCTAGGTCCTCTTCCGCCACATCCATTCAAGGTAGGGCAGATGATTTGCTGATCCGAATGTCGTCTCTAGCTTAAGCTGTGACTAGCTTGTCGCCTACCCTGAGTTTGTCTCTTTGGCAGAGCGTCGTGAATTGCCTCAGCGTCGTGAATCCAAAAGTCTATTCAATTTCCTCTTTGGATTATGTTTCCTTCGGTCATTTTATTTTTCCTTTATTTGTAGGAGCGTCATCTTACAGCTCCTTGGGGGAATAGATTCTTCCATTTCTAATTTTGCCCCCAAATGCCGGCTATGCTGGAGATATCTTCATTGATGGACGATATTTTTGCGTATCTCCATGGTACAACTTTATTTGAGGTGGGAGGCATGAACAAACGCGATGACGCCCTTGCCCCCTCTCCTTTATTTACTCATATGACCAACGGTTGAGGCTTATTATCCTCCTTAGGCGGATCAACCGTTGGGAAAAACTTGATGACAAAATGTTTGCTCTTCATCTTATTTTGATTCGCGGAAAGCACATCGACTAATCCTTTCTTTTTATTATCTTATTATTATTAAAGTGAGAATGGATGCAATTTATGAATGCAATTCATGAATGCGATAGACGGTTGAGATGATGAAAACAAACAATCTTATTTATTTCATCTAGACAATGTACATTCCTCAATGTAATGTTTCGAAGTACATTTTGTTTTTAAAAGTGGAGAGGCCTAAATGAACCCATAGGCACATTAGAATTTCTATTTATTTTCTTTTTGACTTCCCGTGCATTAACCTCTTTCCATGACATTGAGGAATATCCACTTTCTTCAGCTGTCTATTATTAGATGCATGTTATGAGGATGAAGTTTGCATGTATGCAAGTGTTTGTTTCTTCCTAAACATTATCATGTTTTATTTTCTAACATGATGTATGATAGTGTTTGGGATTTTGTATTTTTTTTTGTATGCAGATGAGGGCATGAAGAATACCAGCCGCTTTCTAGAATGCAAAAAGATTTTTATTGTTTAAAACAAATGATTTATGAGATGGATATTCCTTAAGACAATGGCTTAGGTATCCTCCTTAAAGCTTATGCTTTGCGGGGTACCATACCCACCTCGGTGTAATGGTTCCTTCCCCATCACAGACTTGACAAGTATAATGGGAATCACCATCACACCTTAGTACACTTGTTCCTTCCTTGTCGCGAAGGTCACAAATGTGCTCGGGGCCTCTTTCGCCATTGTCTTAGGGATATCTAGTGGTCCCTAGAATGAATGTATCTATGCATGCACCAGTACAAAAGGGCAGCAGATGTTCCAAGTGGCATAACTTTTGACTGGGATGTCCGATTTAGACGCACAATATATCAAATCGAAGAGAAAAGGGTGAAGAACAAGGTTGCAAATTCCCGATGTGGCCTGGTAATTTTCCCAAAAAATGCTTCTAAGACCCACTTTTCAGGGGTTTATTGAAATGATGTGTATGCAGACTCTCCTTATGCATTTATTTTCTCTTTTGGTTTTTCCACTTATGGCATGATGCGATATGAATGAGACGACTTTGTCAAAATTTATTTATTATTGATGTTTTTGTATTTTTATCTGATGTTTATTTGTTTATTTTATAGCCTTTTATCTCTTCTGTCGGAACTGCGTGGCTACTTAGCTTGCAAAGAACCTGAAACCAGGCTAGCTAAAAGGCAGACTGTCCGAGATAAAATATGGCTTTATGCGAAAGAATAGTTAGCGTCCCTTATCTCTTTTGTCGGAACTGCGTGGCTACTTAGCTTGTAAAGAACCTGAAACCAGGCTAGCTAAAAGGCAGACTGTCCGAGATAAGGGTGTTTATTTATAAAATATTTTTTTGTGTTTTTTGTTCTGTTGTTTGTTTATGCTATGCAACATACAAATGCAACAATCATATGCACACACAATTCAATCATCCCCGAACAGGCGAGATTTCATTTTTATCACGAGGTAGGGTTTTTCTGCAGAAAAGTGCATTGGTTAGGGTAGGTTCTAACTGTTCTCACCAGGCTAAGGCCCCCAAGGTGCCCCCATTATAGGGTCCCCACTCTCCAACCGTCCAACCATGCTCAGCACTAAGGCCAGACTCGGTCTTGTTGCCAAAAGAGGAAGGTTATCACCTTGAGTGGTGGTTTCCGATCACACTGGTGGGCACAAGGCCCTAACTACAGCGAACCGTACCTGCCACCCACTCCCTATGGTTATCTCACTTGCCCCCGGGTATAGAGGGAACTGTAGTGTGCAAGGGTTTGTGTGCAATTTATATTTCAATCAATTGCGTAAGTATAAACAAGCAACAGTTATTTGAAAGCCAAACAATAAAACATGTTATAATACAAGGCAGGGTAAAAGCGCTATTTTCTTGGTTTAATTATTTTTAAGCCAGCCCATCACTAAATGGGATCAACTCTCTAGGCTTCCCCAGTGGAGTCGCCATCTGTCGCCGCCTCCCAAAAAGGGGCGGTCAGAGCGACGCGATGGTTTTTCGACCCTCTTTGATTTTCGCGTTTTTATGGGTGGTTACAACGCCTTTAGGTTGTCCGATAACCGGGCTAACCTAGGGGCGAGGTTTTCAAAGTGTCCTTGGGTTGTCCAGATGACCGGGCTAACCCAAGGACTTATTTATTTTGGGTTCTATGGAGTCGCCACCGATATTTTTACCGTAAACATCGGAAAAGGGGTTTTAAAAAGGCGTTGGTTTTCGAAAACCAACTTTGGTCATTAGAACCAGAGTTGGGTAAGGGAGTTAGTTACGTGTAAAGGAAGTGTTAGTTCCTTTACGACGCCCCTTTCGGGTTCCCTATGATAGGCCGGCTATTTTGAATGATTAAACTGGAAAAATGCGCTTTTACCCTTTTATTATGCGGAATTTAAGTTTATGACTACATGGCCCTAGTTTCTATTGCATAATTTAAATGGCAGTAATAAAAATAGAGAGGGAGAATGTGCACCTCCAAAGCAAGCTTTATATTTAAAAAGAGAGGGTGCGTTTTGGCAACCCTTCACTCTACAACTCTCAGAAACTCCGGAAATGCCTCGGAGGGATTCTTAAGAAGATTTAGAACGCTCAGTCTATGCCTAGAGACACTCAGAAACTCTGGAAATGCCTCTGAGGGATTCTTAGAGAGAGAAAGTCTAGAGAGAAGGGAGAGCTTCTTGGATTCTGTGTGGAAATGAGGGGGGGAGAGCCCCAATTTATAGTTTTTCGTGCCTGACAGGTCGAGACCGTCGTTCTCGTCTGACAAGGTCGAGACCGCCGTCTGGAAATCCCAGACTACCGTCTCGACCTGTGCAGGAATCGAGACCGCCGTTTGGAAAATCCAGACCGCCGTCTCGACTTTGCCAGAATCGAGACCGCCGTCTGGAAAATCGAGACGGCGGTCTCGTCCTGGCATTGAGACGAGACGGCGGTCTGGTCCTTCCAGACGGCGGTCTCGTCCCTTCAGGGCGAGAAACTTTATTTTCGGGCCAAAAAACCTTCCTATCTTGGTACGGGAGCCTAATAGTCTCTCCTAGTGGCTTGTTAGGCTTCGGCCGTCTTCAAATAGGATGCTTTCTGACTTTATTCTGAGGCCGGGCAAGATTTGGGGTCTACATGTATTAAAAGGAAAGGAAACGTATTTACATGCCCTTTTAGTCAGTGTTCCCGCGGCCACAGGCGGCGACCGCGAGAAATACAAGAGAAAGCTTAAAAAGAAAAGGAACCCTAAGAGCTGATCCTCCCAATCCTTCCCCCTTTCACTCTGGTTTCGACAGAGGTTTGGCGTCCACATCGGAGGCAGAGGCATCAAAGGTTATCCACCCGACATCGATTAACTCTTGGACCCTATACTTCAGGGTCAAGCAGTTCTCTGTTGAGTGCCCGGGTGATCCCGAGTTGTAGTCGCATTTTTTGTTCAGTTTATACCACTCGGGAGGCTCTATCTTTTTGGGAGGAGCACAGGCCAGGAGCTTGGCTTCCAGCAACTGAGGCAGTAACTTTCCATAGGAAGTTAAGATAGGAGTGAACTTCCTCTCTTTCTTGCGCGGCTGCCAAACCGTCTGTGGAGCGGAAGAAGGAGTAGCGAGGTTAATTGCGTGCACAACTTCCTCCTTCTTCTTGCCAGAGGGTTTTCTGAATAAGACGCCAGCATGGGAAGATTTTGCTATCTTCCCACTTCTCAGCCCTTGCTCCACTCTCTCCCCTACGGTGACTATGTTCAAGAAAAGGTTAGATGTACTGGCTATAGCCTTGTCGTAATAAGCTCCTGTCAGTGAGTCTATGAACATAGTCACCGTCTCCTTATCTGTCAGTGGGGGTTCTATCTGAGTAGCCATTTCCCTCCACCTTTGTGCATATGCTTTGAAGGACTCGTCGTTCCTTTTACTTAAAGTCCTAAGATCTAACCTGTCAGAGGTCAGATCGATGTTGTATCGGTAACGATGAAGGAAGGCATCAGCCAGCTGCTTCCAATTTTGGACCTGCCCCTTTTCCAACTGCATGTACCAGTTGAGGGCTGAGTCGGCCAAGCTCACCTGGATGTAGTGGATCAGGAGTTTTTCATTCTCGGCATGTGTAGCCATCTTACGACAATACATCGTAAGATGGTTCTTGGGCCAGGTCAGTCCAACATACTTGGGGAAATCCAGGACCTTGAATTTCAATGGGAAATGGATGTTCTTGACCAGACACATGTCTGCCACCTCTTTGACATCAAACTTGTGTCCCTCTACTGCCTTTAGCCTCTCCTCCAAGGCAGAGATTCATTGCTTGGACACCTCCGGGGTGTGGATGTGCATCGTCCTGGCGTCAGATTGGACATGGGCCTTTTGCTCGAAGAGGAACTCCTCTTCTTCTTCTTCCTCATGGCAAGAGGCGTGATCGCCTTGAGTCTCCCCTTTGTTTTGACTCTGCTGGCGCATAACTTCCATTAACTGCGCCATTTGTTCCTAGAGGGTGTCGTCGCCGTCCGTTTCGACGTCCTGGGGACGTCTCGAACGTTTATGCGAGCGGTCGCGAAAAGATGGTTGAGACTCGCGTTTTTTGTTAAAATTGTGTTCATTGCTTCCGAGGTGCTCAACACTGAACTATCCTCTAATAGAAGCAAGGTTTTCGAAAAGGGGTTCTTTTGGAGTCGCCACCAATGCTTTGACCAGAAAAATTGGAAAAGGAAAAAAGGCGTTGATTTTATTAAAAACCAACTTGGCCATTATAACCAGAGTTGGGTAAGGGAGTTAGTTACGTGTGGGGAAGGTGTTAGCACCCCCACAACGCCCCTTTCGGGTTCCCTATGACGGATTTATTCATTAAGTGAAGATTATGAGAAATTACGCATTTACCCTTATTTTATTGATACAGTTATTTAGATATGGTTATCTACATGATTTATCTACATTGCATACAGAAAACAATAAATAAAGCAGTAAAGAAGAAGAGAATTGAGAAAAACCTCCGTAGCAAGCTTTATATTATGATTCTTGTACAAAGAGGACGCGTTTCGGCAGTCCTTCACTCTACAATTGTTCTCCTCTCGTCTACCCTAATCGACTCGACTAATTTTCTAGAAGAAATCGAATGCCGGAATACAAATTCCTTAACTGATTGTTACCTAAAAAAGGCAATCAGAAAGATCATTCGAGAGAGGGAGAGAAGAAGACAAGTCTTAGAGTTGTCTGGTGTGTGGAGAATGACAAATGAGGCTCCTATTTATAGTAAATTTTGCCCTGGAACTTTGGGACGGCCGTCTGGGTTGGGACGGCCGTCCCAAACGTGTTTTCTGCGTTGTGCCAATCTAGGACGGCCAGTCTGGGTTGGGACGGCCGTCCCAAATGCAGTTTTGTTCACGTTGGGACCCCCTGGGGTTTGGGACAGCCGTCCCACATTCGGGACGCGCGTCCCAACTGCTTAATTTCAGTTGGGACGGCCGTCCCAACCCTGGGATGGTGGTCTCGACCCGTTTTGTCCAGCCTTTGTATTTTGGGACCCCGGGAAGCTTTCCTTGCCGTTTTCGGACGTGGATTGGTGTCGATATATGTCCGTTGAAGCTTTATCTTCGTGTAGGAAGTCTTCTTGGCCTTCATTTGAAATGTTGGGCAAGCTTTATCTATGTATAGGAAGTCTCCTTTGTGTGGATGAGTGAACTCCGTCTTATTATGAGATGTCTTCTTTAGTCTTTATCGTGCATATGAGCGAACTCTATGTTTGTTGCGGGAGGTTTCCTCAGTTTTTAGGAAGCCGGATGAACTCCATCTTCGGGCGAAGTTCCTCTAGCTTTTATTTTGAGAGGCCGGGCAAAATTAGGGGTCTACAGAGGGTGCTAACCTCAATAGTGAGTTTGCGATTTTGTTCTTCCGTATTCTCCATGGCCTTTGCTTTCTGCGCATGGGTTCGGATAGGAAAAGGACCAACCACTTTCTAGGATGCCCAAAAAAATTTATTTATAAAATGAATGATAAGTGTGGGACTAGTA
The DNA here is from genome assembly GCA_963425845.1 of Sphenostylis stenocarpa. Lineage (NCBI taxonomy): Eukaryota > Viridiplantae > Streptophyta > Magnoliopsida > Fabales > Fabaceae > Sphenostylis > Sphenostylis stenocarpa. Next base: position 37,961,951 of record OY731406.1, on the reverse strand, counting down.
TCTTTTAAGACCATGACTTAGGTATCATCCTTTAAGCTTACGCTGTGCGGGGTACCCTACCCACTTTGGTGTAATGGTTCCTTCCTTGTCATGGTTTTTGACAAGTATGACGAAGATCACCATATACCTTAGTACATTTGTCCCTTCCCTGTGGATGGTTACAAATGTGCTTGGGGCCTCTTTTATCTTTGTCTTAGAGATATCTAATGCCCTCTAGCATGAACGTGTTTTATGCATGAGAGATTTTTAGAATGATGTTGATGCGTACTTTCCTTTTATTTTCTCTCTTGATTTTTTTTCGCTCATGACATGATGCGACATGAATGATTTGACTTTGTCATAAATCATTTTATGAGTTTTAGCATTTTTCATTTATTGGATTTATTTGATTTTTTTTTTTAGCCTTTTATCTCTTCTGTTGAACTGCGTGGCTACTTAGCTTACAAAGAACCTGAAACCAGGCTAGCTAAAAGGCAGACTATCCGAGATAAAAATGGTTTATTGCGAAAGAATAATCTTAACGCCCCTTATCTCTTCTGTCGGACTGCGTGTCTACTTAGCTTACAAAGAACCTCAAACCAGGCTAGCTAAAAGGAAGACTATCCGAGATAAGGGTGTTTATTGCAAAAATATTTTTGTCGTTTTTCTATTTTTATCTGTTGTATGGTTATGCTATGCAACCAAATGCAACAAAGAAATGTACACACAATTCACTCATCCGCGAACAGGTAGGATGATGTTTTAATTACGAGGTAGGGTTTTCCTGCAGAAAAGTGCATTGGCAAAGGTAGGTTCTAACTGTTCTCACCAAGGCTAGGCCCCCAAGGTGCCCCCATTATAGGGTCCCCACTCTCCAGCCTTCCGACCATGCATGGCACTAAGGTCGTAGTCAGTCTTTGTGCCAAAAGAGGAAGGTTATCACCTTGAGTGGTGGTTTTCGATCATACTGGTGGGCTCATGGCCCTCACTACGGCAAACCGTACCTGCCACCCACTCCCTATGGATTTCTCACTTGCCCCCGAGTATAAAGGGAACTGTTGTGTGCAAGGGTTTGTGTACAGTTTGTATTTCAAACAATTGCATAAAAAAAACAAAAAACAGTTATTAAAGTCAAGAAATTAAAGCATATTATAAAACAAGGCAGGGTAAAAGTGAAAATTTTAAGTCTTTTATTTATCAAACTAGTCCATCACTAAATGGGATCAACTCTCTAGCTTCCCCAGTAAAGTCGCCATCTGTCGCCACCATCAAAAGAGGCGGTCGGAGCAATGCGATGGTCTTTTGACTTCCGACTTCGCGTTTTAAAATGTAATGTTACAACGCCTTTAGGTTGTCCGATAACCAGGCTGGACCTAGAGGAGAGGTTTTTGAAAAGGGTTCTTATGGAGTCGCCACCGATATTTTTACCGAAAACATCGGAAAAGGAAAAGAAGACGTTGGTTTTGAAATACCAACTTAGGCCATTATAACCGGAGTTGGGTAAGGGAGTTAGTTACGTGTAGGGAAGGTATTAGCTTCCCTACGACGCCCCTTCCGGGTTCCCTATGATGGGCCGTTTATTTCATAAATAAACTTTAAAATGACGCTTTTACCCTTTTATTTGTGGAATTAAAAAGTAGTGACTACATGGCCCTAGTAGCTAATGCATAGAAAAATATAAATAAAAAAGAGGTAAAAGAGAGGGAGAAAGTGAAGAAACCTCCGAAGCAAGCTTTCTTGATTAATATTCTTGGAATAGGATGCTTTTTGGCAGTCCTTCATTCTACAACGTCGATCGCTCTTTCTTGCAACGTTATAAAATACTCTCTAAGAACACTCAGAAAACTCCGGAAATGCTTCGAAGGGGCTCTAGGAGAAGAATTTGAAGAAATGATAGAAGGAAAAGTTGAAGAACTGTGTGAAATGAAGGGGAGAGAGCCCTCCTTTTATAGGGATTCGCGTTTGTCAGGTCGGGATGGCTGTCTCTCCTGGCAAGGTCGAGACGGCCGTCTCGCCACATGGGACGGCGGTCTCGCCTTTGACAAATGGCGAGACGGCCGTCTCACCAATCTAGAAGGCAGTATTGATTTGTCAAATGGCGAGAAGGTCGTCTCACCAAACGGGAAGGCGTTCTCGCCATGGCAAATGGCGAGATGGCCGTCTCGCCAAACGAGACGGCGATCTCGCCCTTTACCAATAGCGAGACGATAGTCTCAACCTTTCAGGTGGAATTCCTTAATTTTTCTGTACAAAAAACCTTCCTACTCTAATATGGGGCCTATTAGTCTATCCTAGGGACTTTTTAGGCCTTGCCTATCTTCGAATTGGAGGTCTTCTGCTCTTTATTTTGAGGTCGGGCAAGATTTGGGGTCTACAATCTGTTAGAATCGCGCAGCGGAATGTTCGCGTGGTCGGACAAAAACCAAGAGGGGGGGTGAATTGGTTTCTTAATAAAAATTAGGTTTTCAAAATTTTCCCCAAATTTTACCGATTAAAAACTGCGTAAATGTAAATAGAGAAGAGTAGAGAAGATTACACAATAGGTTTATACTGGTTCGGATCAAAAGACCCTACGTCCAGCTTGCTAATCACTCAAAAGAGGATTAACGCTGTCACTAAGAACAAAGTTGTTACAACACAAATTATAATGAAAAAGATAAAGTTAAAGATAAAACCTCTCTTGAAATCCACAAGAGATGATAAACAGACTTTCCCCGGAGACGAGCACAAAGCACACAATCCACTAAGAACTCCACTTAGTGATTCTTATCGCTTCTAGCCTCACACCAAGTTTCCAAAAGCCCGGAAGAACAGACTTTCCCCGGAGACGGCACAGCACTCAATCCACTAAGAACTCCACTTAGTGATTCTTATCGCTTCTAGCCTCACACCGAGTTTCCAAAAGCCCCCTTTCCTTGCAACAAACAGTTCTCCGGCACTCACAAGCACTTAACTTTTGTATGGAAAGAGTTGTTCTTTAGTTGTTCTACTTTTCCGAGTGCCAAAGCAGAGTTTAAGTAGGGAAATTAGGGTTAAGGAATTGGAGATTTCGAAACTAGGGTTCTTGGTAATTGGGTTTTCGAAAATAGGGTTAATTTGAAATTTAAAAACAAAAACAGATCGAAATAATCGATTAAATGGAGTTTTAATCGATTAAAACAGAGCCAAATACGCAGAACCCAATCCTCTCGGTTTAATCGATTATTTGGTGAAATAATCGATTATTTGACCTTTTAATCGATTATTTTGATGTTTTAATCGATTAAAACAGTGAGTATATGCTTGAAAATGGTTTTCTCACTGTTTTAATCGATTATTTCCCTATATAATCGATTAAAGCCGAGCCTGCATGATAAATTTGAGCATTTTGAAGCTTCTAAGTTACAGACTATGTACCGGCTATCTTAGACTCTATAATTACAGACTCAATCAAACTAAAACAGAGTTATTACAATACAGAAAACATCAATCTTCAATCTTCAATACTCTAAGTCTTTAAGCTCTTGGATCATCATCAAAATCAACATTCTTCATGATCATTATTTGCAACATCAAGTCCTTGAATGTTCAACACAATCCTCACTAACATGGACGGAGAAGAGCTCCGACACCCGGTTAACTCAGACACAGTAAAGAAATATTACGCTTAAAGACATTGTTCATGACCCGGTAGGACGAAAACTCGCAAAGAGCATCCTGGGCAAAATATAGGGTCCATATTCCTCGCTAGGACACGTCCTAGGCAAAATTTAGAGGTTAAAAAAAAAAAAAGCAATGATTACCTTAGCCGAAAACCGCAAGGCAACTAAGGTAATGTCCTTCCATAAGCAAGCAGACTTTGCATAGTCTTCACTCCGGGCTCAAGCATCTCAACTGAAGCGACTGGGAGAAACAAAGAGACAGATGTTAAGGACATAATTGTTATAGCCTACACAGTGTAGCCAACCTTGGTCATCCATGCTTCTAAATCCCTTTGTAAATCCTTATGTAAAAATGAACCATTTGTTTATATCAATAAAGTTGTCTTTTACTTTTCTCTTGACCAAATTATGAAAATGCCTCTATATTAATGAAGCATGAGCATGCATAAAGAACCAATACAAGAAAGCATAAGAAAAGAAAAGAAAAAGGAAAAATAAGGATAAAAAGAATGATGCTTGCTAGGAAATTCTTAGTCAAAAATTAGGGCAACCTACTAGATCGAAAACGGGAAAAGAGCAGTTTAGGCAAAAGTTAAGGCACTCATAAAAAGGAAAAAGTCCGCTAAGATATCCTAGGCAAAAATTAAGGCAGCCCGCTAGATCGAAAACCCCAAAAGGGCAGTCTAGGAAAAAGATAGGGCTTAATAAAAAGAACATGAATAAAAAGAAGAGCCCATCAGCGTAATCATGAAAGATCAACAGAAGAATGTCAGTCACTTTCTAGATGCATCAAATAAAAGTAGATTGCATTTAAGGCATCCACACAAGTAGTCGCACAAAACAACTTTCTCAAAATAAAAAAACAAAAAATAAAGAATCGCTTCAGATAAAAAAACAAAAAAAACGAAAAACATTCATGCATATAAGGAGACTTTCTCCATGTTTGCGTTTGAAAACACGAAGCACCCAAAGATAGTCTCCAAATGAAGCTCCCCTCAAGAAAACAACGCGAATTGAAAGCCTTCACTTCCGATGAAGCATTCGCCTGCTCAGAGGCGTCACAAAAATCAATCCCCAGCAGATCGCTGCCTGTGTAAAAGGCGTTCACCAAAAAAATCCCCAACCTCCAACAAAGTCGGATGATCAAAATAAAAGAATCCCCAGCATCCAACCAGCTGGAAGAAGACCAACAAATCCCTGACACACCAGAAGACTTCATCAGAAAAGTCAAAAAAACAATTATCAAGTAGAAACACTCCTTACAGAAATGGCGCATGAGCCAGAGCAGTAAGTCATCACCACAACTTCGAGACAAGGAAGGTCCCAAAGATAAAGACCTGCACACAGGCAAGATCACTGCGCATGAGCCAGAGCAGTAAGTCGCAACGATCGCTCTTACTCGCAACATTATAAAATAATCTCTAAGATCACTAAGAAAACTCTAAAAATGCTTCAGAGGGGTTCTAGGAGAAGAATTTGAAGAAATGGTAGAAGGGAAAGTTGAAGAACTGTGTGAAAAGAAGGGGAGAACGTCCTCCTTTTATAGGGATTCGCGCCTGTCAGGTCAGAACGACCGTCTCGCCTGGCAAGACCTGGCAAGGTTGAGACCGCCATCTAACCAAACGGGACGGTGGTCTCGCCTTTGACAAATGGTGATACGGTCGTCTTGCCAATCGAGAAGGTGGTATTGACTTGATAAATGGTGAGAAGGTTGTCTCGTCAAATGGGAAGGCGGTCTCACCATGGGCAAGTGGCGAGACGATGGTCTCGCCCTTTGCTGATGGCAAGACGGCGATCTCGCTAAGCGAGACGACGGTCTCGACCTTCTAGGTGGACCTCCCTATTTTTTTCTGTACAAAAACCTTCCTATTCTAATATGGAGCCTTTTTGGTCTATCCTAGGGACATTTTAGGCCTTGTCCATCTTCAAATTGGAGGTCTTCTGCTCTTTATTTTGGGGGTCGGGCAAGATTTGGGGTCTACAAGGGTTAACTCCTTCACCCTCCAGCCGATCTTTTTGGCATATTGAGCCAACAATCGGCTAGTCAGGTGAAGGGCGGGGGGAGGGCAGTTGTAGACCCCAAATCTTGCCCGACCTCAAAATAAAGGGTAGAAGACTTTCGTTCGAAGATGGGCAAGGCATAAAAGGTTTCTAGGATTGATCAATAGGCCCCATATTAGAATAGGAAGGATTTTTGTACACGAAATATAAGAAATTTCACCCAAAGGGTCGAGATCGCTGTCTCGTTTGGCAAGACCGCCGTCTCGCCATTGGCTAAGGGCGAGACCGCCGTCTTGTTTGGCGAGATTGTTGTCTCGCCAATCGCCAATGGCGAGACCACCATCTTGTTTGGCAAGACGGTGATCCCGACCTGACAGGTGTGTATTCCTATAAAAGGGGGGAGACCTTCTCACTCTTTTCACACAATTCATCAACTTTCCCTACTGTACTATTCTCAAAATACTCTCCTAGAACCCCTCTGAAGCATTTCCAGATTTTTGAGAGTTCTTAGAAAGCATTCTAAAGTGCTGCAAGAAAAGAGTGAACATCATTGTAGAGCGTGGGGTTTTTGAAAAAGCGCCCTTTTCAAGAACATACTATATAAAAGCTGAAAGTGATGAAGATCTTATTGAAATACTCTGACAAAGATCCTGTTGATTTGATGAAGTCAAAGATAAAGTCAAAGTCAACTTTGTAGCAGTCAACAGTCACTTAGATAAAAGAATAGAGAGATTAGTGTGTCCGCAGCTATGCTTAGGTATAATCATTTTTATCTTTTCTGCTGCATGAGGTTTCTTCACTTAAAAGATTTTGCAAAATGCCTCTAAAAACGTTTAAGCAGTTAAAAACAAAGTATTTTAACAAAAGCTTTTTTAAACAAGTTTTTAACTGATATAATTTCAAAATAACCGGTTGTTTTCATTAAAGAAAGTTTTGAAAACCTTCTGTCAGTGTTTTAACTGATAAAGCTTCGACATAACCGATTAAAATCACTTAAAATGTTAAGAGAAGTGTTTTTGCAGTATTTTAATCGATACAACTTGGTTTTAATCGATTAAATCCACTTAACATTCAGATATGATCGATCAGAATTGAGTTATGACCGATCAGAGCTTTTTCAATCGATTAAAACACGCTTCAATTGATTAAAACAACTTAGAAAATTTCTACACAGCGTTTTAATCGATTAAAACTTATTTTTATTAGTTAAAATCACTTGGAAAATTTTACAATAAAGTTTTGCAGTATATTAATCGATTGAAACACGAAACAATCGATTAAATCAAATTAGAAGATTTTTTGTAAAGAGTTTTAATTGATACAAATGTTGTCGTATCAGTTAAAAAAAATCTGTTAAATAATCAAGAACGCTTTAATGGATTAAAAGAAGTTTTAACAGATTAAAAGTACACTTTTAACAGATTAGAAGATTTTTTAACAGATTGATTAAACCAGCAGTTTTGAAAATCTTCTATAAAAACAGTTTGGCTTGAACATTTTAAACACAACATTGAACATCAATCTTTAGCAATCAAGCAAGCAAACTTTAGCACTCTTTCAAGAAAGATTCGCGCCAGTTTTTGTGAAGTTCTTTGAAATTCTTTCTTGAGGCAAATTGCTTTCTTTTGATGAAGAAACACACTACAGAATTGCATAAAACTGGTTTGAGCATTCTAGTTTCTTCTTTTCATTTCTTTACATTCTTTTTGTATAGTTTGGTGCCTGGAATTGTGGGCACTGGTTTCTCTGCAGCTGGAATTTGGTTGTAGAGGTTGTCAAGAATTGGAATTTGGTTCTTGGTGAAAGGTTAGGTGCAGGAACTGGAATTGTGGTTCTTGTGGTAGATTAAGTGTAAGATTGTAATCTATAAAACATTTGATCTAGTGGAACCCAGCTGGAATTTGGCTGGAGACTGGACGTAGCCCTGGTATTGGGTGAACCAGTATAAACACCGGTGATATCTTTCTAAACCTTTCTCCTCTTTTAATTCTGTTGTTGCGTTTATTTTTTATTGTTTGCTTTGCGATTCAAGAACAAATCTGAAATCTCATTTTTACAAATAGATAATCTGTTATTTGCGAAAAACTTTTAAAGATCAATTCACCCCCCCCCCTCTTTGATTTTCAGTCAAACTGAAAGTGATGAAGATCTTATTGAAATACTCTGACAAAGATCCTGTTGATTTGATGAAGTCAAAGATAAAGTCAAAGTCAACTTTGTTGCGGTCAACAGTCACTTAGATAAAAGAATAGAGAGATTAGTGTGTCCGCAGCTTTGCTTAGGTATAATCATTTTTATCTTTTCTGCTGCATGAGGTTTCTTCACTTAAAAGATTTTGCAAAATGCCTCTAAAAACGTTTAAGCAGTTAAAAACAAAGTATTTTAACAAAAGCTTTTTTAAACAAGTTTTTAACTGATATAATTTCGAAATAACCGGTTGTTTTCATTAAAGAAAGTTTTGAAAACCTTCATCGGTGTTTTAACCGATAAAGCTTCGACATAACCGATTAAAATCACTTAAAATGTTAAGAGAAGTGTTTTTGCAGTATTTTAATCGATACAACTTGGTTTTAATCGATTAAATCCACTTAACATTCGAGATATGATCGATCGAATTGAGTTATGACCGATCAGATCTTTTTCAATCGATTAAAACACGCTTCAATCGATTAAAACAACTTAGAAAATTTCTACACAGCGTTTTAATCGATTAAAACTTATTTTTATCAGTTAAAATCACTTGGAAAATTTTACAATAAAGTTTTGCAGTATATTAATCGATTAAAACACGAAACAATCGATTAAATCAAATTAGAAGATTTTTTGTAAAGAGTTTTAATTGATACAAACGTTGTCGTATCAGTTAAAACAAATCCGTTAAATAATCAAGAACGCTTTAATGGATTAAAAGAAGTTTTAACAGATTAAAAGTACACTTTTAACAGATTAAAAGATTTTTTAACAGATTGATTAAACCAGCAGTTTTGAAAATCTTCTATAAAAACAGTTTGGCTTGAACATTTTAAACACAACATTGAACATCAATCTTTAGCAATCAAGCAAGCAAACTTTAGCACTCTTTCAAGAAAGATTCGCGCCAGTTTTTGTGAAGTTCTTTGAAATTCTTTCTTGAGGCAAATTGCTTTCTTTTAAAGAAGAAACACACTGCAGAATTGCATAAAACTGGTTTGAGCATTCTAGTCTCTTCTTTTCATTTCTTTACATTCTTTTTGTATAGTTTGGTGCCTTGAATTGTGGGCACTGGTTTCTCTGCAGCTGGAATTTGGTTGTAGAGGTTGTCAAGAACTGGAATTTGGTTCTTGGTGAAAGGTTAGGTGCAGGAACTGGAATTGTGGTTTTTGTGGTAGATTAAGTGTAAGATTGTAATCTGTAAAACATTTGATCTAGTGGAACCCAGCTGAAATTTGGCTGGAGACTGAACGTAGCCCTGGTATTGGGTGAACCAGTATAAACACCGGTGATATCTTTCTAAACCTTTCTCCTCTTTTAATTCTGTTGTTGCGTTTATTTTTGATTGTTTGCTTTGTGATTCAAGAACAGATCTGAAATCTTATTTTTACAAATAGATAATCTGTTATTTGCGAAAAACTTTTAAAGATCAATTCACCTCCCCTCTTGATCTAAAACTACTTTTCTAACAATTGGTATCAGACGGCGATCCCGACCTGACAGGTGTGAATTCCTATAAAAGGGGGGGGAGACCTTCTCACTCTTTTCACACAATTCATCAACTTTCCCTACTGTACTATTCTCAAAATACTCTCCTAGGACCCCTCTGAAGCATTTCCAGATTTCTGAGAGTTCTTAGAAAGCATTCTAAAGTGCTGCAAGAAAAGAGTGAACATCATTGTAGAGCGTGGGGTTTTCGAAAAAGCGCCCTTTTCAAGAACATACTATATAAAAGCTTGCTTCGAAGTTTCTTCCATACCTCTTTCTCTATTTTATTGCTTTGTAGATAATATCTTTGTGCATTAGTTATTAAGGGTCATGTAGTCAATAACTTATTTTTTTCAATGAATAAATAAGGGCGTAGTTTTAAAGTTGTTATTTCTCTATAAAAAACGGTCCATCATAGGGAACCCGAAAGGGGCGTCGTAGGGAAGCTAATACCTTCCCTACACATAACTAACTCCCTTACCTAACTCTGGTTGTAATGACCAAAGTTGGTTTTTCTTTAAAAAACCATTGCCTTCTTTTTCCTTTTCTAATGTTTTTGGTAAAAACATTGGTAGCGACTCCTCGAACCCTTTCGAAAATCTTGCCCTTAGGTCCAGCTCAGTTATCGAACAACTTAAAGGCGTTGAACCACACTTTAAAAAACACGAGTCAAACAAAATCATCGTGTTGCTTCAATCGCCTCTTTTGACGGTGGCAACAGGTGTTTTGGCCACATTTCACCGATTAAAAATAAAAAAATTTCAACTCTTCTCCGTTCAATCTCCCTGCATAGCATTTGTGAGTGATTTTGAAATTAAGGTAACATTTGAAACTCTTTTTGGTGTTTTGTATATTCTTGAACGATTGATTTATGACTGGGCTGGATTTTAATGTTGAAATGCATATATATGGGTTAGAATTTATGTTGTACACCAACTATTTGATAAAATGCCTCAAAGTGATTGACTTACTTTTTAATGGGATATTAAGTTTGTGATTGCTCATAATTTGATTAAATGTTTCATTGGGAAAGTGTACATGCTAAAAATTTGAGTCATAAGGGTCCAAAAATTAGGTGCGCACCAACTGTTTGATGAAATGTCTAAGTATGAACCAAATGTTGTTTTATTGCAAATAAACCTCTGAAATAAACTACAATGCTTGATCATGACCCAAAGTCTCATTTTATTCATGATAGGATCAGTATATTCAATTAACCATTAATTATCTTTGTTTATCATGATGGTTGCAGATGGGTCCAAGAAGATATACATATGGTGCCTCATCTTCCAAGGCTGCTAAAAAGAGGCCCAGGACTGAACCTGAAGAGCCCTTTGTAGACAGAAGTAGGTTCAGGGATGTTAAGAGGTAGGCTAGATTTGAAGCAATTAGCCAATAAATTTTTATTGTTGAAAGGCGAGTGGAACTCATTGAAGGAGAGTTCCCAAAATTTAATGAGGAAATCACTCAGTGGAACTAGAAGCAGTTGACACTACCGATGCCAAAATTTGACCCAGATGTGGTCAAGGAGTTCTATGCTAATGCATGGTTAGTGGCAGGAGAGTCATACAAATCCCGTTCTAAGGTTAGGGGTCGTTGGGTCTCTTATGAATGGGATGTGATCAATAATTTGCTAGGCAATCCCCTGCACTTGAATGAAGGTGAAATCTGCACCTACCAGGTCATCAGGAATAGCAGGCGCCTATCCGTAGCTACTTTTGGCGATGATGATACTGCTAGATCCTTATGCATACCAGGCAGAAACTTTGAAGTTAACCATGCTGGGAAGGCATTAAGGATACTTAGGGGCAATATGACGCCTAACCTAGATTTGGACATCATTCCTGCTAGCCAACATTGTGCCAATCAAGCACAACTCGGACTTGAACATGTCGCGCTGTCACATTATAAAGAGTATTCTGGAGGACATCCAAATTGACATTGTTGCGATTATTTCAGAAGAGTTTTATCAATTTGTAGTGCTGAAAACTGGTCGACGCGCAGAGCAAGCGAAGGCTTTAGGGTTCCCTGCCCTCATCACCGCTTTATGTGCAGCTCAGGGTGTGGAGGTCAACCTTATAATGAAAATCTGATCACCAATAAATAGAAGATTTATAGAGTAGAACTGCATAAACTTGCGAAAGAAGCAGCGCCAACACTACAACAGTCGCCCCGCCAACCACGTTGAGTCAGACAGGCAACCCCACCACCTCCACATCAAGATGACATCCAGCAACGGATGATGCACTACATGGAACACCTGACACTGCAACAGGCAGCTACCCATCGGGGTCAATGCAACCTTAATTCAGATTTTCATAGACTTTCTTTGCATATTGCTCCAGGGTCGCAGTGGATGTCTCCAGAAGATTTTGAAGCCTTACTCCAATGGCCTAGGGACAATCCAACTTTTCCGAGAGGGGGTGAGGTTGAAGTGCAAGATGAAAAAGAGACATCAAGTGAAGAGGAATGAGGGAGAAAATTTAATTTGATGTTTTAATTTCTTTGAATGTTTTTAATTTGATGTTTGGAACTTAATTTGTTTGATTGATGTTATTTTTTTTGTCCCGCACATTTTCTGTTTGAACCATATTTGAAATCATTGCTTATTGTCTAATTCAATTATGGAATTAAAAATCATTTTGATTGTTTCCAATAACAAGTGATTTTGGGATGATGAATATGATAGTGAAAAAGGAATTGATGAGGAGAATTAGGAATTAACTAAATTAGAGAAGCTAGTTGAAACCCAAGAGAGCAGTGTGCCCAAAAATAGTTAAATTGAGTGTCAACACTTTATGATGATAATTGTTATTGATGGATTCTTTGATGTGATTGCATGTTAGCGAGACTTGAAAATGATAAAGATATTTTTTTTATGAAAGTAGAAATAACCCAGAGCCAAATAGCCAATCTTGCATTGATTATAAGAAATCCTTTTGAACCCCATTTAAATCCAAAAACAAAGTTGGTTCTTGAAACAGAATCCCTGAACCTAAACAATGTTTACCCACCTTCTTATATTTGGGAAATGAAATAATTATGAAGGTTATTGTTATTCATATGGTTATTGTTAGTCTTAGGGTGAAGAAATTCTTGATAAAAGAGAGAGAGAGAGAGAGAGAGAGAGAGAGAGAGAGAGAGAGAGAGAGAGAGAAGGTTGAGTAGAGAAAAAGGGAAAGAAAGGTATTGAATATTGTGGCTGAGCTAAAATGAAAAAAAAAAAAAGGAAAATCAAATTGGTGTGAATGAGAATTTATGAGCTTTAGATTTTCTGCTCACTATCATTATGTTGGAACAAAAGCATAAAGTTGAGACATGACTTAAGGAAATGTTAGATAAGAATCATTCATATAATTTTAATTTCTCAAATACTTTTGTATATTATAGAAAAACCAATGAATTCCTTGATAGTCCAACCTCATTACAAGCCTCAAAAGACTTTTTGATTTAAGTCTTGTTTAACAAATGTTGATTGCTTGAAGATGATTATCAATAGTGGATTATTTGAATTGAGTGATTGAATGAGATAATTACTTACCCTGTGAGAGTTAGAGATGATTATATACCATTTCATTTGAGAGATCATGCTTCTTTGAGAATGGTGATGACTAAGTATCCCCTATTAGTTTCTATAACTAGAATGCATATTTGTCCTCTTTTTACTTGAAGTTGTGAACATCGTATCTTGAAGAAAGGTTATTTTGTGTAAAGTGTTCTAGAAGAGAAAGTGATAATAGGAAATGAACTTTTGTTTGGGAGGATTTAGTACTTTGCTTGGGGACAAGCAAGATTCTAGGTTGGGGGGAGTTGTTAAGTGATAAAAGTTGATGTAATTATGCCTTTAATTATTATTTAACCACTTAAATTATGTTGATTCTTATCTATTTTTCTCCCAATGTAGGATGATTTTGTAGAATACCTTGGTACAAGAGCAATTATCATAATTCTTGAGATAATTGAAGAAAAATTAGAAAAAGGGAAGAAGATTTTCAGCCTAAGATTCGCTCGAGCGAGGTAGACGCTCGCTTGAGCGAAAATACATTAAAACTCTCTGAAAGACATTCGCTCGAGCAAGGTAGACGCTCGCTTGAGTGAAAATACATTAAAGTTCTCGGGAATTCAATCGCTCAAGCGAACAATTCTAGCTTGAGTGAAAATCACCATTACTTGCTTGAGCGAATGACACAAAATTTTTCTATAAATAGATAGATGCATTTTGAGAAGGGACTTCGAGATTTTGAGAAGAAAGGTGCGGCAACTACTCTAGTTTTCGTCCAATCTTCAATTCGTCTTGAATTCTTCTTCATTGGATCATTTTAATGGTCCTCATGAGTGGCTAACTTGATTTTCTTAGGATTGAGTGCACTTCCTTGGAACTCTTTTTTATCTTGGTGATATTTTAATCTTTGTTATTGATGTTGACATTCTTATCCTTTGTGTTCTTTAATGTTTATCTTTGATGTTTGGGATGTATTGGAAAATATATCTTGAAACCCTAGATCAGGTTAAGAATATTTGCTACGTTAATTTCTAGGAATAGAATGGATGTATCAATTGCTTAATACCCTAAACGTAATGCTGGGAAATCTCTTAAATGTATGAGGAATCGACGTTTACTAGGTTTTCTTATGAATTTCATTAGGGAGGAATCAACGTGAATGATTTAAGTAGGTGACATCAACATTGATAGGTTAATTGATATTCTTAATTTGACCTAGCCATTATACAAAAGAGGGAAAATGAATTGAGTCAATCCTAAGTTCTTTTAATTGATCTTTTCTAAAAACACTTTACAGCTTTTTGTCATTTTTTTTTCAACCCAAATCTTTATGAAAAACTAGTTTTGTGTTAATCCACTTAGTAAGCCTATGATTTAGAATTTTCAGTCAAACCATTCCTCGTGGAATCAACTTTTATTTAATCAAAATACTATATTGCGATTGATAATTTTAGTATGTTTGCCAAATATTCAACAAGAACACCTTACAATACACCTTTAGATATATTCCCTTTTAAGATTATTTTTGGTAAATTTTATCATCTTCCAATTAAGATTAAGCATAAAACTAGTAAAACTTGTAATTTATCTTTTCATAAAGCAAGCAAACGTAGATTGTTGCAATTGCAAGAATTGAATAAATTAGGATTATAAGCTTTTGAAAATTCAAAAATCTATAAAGAAATAACAAAAAGATTTCATGATAAAACTATTTTGAGAAAAGAATTTATTGTTGGACAAAAAGTTTTTTTTTTATAATTCTATATTAAAGTTAATATATGGTAAGTTAAGATCCAAATGTATTAGTCCATATATTGGTATTGTAGCATTTCCATGTGGAGTAATTGAAATCATGATGGAAGCTATAAGTAAATCTTGTAAAGTTAATAGTCATACATTAAACATTTTAATGCAATTTCTATTCCTACTAAATCAGTAGATGTTGTTGAGTTATTAACTTATGTTTCTTAATTCTATCTTAATTTTCTTTACACTGAGGACAATACAAAATTCAATGTGAAGTTATATGAGTGATTCCTATGTGTACTACGTTCAAAATTTCTAATGCTTTTACTAATGAATTTGAGTTCGAAATTAGTTTTAATTATCTGTATTAATATCATTTTTGTTTAAAATAACTTTTATGTAACTTTTGATCAAGTGTAAAACCATATTTACCTAAACTTGGATGATTCGAGAAGTTTTAGAATTTTTTTGAAATTATTTTAAATATGTAATGACATAAATTATAGAAGTTAGATGTTAATCTATTGTAAATTCACTCAATGTGAAAGAATTTATTTTATTTTATCCATTCTAAAATTATGATTTAGTGGTCAAATAAAGATATTGAGAAATATTGATTCACCTAGCGACAAATAAATTTGCTTGACGTATAAAAAATTTAAAAGCAAGAAAAATAAGGAAGAAGTTATATAGAAGAGTTGTTTAGACAGGAAAGAATTCTTATGAATTATTTAAAAGTTATTTTTAGTTCATCTTATGCTTTGATTTTCTTTGTTTATACCATATATTGACCTTAACCTTATTACAACCTATTTAAAAGATCTTTTGATCTTTAATTTTTATTTTCTATAATTTATTTAATTAGAAATTTGTCAAGCTTATGAGAGAAATAATTACCTTAAACACTTGAGTGATTCAATGCATTATTTTATCTTTCTAATATTAATTATTATATTATAAACACTTGATTATTTATTATTTATTTGAAATAATTTATACAATATTTTTATTTTAACATTATGATTATGAAATATTTATAATTGACTTGTTGATTATTAACTTTATTTATTGATATAATGTATTTTCATCTTTATTTTCTATTTTTCTTAGAAATGCAAAAATTTAAGTGTGACATTATTTAATAAATATATTTTATCAATGTTTTTGTTAGTATATTTTGTGTATAATTATCTCATTTAATTACTTAATTATATATTTTTAAGATAATTTCAGTAAAATAGAATTAAATATATATTTATTTAATTTATTGATTAAATTATACATTTTAACTTAATTTTTTTATAGATTGATGTAAGAATGCTAAATTATAAAAGAAAGAAGGTTTGACATAAGAATTTCGTTCAACCAAGGAATCATTTCTCATTGAATTATTCACAAACAGTACCAAATTTGGTTCAACTCATTTAAATTAACCATTTCCCTTAATGAAATGGAAAGCGCTTAATGAAACGTTGTAGACCATTTTTCTATAAAATTGACAAACCAAGTTCTAATTTTTTGTAGTTTGTTGTTTGTGGGCCTTATACTGGGCTTTGCATGTTTTGTAGTTTTCATTGTTGTATAAATAGGCTTGGGAAAGCCCAAAGAAAACTTATCTTCTTGCAATTTATAATTTTTATTTTTTCCATTCTAATTCTTAATGTAGACCTTTCAAGTTCTTCATTTACAAGCTTTATACCAATTCTTTAATTCAAGTCTTCAATAATGCTTTAGATCAATTTTGTATTATTTCTTTTATTGGTTTCATTAAATCTTTGCAATTTATTTACTGTTTTTACTTCATTTTAATGGCTTTCTAAGTATTTAGGGCTGGTTTTCCAATTTGAATTATGTTTTCTTTGAGGTTTGATTAGTTAATATTCTAACCATTTGTAATACATTACAATCAATGTAATTGAGATTGTTTGGTTGAATTTGACAAATTATATCATAAATCAATTTTTATGTTTATGTGGTTTGTTTCTATTAGAAGTTGATTTGTGTTTCTAGATCAATTTAATGTGGTGGATCAATTAGATCTATATAGTTGTATTATGAATGATTAAAATTCTTATGAATCTATGTTGTGGTTACATTTAGGTTTAGAAATCAATGATAATAATTGGAACAAGATAATGATTGGGGAATTAACCACAATAGGTTTCCTCAATTTTATTAAATTACTTTATTGATTATTAGATCTATAATTTTATTACTTTTCTTTATTCTTTTTAGCATCAAATCTTGCATATCCCCATTTCATAGCTCTTTTATAATTGAGAACTAAATCTACTATAATTCACCAATGATCATCAAGAATAAGATATAAGTTCCGCTTAGTTATTACATATTTTTCATTGTATTGAATTGTTTGATCATATTTTGGAGGATCCACTCAAAATACTTGAAGGTATGGACAATTGACAAGCTCAACATTTATTCATTAACATGAAAATTTAATTTAAATTACTAAATAATGTTATTTTGAGAAGGCAAATATTACTCAGGAGATGTAGGATTTATATTGAAATGTCAAATTATCACTCTATATTGTGTTGTTAGGTCAAAGAGTATTCCTAAAAAGGTCCTCATAATTGAGAAATGTAATTGAGAGAAAATTTAGTGTTTTGAAAAAAAATTCTATTATAAGAAGTGGTATGGAACCCCATTATTATTTTCATACATGAAAGAATATAGTATTTTTGCATGTTACATTTTGCACAACTTCCTACATAGAGTGAACAATTACCAATATTTTGTAGAGAAAGTGAATCGGGAGCTATTGGAGTGACATGATGATTAGAGGGAAGGGACTATCTTCAAGGAAATGAATGTAGAGTAATTACCAACAATAAACTAGACAATGTATTATCATTTTTTTTTGTTTAATTATGCTATTTCATTTGTATTTGACATTATATATGTTAATATTTTGATGGATTGTATAATATAAGACATGAAGATTTTAAAAGTGAATTAAAATCTAATGAACTGGTCATGTTAAGGTTGACAAGAGATAACAAAAATTATTTTTTAGCAGGTTTAGGATGAATAGGGGGAAAGGACAAGCTAATTCGAATCACAACATGTGAGAGTTTACATACTAGACTAAAGATATGGATATTTGCCAACTAATGACCTTGATTGATGAGACTCAAGATGGGAATCAGGTAGATGGAAGTTGGACCATTTAAGCATACTTAAAGAGTGTTGAGGCCTTATGACAGGTAAGTTAAACCGACAACAACAAGAATAAAATGTTAAAAATGGATAGGAGAGCCTAAAAGATAGATGATAAGAAGTTCACGATTTATTTAGTGGCCTAAGTAGTTTTGCTTGAAGCGAGACCATAAGAACAGTGACGGATCTTGACCATTGATCTTGGGGGGGGCAAATAATATATTATTAATAAATAAATATAAAAGAAAGAAAGAAGATGAAAGGGTGAAAAGATAAAATTCTAGATATATACTTAAATATATTAAATGATCATTAAGTTTGAGAGGAACAAAATCATAAATTATATGAGAATTACAGAACTGAGGAGAGGCTGAGAGGATAAAATTGTAAATATACAAGTAAATATATTAAATGTTCATTATGTTTGGGGGGAGGTCAAAATCATAAATTACATGGGAGTTACAAAACTTTGAGGGGGTCACGGCCCTCCTCAGCTCCCAAGAAGATCTATCAGTCACTGCATAAGAAGATTTAAAGCATAGTTTGACGTATGGAGTGACTTGATTCACATATGACATTTACACAATACATTGTAACCATTAATTACAAAAGTCACACATGCCCAACAATTGACACTTTATTTTTCAAACTAAACCATCAACTTCGAAATGGTAAGTCACCCAAATAAAATTCTATGACTTGTTAAAAGAATTGTGGGGACCTAACTATGTCACCGATCAAATGACAAGGACTTCACACCAAGTCTATAAGCATAGGGTTTTACAACAAATTTAGGCATTGATTTGAACAATGGTGTTGTATATCCTTAGATAATCTAGTAGTTTAATCAAGTATTTGAGGAGATGCAACCTAATCCACTGTATATGGACTCTTAAAGGGTCTACCAATTGTCTGTTTTGCCACTTTTGGAGGAATGTCTTCATCAGGGGTTCAAAGAGAAAAAACCCATATAATTGAGGTAGTATTACATGCTCAATTTGAAAGTATGTTAACATAGGGATTAACATGATGATGAGAAAGTTTTAATCCAAAGAGGTTCTACACTAGTGTAACATTCAAATTATGATATTTGGCAAATGTTATCCCAACTGAATTATCTTGATGAACAGTTGATGTTAAATGCTATGAGTTTGTGGCTAGAAACTTGTACATATGCGCATGCTTTTTTACTTGTCAATTCAACTTCGGCTTAACTATTTGTTCAAGTAGATGATCACCCGAGGTTCTCTTAGTTGATATCTTTCCTTTTATTGTAAAATAATGTAACTTTAAGTAAATGAACTTCTAAAATTTTTTTGGGTCAAAATAACATAATACATAAATAAATGTAAGAATAGGGAAACGTGAGAGAATATAAAATATTTTTTAACTTTCTTAGTCAATTAATATATATAATATTTTATTTATGTTAAAACAAATTTAATGGATCATTAAATTCAAATATCTAACTAAAATAATATAAATATAAATAGTTTAAAAGAAATCCGGAGGCATCTAAAAGAACTTCTACTTTCCCCTCTTTGTGAGACCATGGACATTACTTCAGGAAAGAAAGATAAATGAAAAAGTATTATGGATAATATGGTGGTACACCCAAGCTCGATCTGAAATAATAGATTTTAACTTCTTTATGGTTAGGTTTAAATTTCCTAAACACTTATCTTTTTAGGGGTTAGATAGATTTCTAGTATAGAAAAATTATTGTTACGTGAAATTGCTAGAGTTTTGTATACCAACATGAAATTGCTAGAAATAAATAATCTAGTGAGGTCTTATTGAAGCCGGTTCAAGGACAACAAACACATTTTTTTTCCATCATTATGATACAATAAATCTAATACGAGGATATGAAACCATGAATGACTAGATTTGAATTAAGTATTGAAAATAATTATATAATGTTGAAAGATTACATATATGCATCATATAATTGAATGTTGATGATACACTACAAGAAAAAACACATTTAGCGACCAAATTTTTTCGGTCGCAATTAGCAACCGATTTAGCGACCGATTTAATTCGGTCGCTATTAGCAACCGATTTAGCGACCGATTTAATTCGGTCACTATTAGCAACTGATTTAGCGATCGAATTAATTCGGTCATAATTTAGCGACCAATTTAGCCACCGAAATATAATTTGACTTCACATTTTTTAGTTAGCGACCGAAATAGCGACCAATAGTTTGCGTCGCAAAATTTCGATCGCTAAATCGGTGGCTATTCCACACTAAAATAAAAAAAATCATTTAACAACTTATTTAGCGACCGAATTACAAATTGAAATAGTGACCGAATTAAAATCGATCGCTAATGAAAAAATAGCGACCGAATTGAAATCGATCGCTAATGAACATTATTTTTTTATTATATTTAAGTTTATTTTTTTATAAATATACTTTAATTGTTTTAGTATATTTTTTACAATTTATTTTTTAAAAGTAATTCATTTTTTAAAAATAATTTAATTTTTAAAATATACTTTAAAAATAAACTTTGGTCTCAATATTAACAAAATGAAGATTAACTTTAATTTTAAATTACTAAAATAAAAATATTATTAAAAATAAATCAAATTTATTAAAAATTTAAATTGTAATAAATTAAGACTAGAGTAATATTAACTATTCAATACATTATTTAAGAAAATTTTAATAATAAATATTCTTTAATTTATTTTTCAATTGAAAATTTCAATTGAAATTAAATTATATTTTAAAAATTTATATTAAAAAAATTAAACACATCAAATTATCACATTTTAATTCTCATTAACTTAATTAAATAAAAGAATAATATTTTAATCAAATTATTACAATTTTATTTTATAAAACTTTATTTTTAATCTAATTTTTTAAATTTATTGCTTTATTATTATTAATTACTTAACCATGGTTATTTTCATATAATTGATATACAAAAAAAATTATATCAATATACATTAGTTTAAGTATACTAATTAATATTTTTTTCATTTTTAACATAATTAATAACAAAGATTAAAAATAGACTCGCTAGAAAAGTTAAAATTTAAAACTAATCTATTTTATAAATACTAAAAATAAATTAAAAATATATTTAAATTTATATTCAACCTACCTCCAATTTTACTCAATAAATTCATAGATCACATTTGGAAACTTCATCACTTAAATCACTTCAAAATTATCAACTTTTTTTTTTCAAAGCCAAGTTTTTCTTATCGGTTTTTTCAAAAAAACAGTTAATATAAGTTAAGGTTGTGCCTTTTAAAAATTTCAACTTTTTTATATATTGGATTTTCATGAAAAATTTTCTAAAATTACATAAGAAAATAGAGATTTAATTATACTTTTAATAAATTTAAGATAATACTAGTTTTTATTTTTATTTTTAAATATTTATTTTAATTTTTTAAAACAGAAAAACTATAATTTTAGTTTCTAAATACTCAATTTAAAGAATTAAATTTATTATTATTTAATCTTTTAATTTTAGTATTAAAATTTAAATTATATTTTATTAAATTAAAATAATTACAATATATTTTCTACTTTGAGAATTAAAAATATAATTAAACTAAAACTGAAAATATTATAATACATTTTTGAACTCTTTTGGATTAATTTTTTTTCCTAATTTTTTATAAAGTTAATTTTAATATTTAAAAGTATTTAACATTTTGAATTCTGAAACGTTTTCTCTATTAGCAAATTTAAAAATATAATATACTAAAAAAGTATTATACATAATTATTTCATCCAAATTTTTAATAATATGATAAGTCATCAAATTCGTATATAAAACAAATTTAAGAATAGATTAAAATAGATCAAAATTTATAAGAAACTATTTATTTTTATTTATGATGGATCAAAAGTGGAAATACATTTAAATTTATAATTTTATTTATGAAACACATTTAAATTTATAATTAACGAAAATAATGAAAATCTTAATATAATATGATACTTTTAGTAATGTATTTTTTTTATAAATTTAAACTTACTTTTTTTAGTTTAGTTTTTAAATTTTATGTATTATTATTGTTAATTGATATACTAGAATAAATTTATATAAAAATAGTCTTTATCTTCAAAATTCATTTCTTCAAATTCTATCTTTATATTTTTCTAACGTTTCTTTATAGTTAATAAGGTCAACATTTGTGCACACACTTAAATATAATATAAAGTAAAGAGTATTTGTTTATTTTATTTTATTTCCAATCTATAATTTGAGTTTTTTTTAAATATATTTTATATTTTTAAATTAATAATTTTAATGTAGTTATCTAAGTTTTTGATGTGATGATTTTAATTAATTGATATTATTGAACCATATAATTTGATTTATTATAGTAAAAATCATAAAAATAAATGTGAAAATAATATTAATTATTTTAAATTATAAGAAAATAAATAATAAAATAGAAAATAAAGTAGTTTATAAAAGAAGACTATTTATTATAAAGATAAAATAGAATATGGGAGGAAATGAGGATGATAATGTAGTAGAAATGATAGAATTTTAAAAAAATGTAGAATGTGAGAAGTTTAAAAAGAAAAGAAAAAGTTAAAAAAGGATATATATATATATATATATATATATATATATATATATATATATATACTAATATACCATTATATTATAATATTTGTAATTTATTTTTATTGTGTATAAATTTATATTTTAAATTTTTTCTTAAATATATAAATGCATAAAGATATAAATAAATATATAAAGATATAAATACATAGAGATATAAATATATCAATATATTAATATATCAATATATCAATATAAAAATATATAAATATAAAACTAATTTGTTTTATAAATACTAAAGATAACAAAATTTATTAAATATAAATATATCAATAACAAAATTAATAACAAAAATTAAAAAGAGACTGCTAGAAAAGTTAAAAATTTAAAACTAATCCGTTTTATAAATACTAAAAATAAACCATATTTAAATAAATTAAAAATATATTTAAATTTATATTCAACACACATCTAATTTTGCTCAATAAATACATAGATCATGTTTGGAAACTTCATCATTGAAATAACTTTAAAATTATTAACTTTTTTTTCAAAACCTAGTTTTTCTTGTTAGTTTTTTCAAAAAAATAGTTAATGTAAGTTAAAACTGTGCCTTTTTAAAATTTCAACTTTTTTAGATATTGGATTTTTATTAAAAAAAAATTAAAATGGGATAAGAAAATGGAGATTTAATTATACTTTTAATAAATTTAAGATAATACTAGCTTTTATTTTTATTTTTAAATATTTATTTTTCTTTTTTAAAACAAAGAAACTATAATTTTAGATTCTAAATACTAAATTTAAAGAATTAAATTTATTTTATTTAATCTCTTAATTTTAGTATTAAAAATTTAAATTATATTTTATTAAATTAAAATAATTACAATATATATTTCTACTTTGAGAATTAAAAATATAATTAAACTAAAACTGAAAGTATTATAATATATTTTTGAACTCTTTTTTATAATATTTTTATCATTATTATATTTTGAATTAATTGTTTTTTTCCTAATTTTTTATAAAGTCAATTTTAATATTATATCATTCAAAATATTACAAAAAGATAAGAAAAAAATACATTTCAAAAATATAATTTTACATCAAAATATTATTTCATCTTATATACATATAATTTTTAAGAATTTTATTATCCTCCTAATTTATTATTAATTTCTTAAAAATATATTACAATATCAAATAAATAAATAAATTAAAAATTAACCATACAAATAATATAAATATAATATTTAATAATATATTTTAAAAATATTATTTTACTACGTTCAACCATAAATCTAAATATATTATTAATTTTTAAAATATATAAATATTTTTAAAATTTTAAATTTTAAATAAAATATTATAATATTATATATATATATATATATATATATATATATATTTATATATACTAGTTTTTTTTTCTTATCAAAATAAAAAAATCTATTTTGGATTCGATTACGAATAAATCGAATTCTAAATCAATTACTTTTTTAATTACTCCGTTATGATCAATTAAATTTTCAAATAATCGATTATATTTTAAAATAATTGGTTATAATCGATTACTTTTTCAAATAATTGAGATTTTAGATAGCGGTTCTAGAAATAACCGCTATTAAAAATATATTTTAGATAGCGGTTAAAGTGGAACCGTTATCATATATGTGTCACTTTAAAAGTGAACATATAATAGCGGTTCCACGTTAACCACTATCTAAAATATATTTTAAAACATTATTTAAATACTTTTAATAATAAATTTAATTATATTATTAATCTAATAAATATATAAATCTTTTTAAAACTATAATTTAAACTATAAATTTTAAATAAAACATTATAATATTATATATATATATATATATATATATAAATATATTTTTTAACTATTTAAAAAACTAATCGATTATTTCAAAAAGTAATCGATTAGTTTTTTCATACTGAGAACCTAGGTTATTTTTTTAAATAATTGATTAATTTTTAAATAATCAATTAGTGTTTCAAATATATATTAAATAATTATAAATAAAAATATATATCAAATTAAATTTTAAAAAAAATATTTTTAAATTATATATATTATATAAATAATAAATATAAAGTTAAAAAAATTATATTTAAAATTATAACCTTAAAAAAATTATGATTATAAAATTAATAAAAATATAACTATTTTTAATGTTAAATAAATTATATTATATATATATATATATATATATATATTACATAAATTAAAATTACATATATTAACTATAAATTAATTTTATATATAAAATTTACATAAATAAAAAAAATTATCAACTTAAAAATAAATTATATTTTAATATATATATATATATATATATATATATATATATATTCTCCAAAGTATAACTTAATTTCATTTTTATAATATAAAAAATATATATATATATATAAATAAATTTTTTTTAACTAATCTATTCGCTTTTTTAAATAGTTAAAAAATATATATTTATATATATATATATATATATATATATATATATATGTATAATATTATAATGTTTTATTTAAAATTTATAGTTTAAATTATAGTTTTAAAAATATTTATATATTTATTAGATTAATAACATATTTAAATTTATTATTAAAAGTATTTAAATAATGTTTTAAAATATATTTTAGATAATGATTGACTCTGAACCGCTTATTATATGTTCACTTTTAAGAGCTGGTTAAAATGTTAACCGATCTTAAAAGTGACACATATATGATAGCGGCTTCACTTTAACCGCTCTTAAAAGGAACATATAATAGCGGTTCCACGTTAACTCGCTATCTAAAATATATTTTAGATAGCTGTTAACGTGAAACCGCTATTATATGTTCACTTTTAAGAGTGGTTCCAAGTGAACCGCTTATCATATATAAATGTCCAACGCGCTACTTAGCTCACCACATATTTCATTATGATCGATTAAATTTTCAAATAATTGATTATAATCGATTATTTTCAAATAATCGATTATATTTGATAATTTTTTCAAATAATTAATTATAATCGATTAGTTTTTTAAATAATTGATTAGAATTGGTTAGTTTTTCAAATAATAGATTATAATTGATTAATTTATCAAATATATATTAAAAAATTATAAATAAAAATATATATTAAATTAAAATTAAAAAAATTATTTATCAATTATATATTATAAAAATTATAATTATATAATTAAAAAAATCATATTTATAATTATAACTTTAAAAAAAATTATAACTATAAAATTAATGTTAAATAAATTATATAAATTATAATTATATATAGATATATTACTTAAATTAAAAACTTTAAATTAATTATATATATATATATATATATATATATATATTGCATAAATTAGAATAATAATTATCAACTTGAAAATAATTTATATTTAATATATATATATATATATATAATATATTCTAAAATATAATTTATTTTAATTTCTATATATATATATATATATATATAATTTTACATCAAAATATTATTTCTTCTTATATACTTATAATTTTTAAGATTTTTATTATCCTCCTAATTTATTATTAATTTCTAAAAAAATTATAATATTAAGTAAATCAAAAAATTAAAAAAAGTTTAATCATACAAATAAATTTAAATATAATATTTAATAATATATTTTAAAAATATTATTTTACTACTTTCAATAATAAATCTAAATATATTATTAATTTTAGAAATATACAAATCTTTTTAAATACCTAATTTAAAACTATAAATGTTAAATAAAATATTATAACATATATATATATATATATATATATATATATATTAGTTAGTTTTATTTTCTTAACAAAATAAAAGAAAACTATTCAGAATTCGGTTGTCGGAAAATCGAGTTCTAAATTGTTTGAAAAAATTATAAAATACAATTACGTTTAGGTTTTGTATTCCGGAAAATCGAATTCTCAACTTAACAAAAAGCTGTGCTATCTATGTAAATAAAACCTACAAGTATGCTATTTGAGTAATTAAAAAACAAATACGTGCTACTCGTGGAAAAAATTTCGTTAAGATTGATACACACTTAAATATATTATAGATCAAGAATATTTGTTCAATGAAAAATATATTTTATATTCTTTAAAATTAATAATTTTAATCTAGTCATCTAAATCTTTGGTGTGATGATTCTAATTTTTTGATATTATCAAATGATTTTATTTAATTTGTTATAGTAAAAATCATCAAAATAATATTAATTAATTTAAATTATAAGAAAATAAGTAATAAAAATAAAAAATAAATATGAAGTTAAAAAATACGTAAAAATAAAATATAAAAAAATTTAAATACTTGTCTCAAATAATATAAAACAAATTTTTTAATGATGGATTAAAATATAATACCATTTATAAGAGATTATTTAGTAATGTATTTTAAATTTATGTTAATATAATATGATATTTTTAGTAATGTATTTTTTTATAAATTTAAACTTACTGTTTTTTAGTTTAGTTTTAAAATTTTATGTATTATTATTGTTAATTGATATACTAGAATAAATTTATATCAAAATAGTTTTTATCTTCAAAATTTACTTCTTCAAATTCTATCTTTATATTTTTCTATCTGTTTCTTTATAGTTAAGAAGGTCAACATTCATGCACACACTTAAATATAATATAAAGTAAAGAGTATTTATTTATTCTATTTTCCTTTCAATCTATAATTCTAGTATTTTTATATTTATAAATATATTTTATATTTTTAAAATTAATAATTTTAATGTAGTTATCTAAGCTTTTGATGTGATGATTTTAATTAATTGATATTATTGAACCATTTTAATTGATTTATCATAGTAAAAATCATAAAAATAAATATTAAAATAATATTAATTATTTTCAATTATAAGAAAATAAATAATAAAAATAGAAAATAAAGTATCCTATAAAAGAATATTAATTATTGTAAAGATAAAGTAGAATATGGGAGGAGATGAGGATGATAATATAATGATATAATTTAAAAAAAATATAGAATTGAGAAGTTAAAAAAAAAAGATATATACATAAATAATTGGATTAAATTTATTATCCTCTCATATATTATTATACATTATTAGCGTAATTTTAGTTTAATTAAAAATTATAATACAAATATACTATACTATACTAATATACCAATAAATTATAATATTTGTAATTTATTTTCATTGTGTATAAATTACAAAACAAATAATTTCTAAAAATTTTAATGATAATTTTTTTAACTTATATCTTACAAAATATTTTTTAATACTTTAATAAATATAAAATTTTTTAAATATATTTTATCAATTTAAAGTATAAATTTTTGGTATTTTTTAATATAACTTTTTTATAATTTGTTTGAATATTTATATTTTTAAAAACAAATTTTAATATTTAATATTTAAATTTTAAATTTTTTTATATTTAATATTTGTTTTTAATATTTAATATTTGTTTTTCTATAATTTATTTTTAAAAATATAATATTATTTTTAATAAAAAACCCCGAGACCTTCACTCTTTTTCTCTCATTCTACCCTAGCTGCCACCCCAAGCACCCACTCCGTAGTCGTCCGTGGTCTGCATCCAAATCCCCCGGACCTCACTCACCGAACCATCCCCGTGGCCATCTTGTTCTCCGTTTTCCCCATCCCAGTCGCCCCACTTATCCCCAAATAACCCTCACTCTCGCGCCTCACTCACCCCACTCCTCTTCACCTTCCAAATCCCACGACCAATATCTCCTCCTCACTCCTGGCGAGCCCTAGCCCCCTCACTGCTCCCCCAAGTCAGCCCTCACCCTAATCCAACCTCCACCAAAGCTCCTCGTCAACTGCATGCCACCCTGTGAGCCACCGCGCCACACCTCTCTTCCTAACCTCCTCCGCAGCCTCTGTCACCCAAATGACCTTGAGGGCCAAGCCACGGCGCCGCAAATCCTAGTTGTCGTGACACCACTTAGTGACCTGCCGACGACCATCGTGCCTCTACCAGAGCCACTCACCGGCCCTAGCCCAGAATCGTCTCGGCCTCCACCACTAATCGCGAATCACCTCCTGGTTCCCCCTTCCATCCTCGCGCCCACCGCGAGCCCTGATCAACTGTCGGATTCGCTGCGCCTAAGCCCCCTAAATTTGTGGCCGCCATCGCCGGGTGAACTGCTGGTGCCAAGTCCTCACTTCCATAACGGGCCGCCAAACAATCTAGGCCACTGCTGCTTTTGGGTTCGAGAAAGATTCCTCTCTTATTTGTCTCTAATTGTTGTATTTGTCTGTGTTTTTATGTTGTTGGATCTCTGCCTGGATTGCATGCTTGTCTCTTGTTGTCTGTGGGGAATATAATCTATTTGTATTTGGGTGTGTGCATACAGATAAGACGAAAAACCCTTTTACTTTTTTCTCATGTGGTGCTTCATGATTTGGGATGTACAGTTAAAATTGGAAGAGATTTTTCTCAAACAGAATTGAAATTTTTTTGGTATACCTGGGAGCTTTATAGATGTAAAATGCATTGTGAATATCTTGTGTTTATGAAAGCCATATTTTGTTTTTTTGTGTGGCGTTAGTATTTGTAGACCCCAAATATTGCCCCGCCTCCAAATAAAGACCAGAAGACCTCCTATTTGAAGATGGATGAAGCCTAACAAGCCATTAGGAGAGACTATTAGGCCCCATACTAGGATAGGAGGGAGTTTCTGTACCAAAAAATAAGGTTTCTCGCCTTGTTGGTGTAGACCCCTAATTTTGCCCGGCCTCTCAAATAAAAGCTAGGGGAATTTCACACAAAGACAAAGTTCACCCGACTTCCCAAATAAAAGAAAAGAAGACTTCTCGCAATAAGACGGAGGTCACCCATCCACACAATAAAGACTAAAGAGACTTCCTACACGAAGATAAAGCTCGCCCGACATCTTAATGAAGGCCAAGAAGACTTCCTATATAAAGATAAAGCTTCAACGGACACACATCGGCATCAAACGACGTCCGAAAAAGGAAAGGAAAGCTTCCCGGGGGTCCCAAAAACGCGAAGGCAGGCCAAAATAGGTTGGGACAGCCGTCCCAAACTGGGACGACCGTCCCAAACACCAAAATTGCATGTGAGACGCACGTCTCACCTTTGGGACGCGCGTCCCAAACCCCCAAATTCAATTGGGACGGCCGTCCCAAACACAACAGGCCGTCCCAGATTGACCCAGTGTAAAATGTGCAGTTGGGACGGCCGTCCGAACCCAGACGGCCATCCCAAAGCTCCAGGCGAAAAAAGGCTATAAATAGGAGGCCCTTAGGTCATTCTCCACACACCTGACACCCCAGACAACTCCAAAACTTGTCTTCTTCTCTCCCTCCTTCGAATGATCTTTCTGATTGCCTTTAATAGGTAACAATCAGTTAAGGAATTTGTATTCCGGCATTTGATTCTTCTAGAAAATTTAGTCGAGTCGAGTCTGTAATCGAGAGGAGAGTCATTGTAGAGCGAAGGATTGCCGCAAAGCGTCCTCTGTATAAAAGACTTATAATATAAAGCTTGCTTCGGAGGTTCTTCTCAATTCTCTTCCCTTTTATTGCTTTATTTACTGCTTTCTGTATGCAATGTAGATAAAACCATGTAGAGACCATATTTAAATACTGTACGAATAAAATAAGGGTAATAGCGTAATTTCTTGTAATCTTCACTTAAATGAATTAATCCGTCATAGGGAACCCGAAAGGGGCGTTGTGGGGTGCTAATACCTTCCTCACACGTAACTAACTCCCTTACCCGACTCTGGTTATAATGGCCAACTTGGTTTTTATTAAAATCAATGCCTTTTTCTCCTTTTCCAATGTTTATGGTCAAAACATTGGTGGCGACTCCAAAAGAACCCTTTTCGAAAACCTTGCTTCTATTAGAGGATAGTTCAGTGTTGAGCACATCAGAAGCAATGAACATGTTTTAAACAAAAAACGTGAGTCTCAACCATCTTTTTGCGACCGCTCGCATTAACGTTCGAAGATGTCCCTGGACGTCGGAACGGACGGTGACAACAGTTGGGACGAGAACGCCGTCTGGATTTCCCAGACCCGCCGTCTCGCCTCATGCAAGTGGCGAGACCGCCGTCTCGCTTGACGAGACGGCGGTCTCGCCACCTACGAAGGGCGAGACGGCGGTCTCATTTCCCCAGACGGCGGTCTCGCCGCGTTTGGCAGTCGAGACGGCGGTCTCGTTAGGACGAGACGACAGTCTCGACCCTGTCGAGACGAGACCGGCGGTCTCGCCACTCGACAGACGCGAAAACCTATAAATAGGGGCTCTCCCCCCCTCATTTCCACACACCACAAGCTTCTAGCTCTCCCTTCTCTATAAAACTTCTCTCTAGAATCCCTCCGACGCATTTCCGGAGTTTCTGAGTGCCTTTGAGAGCGTTTTTTGGCGTCTAGAAGAGTTTCGGACGTCTTGTAGAGTGAAGGGCTGCCAAAAAGCACCCTTTTTAAAAGAGAAATAACAAAGAAAGCTTGCTTCGGAGGTTCAAATTCTCCTCTCTACTTTTTACTGCTTTAAATTAAATTATGCAATAGATTAGGGCCATGTAGTCATCATTTTAATTCCGCACAATAAAAAGGGCAAAAGAGTATTTTCCGGTTTATTTATTAACATAAAAAGCTGGCCTATCATAGGGAACCCGAAAGGGGCGTAGTAAAGGAACTAATACTTCCTTTACCACGTAACTAGCTCCCTTACCCAACTCTGGTTCTAATGACCAAAGTTGGTTTTCAAAAACCAACGCCTTTTTAAACCTTTTCCGGTAAAAACATCGGTGGCGACTCCATAGAACCCAAAATAAATAAAGTCCTTGGGTTAGCCCGGTTATCAGACAACCCAAGGAAACCTTTCGAAAACCTCGCCCCTAGGTTAGCCCGGTTATCGGACAACCTAAAGGCGTTGTAACCACCCATAAAAAAAAAACGCGAAAAACAAAAGGGTCGAAAAAAACCATCACGTCGCTCCGACCGACCTTCTCTCTTTTTGAGACGGCGGCGACAGATGGCGACTCCACTGGGGAAGCCTCGAGAGTTGATCCCATTTAGTGATGGGCCGGCTTAAAAAAATAGACCAAGAAAATAACACTTTTGCCCTTAACTTGTATTATAACATGTTTTAATGTTTGGCTTTAATAAATTGTTATTTGTTTATACTTACGCAATTGCTTGAAATATAAACTGCACACAATCCCTTGCACACAACAGTTCCCTCTATACCCGGGGGCAAGTGAGATAACCATAGGGAGTGGGTGGCAGGTACGGTTCGCTGTAGTGAGGGCCTTGAGCCCACCAGTGTGATCGAAAACCACCACTCAAGGTGATAACCTTCCTCTTTTGGCAACAAGACTGACTATGGCCTTAGTGCTAAGCATGGTCGAGACGGCTGGAGAGTGGGGACCCTATAATGGGGGCACCTTGGGGGCCTTAGCCTGGTGAGAACAGTTAGAACCAACCCTTGCCAATGCACTTTTCTGCAGGAAAACCCTACCTCGAAAAAACGAATTCTCGCCTATTCGCGGATGAACGAATTGTGTGTACATATGATTGTTGCATTTGTATGTTGCATAGCATAAACAAACAACAAAACAAAAAACCAAAAAATATTTTTTCGCAAATAAACACCCTTATCTCGGACAGTCTGCCTTTTAGCTAGCCTGGTTTCAGGTTCTTTGTAAGCTAAGTAGCCACGCAGCTCCGACAGAAGAGATAAGGGACGTTAAATATTCTTTCATATAAAGCCATATTTTATCTCGGACAGTCTGCCTTTTAGCTAGCCTGGTTTCAGGTTCTTTGCAAGCTAAGTAGCCACGCAGTTCCGACAGAAGAGATAAAAGGCTATAAAATAAAAAAAATAAAATCCATTTTTTCCAAAGTTCATAAATAAGACCTGGTCCAAAAACATTATAAAACATTCATATAGATAGTTTATTCTTCCAAAATAAAAATACGCAAACATCATGTAGAAAAACATGATAAATAAAAAATAAACACTCACATACATGCAAATAAGCATCCATTTCATCAAAAATGCATTTTGGTTTTAGAAATGGAGGGGACAAGTAGGTAGACAAAGAAGGTGGACATTCCCCGTTTCCATACTGAGAGGTTGGAACGGCTAAGCACAGTAATGCCATCGGAGGTCCGCACCGACTTCGAAAAATCCTACGGACGGATTTTAGACCTCCTAAAGATATGTGTCGATCAGGTGTTCTTAAGGGCATTAATCCACTACTGGAATCCAAATCTGCGATGTTTCGAGTTTCCGCAGTTTGACTTGGTGCCCACCCTAGAGGAGTACGATACCATGTTGAGGTGGCCCAAATCAGCCGGGGTCCACGTCCGCCACGAAGCATATACTCCCGCAGCACCAGTCGCTGCCCTTATTCAGTTGCCATTCCGCCAGAGTACCCTGATAAAGAAGGGGAACACCCAGGGTTGGAAAGTAACGATGTTAGAAGACCACCTGTCCTACCTAGCTGAACGGACAGAGTGAGTTACCTTTAACAAAACCCTGGCACTCATAATTTTTGGAACAGTCTTGTTCCCCTTCCATTTCGACACAATAGATCAGGCCGTCATGGACGCCTTCTTCGCCTCGGGACGTGAATTCGAAAAGTCCCCCGCCTCGCTATTCTTGCCGACACCCCGCTCTTGGTGGAATTTTGTCACCGTAAGCGGGCAAAATACTCCGTTGCTGCTCTTCATTGCTATTTGTGTGGAGCGCCACTCACCTGTACGCCTCCAGTCACATGGGGATATTGCCCGACCCTTTGAGAAGTTTCTCCAAGATCCCCCTCCAGCGTCGTCTGACCTCAGAATGGAGGGATGAGTGGGAACACAAGGACGCCAACAGTATATCCTGGGCCTGTCCTTGGTTCCGACCCGGCCCAATTCTCATCAAATGTGGGGACTACTCGAGTGTACCCTTGATCGGACTCAGGGGCTGCATAGCCTACTCACCTAAAGTAGCTATGAGGCAGCTCATGAGGACCAAAACTACCATTTCCCGAGGGGAGCTCGGAGGACTGTGCTTCTTTGGAGAACCATGCACCATTGCCAACTCACTAGCTGTGAGAAAAGCATGGGAGAGGCCAGTCTACATGGGAGACAGAGAGCTAGGAAAAGCTCGGGTGGCTGTCACCAGTGACTATGAGGCATGGAGAAATAGAAGAGGAGTGGCTCAATCATCCACCACACCCACTACGAGCGCCAGAAATGAAGGGCTGCAAACTCAAATCGACGCCTTGACCCAGAGGATAGAGATCATGGGAGCCCA
Source organism: Sphenostylis stenocarpa (assembly GCA_963425845.1). NCBI lineage: Eukaryota > Viridiplantae > Streptophyta > Magnoliopsida > Fabales > Fabaceae > Sphenostylis > Sphenostylis stenocarpa. The sequence continues at coordinate 37,928,370 of OY731406.1, read as the reverse complement.
GATGAGGGCCCTTGAGGAAAAAGAGCAAGAATCTATCCTCACGATTGATGGTCTCGCGAAGGCAAGGCAAGAAAAAGGATCATGAAATAGAGCGCCTCAAGGACCAATGTGCCGACGCTAACGAACAAGCTATCCGAACATCCAAAACCGCTAGAACCAGCTCGGATAGCCAACTGCAAGAGATAACCGCCAAAACGACACACCTTGAGGCCGAATCGGCCAAGCGTGCTCAAACGATCAAGGAGTCGTCGAAGGGCTCCTCAAGGCTCGGTTAGACATCCGCCAAGAGCGAGAGGCCAACAGGAGACTCACCAAAAGTCTCTCCGAGCTACGCCACAAAGAAAAAGAAGGGCTAGCTCAAGCATGGCCAAGTACTTCAAGAGAAAGATCGAGCCGTTGAAAAGCTCGATGAACTACAAGCCTTGGTCGTGCATCAAGAGGCGAAGATCAAAGAGGCTCAACAGTACAGTGAAGATATGAGCCAGGCAGTCTGCAAACAAAGCGAAGCACTTGCTCGTCATGTCCGGGAAGCTGAGAGAGAACTACAGAGGAATCAAGACCCTCCTGTGGGTTTCTTTAAAGTTTTCCGCTTTTGCCAAAAGTTGCTTCGCAGTATAGAATAGGGGAATGTACACCTTTCTGTTGAATAAATAAAATCTTCTTTTCGTTCAATGACTGTCTACTTGCATGCATAAGCATTCATTTGCATATTTAATTTCCCCTCCTTCACGCTTAATAAATAAGATAATAAAAAAGGAAGGATTAACTAACACGTCTTCCAACTCAGAAGAATGGAGAGAAAGCCACTCCTAATAAAGCTCACCCCAACGGTCGACTCATCGCAAGAGGAAAATAAGCCTCGACCGTTGGTCCTCAAGAGTAAAGGAGAAGGGGCAAGGACACCAGTGCGACTATTTATGCCACGTCCTTTCCCCTACGAGTCAAATAAAGTTGTACCGTGGAGATATGGGGAATCTTCACCGATAAAAGAAGAAATAACGAACATAGCCAGCATTGGGGGCACAACTAGAAGTGGAAGGATCTACTCCCCCAAGGACACACAGGAAGATGTCCTCCAGAATAAAGAAAAAAAATAAAAAGACCGAAGAAGAAAAAGAAAATAAAGAATCCAAGGAGGAGACAGAGGAATTACTCCAGTTTATAAGGCAGAGTGAGTATTCCATTATAGACCAGCTCAATCGCACACCTGCAAAGATCACATTGCTATCTTTGATAATGAGCTCGGAATCGCACCGGAACGCCCTGCTGAAGGTCTTGAGCGAGGCACATGTACCTCACACAATATCCCAAGAAAAGGTCGAGAGAATCGTCGGTCACATCACGACAAACGATCACCTCACCTTCACAGAGGAAGAACTCCCCCTAGAGGGGTCAAACCACAACAAGCCCTTGCATATATCGGTTAAATGCAAGGAGTACCTCATCGCCAAAGTTCTTGTGGATAACGGGTCATCCCTGAACGTGATGCCCAAGTGCACACTGGACAAGTTGACTATCCAAGGAACCCGTCTGCGCCCAAGCAGCACCATCGTTCGAGCCTTCGACGGATCAAAACGAGAAGTAGTGGGAGAGGTCAATTTGCCAATCCAAGTTGGACCCACTACCTTCAACGTCGATTTCCATGTAATGGACATTACTCCAGCATGCAGCTGTCTCCTCGGTAGGCCTTTGATTCATGACGCTAAGGCAGTACCTTCGACGCTCCACCAGAAAGTCAAGTTCATAGTGGGCGACAAACTGGTCACGGTCCAAGCAGAAGACGATATCCTGATCAGTGGACCGTCCACCCAACCCTATGTGGATGCGGCTGAAGAGGCCCTTGAAACATCTTTTCAAGCGCTCGAAATTGCCAACATAGAGCGACTTCCCAGAAACACAAAGGTAGCCCGCATGATGCTGAAGCACGGTTACCATCCTGGCCAAGGACTGGGGGCAGATTCCCAAGGCATGAGGGAACCCCCAGAATTCAAAGATAATCCTTGCAAGTACGGCCTAGGATATGACCCTACTAAGGGCCGAGCGGAAAGAGGAAAAGGGAAGTCTCTCCTCCGCACACTCAAGCAAATTTTCCAAAGTGGAGCGGTGCAAGCGTCAAGAGCCACTCTAGTCATTAGGAAAACTTTTTCTTTGTTTAAGGGATGTAAACCCCATGATTGTTAGAGACTATCCCCCGGGGCGAGCCCGACCCCCGGGCATTTTAGGGCACATATTCCCTTATTAATTAATAAAGAATGATTCTTTCTATCTGCTTCTCTTCTTTCTACTTCTGACTAGACCACGTGAATAACCCTGTCTAAGTAAACATAAAAAAGAAGAAGAATAAAAAGCGCTTCCGAATAATCAACATCTACCATTGCTATTACCATCGAGCTAGTTGATTAGAAGAACATAAAAATAAGACTTCACCTCATCCTTAAAGAAAGTCATGCTTCGCCAATACTGTGAAAAATAATAAATCCACAAAAAAAAGAAAAAGCCCAGAGAAGCCAAAGGCCAAAGAAAAGGGCAAACTACCCGGTAGGAAACCCACTAAGGGGGCTACACAAAAGATAGGGTCGACCCGGTAGGATACCCGAACAACAATAAAGGGTAGCCTAGGCAAAAGTTAGGGTTACAAACAAGGTCCGCTAGGATTTCTCCAAAAAATTTTACAAAAGAAGGAACCTAGACAAAAGTTAGGGCCAACACACAGTATCCTAGTTCGAAAACCCAAAGGGCGATCTAGGGAAATCAGCTAGCCATTTAAAAAGCAATGGAAATAAAACCAAAGAGCGCAAATACAAAAAGAAAGAAAAAATGTTTGTTTAGACAAAGCCTAAACACCCAGGCTTAACCTTAACCAGCCATTCTTACAAAACCCTTTCATCAATAAAAATCAACCCTCTAAAACACAAACCATTGATTTTTACCCCTTTACTTCTTTTCTCTTGACCCTCACGACAATATTCTAATAATTAATTTGGGAATATGGAGGCGTATAGTCAACAAGAGGATTGAAATCCCTAAAGCAAGGAAAGAGGGACACTACGTGACAAAAGTGCTCTACAAAAGAAAAAAGAAAAAGAAGAAAAAGAGAAAAATAGAGAAAGAAAGAAATTACCCTTCGGTCACAAGAAGTCCGGCATGGTACAGCCAAGAGTAAACGCAGCAAATCGGAGGGCTTTCAGCACAACAAGACACGTTGGTTAAATCCTTCTGAAAACTTAATCAAAATAGGCATTATAGGACATCAAAACATAAAAACATTGCATGCATAAAATGTTTTTAGACCAGGTCCTATTACCTCTTTCAAAAAATAACAAAAAAGCAACAAAAAGTACAAAAATAAAAATCTCTCTTCCGTAATTCGAGACCGCCGTCTCGGTTACCCAGCAAGACGAGACCGCCGTTTGGACAAACCAGACCGCCGTTTGGACAAACCAGACCGCCGTCTCGACACAGGCGAAAATGAGACCGCCGTCTCGCTCAACGAGACCGCCGTCTCGCTCAAGCCTAACGTCGAGACCGCCGTCTCGATGGACCAGACCACCATCTCGACTTGGAGAAGACACGAGACCGCTGTCTCGCCTACCCAGACGGCGGTCTCGATTTTGCAAAATTCCCTATATATAGGGGGCGCGCTTGGGGACTTCCTCACAACTCCCCTTGCCTCCAGAACTTCCTTTCTCTCAACTCCTGCACTCCCTAGCACCCTCTCGGTCAGAATGTTTAGCGAAGCGCTTCCAGGAAGAGAAGGAGCACCGCCGTGCCGCGTAGTTCCGCAGCACCACCATCCCAGGACCCTTCTCAACTGTCGCCACAGCACCAGGCCCGCCTTGAAAATATCCGGACCTATCAGTGGCACCCAATGCTCAAGCTAGATTTCAGCATCCTAGCTGAATTTGGATGGGAGGACGACGTCCGGGCCCATCTAGATAACATTGGGTGGGCTTCCTGCTGCAGCCACCACCTACACATGTGTACCCGCAAGCGGTACTGGAGTTCCTAGCCTCCGTCTCCTACTCTGAGGTCCCCTCCACGGTCCCGGGCCTACCGCCCACCAGGATGGTGACCTATTTTATGGGTGGACAATACCAGACCTCCACCCTCAAAGAATTCAACGTAGCCATCCGGTTTGTCCGGCCCGAGGACTCCATGACCCAGGAGTACCGTGAGGCGATCTGCTCGCGGCCCACCAATCTCACCGCCGCCGAGATGTGGCATGAGCTCACGGGAGCCACCACACTGCCCACGCTGATGAGGGGATCCGCGCTTCCCCCTGCACTCCGTATCTGCCACAAGCTGTTGGCAGGGACCATACATGGGAGGAAAGAGAGTCAGGGCAAAATATCCCTCCCTGACCTCTTCGTACTATATTGCATGAGCCAGAAGCGGCGCTGCAACCCCGGGTACTTCTTCCTGAGAGCCCTCAAGGACTTCGGGAACAGATCTACGGGGGCCGTCCTCATGGCTCCACTCATCACTCCCCTGGCAGAGAGTTTGGGATGCCCTGGCCGGGAAGAGCTGGCCTCCAACCTGCGACCCGAATCCATCGGTGGGTCAATTTTGGTCAGCATGGGAATGCTGATTCGCAGAGGGACCCAATTGGCCCTCCATCCTACACTGGATTTTGCATTGGAGCTCCATGACGCGATGCAGGATCTGCCTACACCTCCCGACTTCCAACAGCAGCAGCAGTAGCATCCGCCACGGTACGCGGACGACTTCGCTGGCATGCACCGCCACATGAGCGATCTATGCCAGCAGTTCGACCACATAACTGTGAGGCAAGAGCAAATATCCCAGAGGCAGGAGCAACTATCCCAAAGGCAGGATGCCTTTGACACTCGGCTGGGAGAAATGTACCAACACCAACAGGACATGCATCACGATTGGACGACATTCCAGCAAGAATACCGGGATGAAGTCCAAGAGCATGCGGACTTCCGGTACCACATGTACCAGCATTTCCCTCCCCAGGGATCAGGCCCAGAGGATAGCCCCTAGGGATAGTGCTTGCAAAAAAAGGGTTGTAATAAAATTTCCCCCATCAATAAAATTTTATTTCATGCATTTTTTTTGCCATCTCTTGCAAAAGCCAGCGTAACAAAAAAAAAACTTAAAAAAGAAAAGACATACGCTCAAGGAAAAAGCAAAATTCCTAAAGCACGCGAAAAAAAAGAGAGAGAGATAAAAATCGCGAGAAAAAGGCAGGATTAAGCCATCACCTCAACCAACAAAATCTCGGCTACCAAGCAAGAGTCGAACAAAACCAAGACCCATCCGACTAGCCAGCAAGGACCGGATGATCACCACCAAAAGAGCAAAAACAAAGAATCCCCAGCAACCAACAAAGCTGGATTAAGCGCCCAACAAAATCCCCGGCACAGCCTGGATGACCATTCAAGAGGTCCAAGAACAATCAACCAAACACAGAAAACACTCCCCAGTGATCGGCGCATGAGCTACCCGAGCAGTAAGCCGCCACCACCACCAGTCCTACGCAGTGGACTGTACCAAATCAGTGCGTAAGGTGTGCCTGAACGGCGCATGAGCTACCCGAGCAGTAAGCCGCCACCACCACCAGTCCTACGCAGTGGACTATACCAAATCAGCGCGTAAGGTGTGCCTGATCGGCGCATGAGCTACCCGAGCAGTAAGCCGCCACCACCACCAGTCCTACGCAGCGGACTGTACCAGCCTGATAGGGGGTTTATACCTATCAACCTGCGCACACGTTGCGCCTGATCCGCGCTCGAGCCGGATCGCAAGTTGCACTACCACCCCGATGGGGGTTCATACCCATCCAGTCCCACACAACGGACCGCATTACCACCCCGATAGGGGGATCATACCCATCCAGTCCCACGCAACGGACTGTACCACCCTGATGGGGGGTTCGTACCCATCCAGTCCCACACAACGGACTGTACCAGCCTGATGGGGGATTCATACCCATCCAGTCCCACACAACGGACTGCAACTACCAGCCTGATGGAGGGTTTATACCCATCAACCGAGGGATCGGCTACGTCAGAAGTAGTATCCTGGAAGTGCACGAACACCAAAGTTTTCCCCAGAAGGTCAACCGCCACAAGAAGGGACATCCGAAGGGCAACCGGGCAAGAAGGTCAACTCCTTTACCTTCCTGTCAATCTGTTTGGCACAACAGACCAACAGTTGACTAGTCAGGTAAAGGGGGGGCAGTTGTAGACCCCAAATCTTGCCCGACCTCCAAATAAAGACCAGAAGACCTCCTATTTGAAGATGGATGAAGCCTAACAAGCCATTAGGAGAGACTATTAGGCCCCATACTAGGATAGGAGGGAGTTTCTGTACCAAAAAATAAGGTTTCTCGCCTTGTTGGGACGAGAACGCCGTCTGGATTTCCCAGACCGCCGTCTCGCCTCATGCAAGTGCCGAGACGGCGGTCTCATTTCCCCAGACGGCGGTCTCGCCGCGTTTGGCAGTCGAGACGGCGGTCTCGTTAGACGAGACGGCGGTCTCGACCCTGTCAGACGAGACCGGCGGTCTCGCCACCTGACAGCGCGAAAACCTATAAATAGGGGCTCTCCCCCCCTCATTTCCACACACCACAAGCTTCTAGCTCTCCCTTCTCTCTAAAACTTCTCTCTAGAATCCCTCCGACACATTTCCGGAGTTTCTGAGTGCCTTTGAGAGCGTTTTTTCGGCGTCTAGAAGAGTTTCAGACGTCTTGTAGAGTGAAGGGCTGCCAAAAAGCACCCTCTTTTAAAAGAGAAATAACAAAGAAAGCTTGCTTCAGAGGTTCAAATTCTCCCTCTCTACTTTTTACTGCTTTAAATTAAATTATGCAATAGATTAGGGCCATGTAGTCATCATTTTAATTCCGCACAATAGAAAGGGCAAAAGAGTATTTTTCGGTTTATTTATTAACATAAAAAGTTGGCCTATCATAGGGAACCCGAAAGGGGCGTAGTAAAGGAACTAATACTTCCTTTACCACGTAACTAACTCCCTTACCCAACTCTGGTTCTAATGACCAAAGTTGGTTTTCGAAAACCAACGCCTTTTTAAACCTTTTTCGATGTTTCCGGTAAAAACATCGGTGGCGACTCCATAGAACCCAAAATAAATAAAGTCCTTGGGTTAGCCCGGTTATCAGACAACCCAAGGACACCTTTCGAAAACCTCGCCCCTAGGTTAGCCCGGTTATCGGACAACCTAAAGGCGTTGTAACCACCCATAAAAAAAAACGCGAAAAACAAAAGGGTCGAAAAAAACCATCGCGTCGCTCTGACTGACCTTCTCTCTTTTTGAGACGGCGGCGACAGTATTAAATACACAATCTCTGCTTTCTCCATCTCCTTGTGGTATTGTGTTTGTCTTGTACCAAAATGGGATAATAACATAGTGAGTATGTGTATCTTTTGAAAATAATCATATCAACTTGTATGTTTATAAGTGGTTCACTTTGCTTTTTATTTTTGGCGTTACCGTCAAAGGTTTGCAGACAAAACAGTGAAAACAATTAAAAGTTGTTTTTAACATTTTTTAAATAAATATTTAAAACCAGAAAATAAAATGAAAACAATTTGACATTTTTGTAATTAGATATGAAAACAAAAAATATTTTCTCAAAATAAAAGGGCATTAGATTTCTATTTCCTCCTACAAGTTTATCATGAATATGACAAGTTGGATTCTTGAATTATTTGTATCCTTTGTATTTCTTATATAGATTGTATTTCGTTTATGAAAGATTACATCTAATTTTTTTCTTCGATGATGACCTAGTTCCCACTTGTGGGCTACTAGGTGGTCCCTTAATGGATTATGAAATTACAGCATCTAATTCTAACCAGAAGTGAGTTAGAATTTAATAATATTTGGTGACACTTACATATAGTGAGAATAATGTTCATAAATTTGGTATGTTCTCTATTTTCACCCTCTAGCCTTGTGAGTGTCTAATGCAACCTCCAACTTAGATTGATGTGTAATCCGGATTCACCCTACATGATTGATTTATATACTTTTGCTTTTTGTGTTTTGAGTGGTTACTTGTTACCAGGTGAATTGATGTCTAGTTCATCTGGGATGGGATTCACTCCATATATCATCAACATCGCAAGTGGAGAAGTATGTGATTTTTTTTTATGAATTTGAATCAAAATCAATCTCTCTATTTTGGTAGTATATGTTACAGGGAAAGTAGATGAAAAAGAGAGAAGGGAGAGATGTCAATATCTAGTAAGCCAATATTACTCGATATAAGAATCATAAAACTATATGATTCCTAATATATATATATATATATATATATATATATATATATATATATTTGTATTTAAACAAACATTTCTATGTGATTTACATCGACATTTTTGTTCTCTTATGTACGTGAGACTATATGTAAAACATGTGCTTGAATGTATATTCAACCAAGGTTTGGCTTGTTTGGCCCAAGAAAGGTGGCACTATATACTCGTTATTCTCTTGCATTGTGAATAATATAGGAGAGATAATTTTTACAGAATTTCTTTATCATTTGTTGTAGGTGGATTTGTGAAGTAGATAGGTTCTTGGATCCCTCTTACTGCGGATTTGGTGGTTCTTGACAGACCAATTTGGGAACTTGTTGAGACTATACGCCCTCAGATTAACCATTTGTAATTTGTTTTAATTATCTGTTGGATCTTAGTGAAAAGAAATTTCATAATTATTGGGTTTACTTACACAATTATTTGGTGGTCTGTATCATAAGTACTGGATAAATACCTTGGAAAAAATGTATTAGAAAAACATAAGTACTGCATCACATAAAGTGAATAATGCAGTTTCACTTATGCTGATTGTTGTAGTTAATTTGCAAGAATGGAGATCCCCGTTGGTAGAATGTGGATGTATCAAAGATTGGATGGTAACAAACATCTAACAGGTGAATTTAGAGAAGGAGTGTATCATTTCCTACAATATGTTATTGCTCAACCTATGTTTCAAGAACAAGGTGAAATGTTAAGATGTCCTTGTGTTAAATGTAAGTGTAAAGTTTTCAAGTTTGTTGATCAAGTTGCATGGGATCTTTATCAAGAGGGATTCATGCCTAATTATTATTGGTGGACAAACCATGGTGAAGAGTCGTCGGAATTTCCTGCAGTGGTTGTTGAGAGATCACATGGAACTTTTCAACAAATGGAAGAATTAGGTCCTTTCCATCAAATGATTATGGATCATGTCGGACCGTCACTTGGATACCAACTTCAAACCGAGAGTGAAATTAGAGAAGAGGACATGGCAGAAAACCCTGATCCTGATACTAAAAAATTCTTTAACGTGCTTGCTGCTGCGCAAGCACCATTGTGGGAAGGATGTACACATCACTCTGAATTGTCAGCATCTTTGGAAGCTCTAAGCTTGAAATCTGATTATAATATGGCTGAAGGATGTTTTAATAGAATGGTCCAATTTATGGGAGAGACTATGCCAGAAGATCATCGAATGGCTACGAATTTTAACCAAGCTAAGAAGTCAGTGATAAAATTGGGTTTGGGTTGTCTCAAAATTGATTGTTGTCCAAATGGATGCATGTTGTATTATAATGAAAATTCATCTAAAAATATAACTAATTGTTTGATATGCGGAATGGATCGATACAAGATTATCACTAGGAGGGGAGTTGAGAAAAAGATTTCTATTAAAAAAATGTGGTACTTTCCAATTATTCCTAGACTCAAAAGGTTATACTCTTCAATGACCACTGCACCTCACATGAGATGGCATAGCGAGAATGAAAAGGACCCCAGTATTATGTGTCATCCATCGGATGGGGAAGCTTGGAACCACTTTGACACTGTTCACCCAAAGTTTAGTCAAGACCCAAGAAATGTCAGATTAGGGTTATGTGCTGATGGATTTAATCCTTTTGGTCAGTATGGCAAAAGTTATTCTTATTGGCCGATTATCCTAACTCCATACAATCTTCCACCTACCATATGCATGAAGAGAGAATTTATATTTTCGACAATTTTAATTCCAGGTCCTTCAAATCCAAAGCATAAGATTGATGTATTCTTGCAACCACTTATAGATGATTTGTGCACCTTATGGAATGAAGGGATATTGACTTATGATGTGTCATTGAGGCAAAATTTTATGATGAAAGCTGCTTTGATGTGGACAATTAATGACTTCCCAGCTTATGGCATGTTATCAGGTTAGACGACTACTAGTAGACTTGCTTGTCCTATATGTATGGAAAGAACAAAGACATTTTCTCTTAGTCATAGCCACAAGATCTCCTATTTTGATTGTCACCGTCAATTTCTTTCACAAGACCATCCATTTAGGAGGAATAAAAAGGCATTCAAGAAGAAGGTTGTTGAGATTGGTCCCCCTCCTCCACGTTTATCTAGTCTTGATGTCTGGAATAGGGTGGCACACTTACCAGTTTGCTATGAATTACAACAAGTAGACAATATTGCAGGATATGGTATTACACATAATTGGAAGAAACAAAGTATTTTTTGGAGGTTGCCTTATTGGAAAACCCAACTTTTACGTCATAATATTGATGTTATGCACACAAAAAGAAATGTGTTCATGAATGTGTTTGACACTGTCATGGATATTAAAGGCAAAACTAAGGATACAAACAAGGCTCGATTGGATGTAGCTGAAATATGTAATCAAAAAGAGCTAGAGTTGAAAGACATTAGACGTGGAAAACTTATCAAACCAAAGGCAGCATATGCTTTCACCAAATCCCAAAGACTCTCTATTTGTAAGTGGGTTAAAGAACTTAAATTGCCAGATGGATATGCTTCTAATTTGGGTAGATGTGTCGACTTGAATCAAGGAAAGTTACATGGTATGAAAAGTCATGACTGTCATGTGTTCATGCAACGATTACTTCCAATTGCATTTGATTCATTGCCAAAATCAATTTGGAAAGTACTAGTTGAACTTAGTCTTTTCTTTAGAGAATTGACTTCCACAACACTAAATATTGAACACTTACGAGTTATGGAAGAAAATATACATGTCTTATTGTGTAAATTGGAAAAAATATTCCCACCAAGCTTCTTTGATTCAATGGAACATCTTCCAATTCATCTACCTTATGAGGCAAAGGTTGGTGGTCCAGTTCAATATCGTTGGATGTATCCTTTTGAGAGGTATGTTTACACTAACTACTTACCCTCCATTTCTAAAGTATTTTATATGTTCTTTAAAGACTCCATTTTTGTATTCTTTTTTAGATTCTTACACTCCCTAAAAAAGAAAGTGAAGAATAAAGCTAGGGTGGAGGGCTCTATTTGTGAAGCTTACTTGGTGGAAGAAACATCTACATTTGCCTCATTTTATTATCCTGATCATGTTGAAACAAGAAGGACTAGGATTCCTAGAAATGTTGATGTAGGTGAAGGTTCTTCATCCCCTCCTCCTATTTCAATTTTCAACTACCCAGGAAGACCAATTGGAAAATCTCAAACATATTTTCTGCACCAAAGAGACTATGACGCTGCCGAATTATATGTTCTTCAAAATTGTGAAGAGGTTCAACCATATTTTGAGTAAGATGTTTTCATTCCTCTCACATCAAAATTACTCATGTTACTTTGTGTGGTTTGAGTAATTTGTTATGTGTTTGCAGTATTTATATTGAATATTTAAGACAGACTAAATCCTAGTATTTCGGTGCCCAAATTGACCAAGACATTTCATCCCATTTTCCTAAATGGTTTAAAAAATATGTAAGTTTTTAACTTATATGTCTTACAAATATTTATTCTGACTTACATAGTCTAATGTGTAAAGGACTTTGCTGTCTTTAGGTTCTAAATCCAGAAAATAATATTGAAGATCCATTATTTGTTAATTTGGCATGGGGTCCCAAGAGAAAAGTTGAATCATGGCCTATGTATGTTATCAATGGATACAAATTCCACACTATTGTTTGGAGTGAAGGCATGAATTCCTGTAACTATGGTGTTTAAGTACGAGGAACCAATGGTCAATTAGAGTCAGATTTTTATGGATTATTGTCTAATATTATTCAATTAGAGTATACTGGTTTGCCATTGATGAATTTAGTTCTCTTTCAGTGTGAATGGTTTGACAATACTCTTAATATAGTAACCAAAGTAGATAATAAGTACGGAATCGTGGAAGTAAAGCAATCACGAAGATATAATAAAGCATATGATCCATTCATATTTGCACAACAAGCATAACAAGTTTATTACACAAGTTATCCAGAGGGACATCAAGGTTAGTTGGGTGTAATAAAGACAAAATCTCGTAGTAGAATCATTGATAATATAGTAAGTCAAGTTGAGCATGAGACTCCATACCAAGATGATGAGCTTGTAGGACTTCAAGTAGTGCTTCATGTTGATCCTAACTTCATTGATGATTCCCTTGCTGATGTTAATGGTGGGGGAGAAGAAATAGATATACAATTACTAAATGAAAGAAATATAGATGAAGATGAGGATGAATATATTTCAAGTGAGGATGAGACTGAGAGTGATTTTGATGATACAGATACTTCGGTAATTCATGCATTAAAATTATTTTTACAATTGTTAAATTTGATTGTACACCTTTATTTAATATTGCATATATATACATATATATATTGATATGATTATGATTTAATTATTTGTAGTGAATGAGTGGTAAGCTAACTGACACGTTTGGGTGTAGAAAACAAAATCAGGTAATTCATTCTTTCAATTGTTTAATTTTATGCATGTTACATATGTAATAAGATCCGCTTGTAGATGCCACAAAGGGGTAGAAGTGGTGGTCGTAGACCACCTCATCGTGGTGGTCGAGGTGTACTTGTTGATGATAGAGGTTCACCCAGCACCAACTCTCCTAGTTCTGTTCGACCAAGATCCATGGAGTCTACTAATCCTATGTTTGTAGAACGCACACCTCCCTCAACTTAGTAGGAATCTCCTGTAGCTATAGTAGGAGAAACAATTCCTACTACCTTCTCTACTGAGGCGACATTTGGTCAACCTACACAGGTACACTGGTCGGTCGCAACCGAGGTTGAGTCCGGAAATATGGTTGATCAAAGGCCATGGTTACAAGCGAGACAAAGGAGAGTAAGTATGTTTTAATTTAATTATAATTCTTTAATATGAAATTTCTTAATAATATCAATCCCACAATATGTTTGAACACAGGTTTATACCAGCAAATGGTCCTCCTGCTATAATCTCTAGAATCATCAAACAAAAAATTGATGAACCAAGTCCCACTTGGAGAAAGGTTTCACTTGAGCTTCGAGATAGATGGTTTCGAGAGTTCAAGGTAATTTGAATTATAGTTACATTAAACAATGTCATTTCATTCTTATAAATTAAATGTTTGTTTTGTATTTTTTTTTAAGCAGAAAGAGTATATATGGGATGTGGAACAAAAGCAAGCCATAAGATCTGTTTTTGATAAGAAAGGTTCTCGAATTTTAAAAAACTCAATGAACAAAGTTAGGAATGGTAAGGATAAGGGGATCTGGATACCGCCAGCTGTTCGAGCATCTTTGGACTTACATTGGAGTTCTCCAGATTTCCAAAACAAGAGTACCATTGCCAAGGCTAATCGAGTCGTTGATAAGGGTGCCTCGACTCATCGTGGGGGTTCCATATCTACTGCAACTCACTTTAAGAAGATGGTAAGTTTATTATATTTTTATATAAGTAATTTAATACAATATATTAGACTTTAGGTAATGAATTTTGTCTCATTTTAATGTGTAGACTACGGAGTTTCAACGGGAACCAACCGTTTGGGAGGTTGTTGAGAGGACAAAGAAATTAAAGACTGGACAATGTGTCAATGAAAAAACTCGTTATCTTGCTGTATGTTTAACATCTAAGTTATAGTTTATTATTCAATATATGTTTTCTTCATAATAATTATATTTCACTTCATTTTTAGGAACAATATATGCAGCGCAGAGAAGAAGTCCATCAACATAACTTGCATGAAGGCTCATCTTCACAAGAGTATCCTATTGTCTCTATTGATGATAATGAAATATACTTTTCAGTTGTTGGAGGTGAAAATAAAAAAGGAAATGTGTATGGACTTGGTACATTGAGCAAAAAGTTCACTACTATATCAGGTTCTCAATCTTCTATTACTCAAACTCCAGTACTTCATCAAATTGAACAAATGCATGAGACTATTGAAAAGTTAAATGCTGAATTGGTGGCAAAGCATAATAAGGAGAAGACACTTCAAGAAGAGATGCAGGAGTTGAGGAACAACCAACGCCAACAAGATGAGCAGATGAAGCAGATGCAACTTATTTTACAACATATTCAAATAAATAGTCATCCTACTACAAGTCAACATGATACTGATAATATACCAAAGGACTAATTTTCAATTTTATGATATTAAGACTTTGAATCTTGAGTAGTTGTTTAGAAACATTTTATTTCTGTTATGACTTTGAATTGTTCTTATTATGATTGGAATAATTTGACTTTAGTTCTTAAGTTTTCATTTGTGTTCTGTTTGGATCAATTAAGCAGGTACAAATTTTGCAAAATTGGATATACAAAATTTTAAACAAAAATTTTCAGATTTGGTTAGATTAGCGACCGAATTTTTGGTCGCTACAAATATATTGTAATATACAATTGAAATTTAGCGACCAAAATTATTCCGTGACTATTTTTACGACCAATTTAGCGACCGATTTAAATTATTATTTAAATAATTCAATTAATGTATTAGCGACCGATTATATCAGTCACTATTATTTTTAACTTTGCCTCCAATTTAGCGACCGATTTAATATATTAATTTCTGTCGCTATTTTTGCGATCGATTTAGCGATCGATTTTAATTATTATTTAAATAATTTAATTAATATATTAGCGATCGAATATATCGGTCGCTATTTTTTTTAAACTTTACCACCGATTTAGCGACCGATTTATTATATTAATTTCGGTCGCTATTTTGGTCTTTAAGGAATAAATAACCAAATTATTTAGCGACCACCTTATCGGTCGCTATTTTGCGACTAAAATATAAATCGGTCGCTAACAAATTAGCGACTTGACCTTTTGCGACGACCCATTTCGGTCGCTAACTGAATAACGACCGATTTTTTGCCATTAGCAACCGATTTTTTGCCATTAGCGACCGATTTTTTCTTGTAGTGATACACTTCATCGTATTAGTAAAAGTTGAATAGACATATTATTGCTATTATTATCACTACAAGAAAAACATCAAATAGTGACCGAAAATTCGGTCACTAAATGTGCAAAATCGGTTACTAATTAAAATAGTGACCGAAATAGTGACCAACTGGAATCGGTCACTATTTCCTTGGTCGATGATTTTGGTGACCGATTTAGTGACCGATTCAGTGATCGAATCAGTGACCAACTAAATCGGTCATCGAATCAATGAAAAAGTTAATTATTTACATTTTTATTATATCTATTATTTATTTCCCCTATCTCTTAATTATATTATATTTTTTAGAAGTTTAACTTATTATTAGGTGGTTTATTGTCATTGTCAGGATTCGAACCCTGCACCTTAGAGTTGGAGGTCGAAACTCCAACCACCGAGCTACTAGGATCTTTTAATAATAACTTACAAATAAATTATATTTATATACAAATAAATGTATATCCGTACAAAGATATAAATATAAAATTTATAAATAAAAATATATTTATATATTTTAATATATATTTAAATATTAATATATTTATATATTGATATATTTATATCTTTATATATTTTTACATATATTTATATTTTTATATATTTATATCTTCATATTTATATATAAATATATTAGTTTTCTATACAAATAATATTATAATATAGTATATTATACTATTAGTATAGTATACAAATAATATATTAGTATAGTATAGTATACAAATTATTAATTTTGTAATTTATATACAATGAAAATAATATAATGGTATATTAGTATAATATAGTATATTTGTATTCTAATTTTTAATTAAATTAAAATTATGCTAATAATGTATATTAATATATGAGGGGATAATATTGATATATTGATATATTTGTATATCTATATATATATATATATATATATATATATATGTATATATTTATATATTGATATATTTATATATTAATATATTAATATATTAATATATTTATATTTTTATATTTTTATATTTTTATATATTTATATTTTGATATATTTATATATTGATATATTTATATATTTATTTATATCCTTATACATTTATATCTTTATATATTTATATATTTGAAAAAAAATATTAAATTTTAAAAATAATATTATATTTTTAAAAATAAATATTAGAAAAAGATTTAAAAATATATATAAATTATATTTACATTTACAAAATATTAAAGATATATATTTATATCTTTACATATTTTTATATATATTTATATGTTTATATTTTTACATATCTTTACATATCTTTACTAACGACGGTTGCACCATCGCTCGAGCGAGATTAGAGTCGCTCAAGCGAAATACAACCCGAGAATGCCACTTTTGTGCAGGGGCGTTTCGCTCGAGCTAGAATTTTTCGCTCAAGCGAAATACATTTTAGATAGCGGTTAGAAGGGGAACCGCTCTTAAAAGCTCACTTAGATAGCGGTTAAACTGAAACCGCTATTATATGGTTTCAATTATGATCGGTCGAATGCAGTTATGACCGATCATAATTAAAACTTACATTAACTATTTTTTTATATTATGTTTTTAAATTTTCTATTAGAGAAAACCTTTCAGAATTTAAAATGTTAAATACTTTTAAATATTAAAATTAACTTTATAAAAAATTAGGAAAAAGAAATTAATCCTAAAGAGTTCAAAAATGTATTATAATATTGTCAATTTTGAGTTTAATTATATTGTTCATTCTCAAAGGAGAAAAATATATTGTAATTATTTTAATTTAATAAAATATAATTTAAAATTTTAATACTAAAATTAAAAGATTAAATAATAATAAATTTAATTCTTTAAATTCAAGTATCTAGAAACTAAAATTATAGTTTCTCTCGTTTGAAATAATTAAAATAAATATTTAAAAATAAAAATCAAAACTAGTATTATCTTAAATTTATTAAAAGTGTAATTAAATCTCTATTTTCTTAATTTTATTTGTTTCAAACTTCTCAATTCTACATTTTTGTAAGTTCTATCATTATATTATCATCCTCATCTCCTCCCATGTTCTACTTTATCTTTACAATAGTCAATATTCTTAACTAATTTATAGTTTTAATTATAATTTTTTAGTATATATTTCAGAAATTAATCAATTCTAATCTATTATTTGAAAAACTAATCAATTCTAATCAATAATTTAGAAAACTAATCGATTATAATTAATTATTTGAAAAAATTATCAAATATGATCTGGTCATTTTGAAAATATAATCGATCAGAATCGGATTTCGCTTGAGCGAGAGTAGTCTCGCTCAAGCGAAATACACCTCAGATATCTAATATGCACTTTAAATAGCGGTTATGAGGGAACCGCTATTATATCCTCTCAATTATGATCAGTCATTTCAAGTTATGATCGATCAGGATCGTATTTCGCTCGAGCGAGAGTAGTGTCGCTCAAGCGAAATACAACCCGAGAATGCGAATTCGTGCAGTTGGAGTTTCGCTCGAGCGAGAATATTGTCGCTCAAGCGAAATACATTTTAGATAGCGGTTCCACAGGAACCGCTCTTAAAATCGCACTTCTAATAGCAAGTTAACCATTAACCGCTATCTTAATTATACTTTAGATAGCGGTTAAGGTGGAACCGCTATCATATCATCTCAATTATGTTTTGCAAATTGCCTCTACAAATGTTTTTAACAATTAAAAACAAAGTATTTTGACAAAAGCTTTCTCAAATGCCTCTACAAAGTATTTTTAACAATTATATTGAGTTTAATTCTACAAATTAAAAGATTAAATAATAATAAATTTAATTCTTTAAATTCAAGTAGCTAGAAACTAAAATTATAGTTTCTCTGTTTTAAATATTTAAAATAAATATTTAAAAATAAAAATCAAAACTAGTATTATCTTAAATTTATTAAAAGTGTAATTAAATATCTATTTTCTTATTTTTATTTGTTTCAAACTTCTCAATTCTACATTTTTGTAAGTTCTATCATTATATTATCATCCTCATCTCCTCCCATGTTTCTACTTTATCTTTACAATAGTCAATATTCTTAACTAATTTATAGTTTTAATTATATTTTTTTAGTATATATTTCGAAATTAATCATTTCTAATCTATTATTTGAAAAACTAATCAATTCTAATCAATAATTTAGAAAACTAATCGATTATAATTAATTATTTGAAAAAATTATCAAATATGATCGATCATTTCGAAAATATAATCGATCAGAATCAACTATCGCTCGAGCGAGATAGGCTCGCTCAGCTGAAATACAACCCGAGAGTACTAATTTTGTGCAGGGGCGTTTCGCTCGAGCGAGAATGTTGTCGCTCAAGCGAGATAAGGTTTAGATAGCGGTTACACAGGAACCGCTCTTAAAATATGACTTAGATAGCGGTTAACCCTTGAACCGCTATTATATGGTTTCAATTATGATCGGTCGAATGCATTTATGACTGATCATAACTATTTTAATCGATTAAATCTCGTTTCAATCGATTAAAACAGCTTCAGACAACTGTTTTAATCGATTAAAACTTATTTTTATCAGCTTAAAATAACTTGAAAAGTTTTAGGAGAAAGTTTTGCAAGATTTCAATCGATTGAATCGCTGAAACAATCGATTAAATCAACTTAGAAGATTTTTTGTAAAGTGTTTTAATTGATATAAACGTTGTCGTATCGGTTAAAACAAATCAGTTAAAGAATCAAGAACGTATTAGTGGATTAAAAGAAGTTTTAACAGATTAAAACTGCACTTTTAACAGATTAAAAGAATCTTTTAACAGATTAATTAAACCAAATAGCTTTGAAAATCTTCTATAAAAACAAGTTTGGCTTGAACTTTTTTAACATACATTGAATATATCATCTTTAAAAAATAAATAAATTTATATATATATATATATATATATTGCATTTTAATTTTCAAATATTAATTTTTTATGAAATTAATTTTAATTAAAAAAATTAAAGTGATATATATATATATATATATATATATATATATATATATCCAACTATTAAATTATTCAAGATATTAATATAAATTTAAAATATCAATTCAAGTAATTAAAATAATTTTAATTTTTTATAAATACATTGAAATACATTTTTATTAACATACAAGTGATATATATATATATATATATATATATATATAAAGACTAAATTAATAATTAATTTAATTATTGATTTAGTGACCGATTCGATGACCGATCAGCTGACCGATTCTAGTGACCGAATCGATGACTGAATCGATGATCGATTCTAGTGACCGATTCTATGATCGAATCAGTGACCGAATTAGTGATCGATTCGAGAATCGAATCGATGACCGATTCTGTGACTAATTTAATAATCAATTTTAATTTTTTTATTCACATGCTAAATAAAAAAATAAAATCAAATAATTATATTACTAAATTATTTAATAAGTTAGTAAACAATTTTTTTAAAATATTTATAATGTTATTAAAAATGTTATCAATTATTTTAAATTATTAAGTAAATTTATATTTAAAATATTTTAAATAAAATATTTATATAAATGAAAAATAAAAATTATTTTTTTAGTGACTGAAATTTTAGTCACTAAATCAGCTTACTAAATATAAAAAAAATTAATAATTACATAAATTAAATATAGATTAATTAAAAAAATAAATTAAATAATAAAGTGACTGAAATAGTAACCGATTTTATGTGACCGAAAATTCGGTTACTATTTCTGATTACTAGACTAAAAAATAATAATTTGGTTACTGATTCGGTCACTGATAGTAACTAAATTTTTCGATCAATCGATTTCTAGCTACTATTTGACATTTTTCTAGTAGTGTATGTTGTTTCTATATATATTTTTTTATTTAAGTTTTTTTTAATGACTATAATTCAATAAATTACTATGATATATTGTTCAATATTTTGTACGTGCTTCCCATTTGTTTGTCAAAATTATTAATTACTCGTAATAGACTATTTAAAATTTATATGTTAAATTTACTATAAAATTAAAAATATTCATATTTATATTATATTTAACCTTTTTAGATAAATTTATTTATTTAAAAAATAAAATTATTTTTTAAGTTAACATTTATTAATACACAAAATAATTATAAATATTATCTTATATCAAATTAGTTAATTCATACCGTTTTTATTTGTTGATTTGAAAATATAGAAATTAACAAAAAGTATATAAATTCATAATTATTAATTACAATTTTAGGAGTTTTGTGTGATATTTTACCGTCTATAATAGTATAATAAATGTTAATTCAATACTAATTACATTAAAATTAATATAACTTAAAATTATTTTCTTATTTTAAAAAAAGTATAGTATATAAATTTAGTCTTCTAAATATTTATCAGCATTGTGATTTTATAAAAAATTATTAAATTAAAATATAAAATAAAAACTGATATGTTTAATAATTTATATTTTATTTTATCATAATTCAATTAACCATATTTTCTAGCTTTCAATTTAATATATATAAAAATTATACTTTAGTTGTTTATTAAATAAATTCTACAATTTTTATATTAATTATAAATTATTATAAAAATAAATTATAAAATATAAACATGTCTACAAAATATGTCAAATTTATTTTTAATCTATATATAAATTAATCTTACTTTTTATTTATTTTTATCTATTTTCTTAATTAGTTATTTTATGTTAAATCATATCTTAATTTTAATTTATATTTCTTCTTATTAAAATTTACAATAAATATATTTTAGTCATTCACTAATTTATTTTAATAAATCAAATCAAAATCAATCTTATAACCTAAAATATTTTTACTTATTTCTCACCATTTTTACCTCTTTTTCCCTCAAGCTAAACAATTTAACTTTTCACTATTTTTCACTAATTTTCTATTCTTTTCTAATACTTTAAATGCATTCTTCGCTCCAAACACAAGTCTAGCACAAAGATGATAAATTATCAAAATAAAACTATATTTAATACTTTAAATATCAAAGAACAAATACTAAATTTTACCCAAAAATATAACTATTTGATTTACATCAATTTTGAAAAGATTTTGCCATTGATCATATGGCATGAAATGAGTTGAAAGTGATGCTTCATGTAGGTCTAGAATTTTGTGTGTTTACAACTACAAGTACA
Organism: Sphenostylis stenocarpa; assembly: GCA_963425845.1. Taxonomy (NCBI): domain Eukaryota; kingdom Viridiplantae; phylum Streptophyta; class Magnoliopsida; order Fabales; family Fabaceae; genus Sphenostylis; species Sphenostylis stenocarpa. The sequence continues at coordinate 37,907,036 of OY731406.1, read as the reverse complement.
ACTATCCACAGATTCCTCCTCATGATAATTGTTTCATGGATTGAGATGAAGATTTTCGTCTCAATGAGGCAGCTAGCACGAGAAACCCCCCCTCGTTTCAACTTAATTTCTTTCTTTATAGCTCATGCTGCATGACCCTCTTTGTTACTTACTAGTTAATCCATTCCATTTAATTTCAAAACTCGTATCCACGTTATCTCACTTCTCCAATCACCAACATTGATGCTACCTGCCCTTCCCAAAAAGCGATTCAACATCCCCTTTGCTTGCACATGTGGTTTGGTTACAAGTCCTGAAGTTCATTCCTCCAAAGCCATATTGTTGCACCACAAGCACTGAAGAACATGAACCAAAAGAATTTGATGCAAGCATGTCCCCTATGACCCCAAGTTCAGGGCAATCTGTCCATTCCAATAAATTTGACAACATCATAGAGTTCCTTCCAATTCCATGCCCTAGAACGAACAGATCATAGCCCTCTGTATCCAATTCATTGAGAACCAAGGGAATATCATCAGCATTGTGCACTTCCTTCTCTAAATATGTTATAGAATCCTCATTGTTCACTGCCAGGAGTCGAAACAAACTCACATATTCCTCATCCAACTTCTTTTCCTTTCCGCTGTCTAATATAGTGGACAATATCCCATTTGCTGGATCATTGGCTGTTGCACTTGCATCCACTTCAGCAGCCTTTCCAAACAAAAGAATGTGCACCATGCAGAGATGGATCCCTTGATGCCTTGCCATTCTCCAAGCAATAGCCAAGGCTTCACGGTCATCAGGCCCTCCAATGAAGAGAATGGCAACACGCAAGTTCATCTTGGACAGTGAACCGTGTCCACGGTCAACCAAGATTCCCACAGAACATGGCGCATAGTGCATCACATTTTGGTTTATCTCTTTGAACACGGAGTTGGTCTCCTCTAGGGCACCCTCGCTTGAATGTTTGTGGAATGGAAGAAGAATCAAGGACGTTTGTTTCTCATCAGCTATGTTGTAAACGTCCTTGTGAATGGTCTCATAGGGGGACACTGCAGCGAGAATCTCCACGCTCGCGTGAGTATTCCCTTGTTCTGGTCTGAATTCTAAGAAGATATTTGCAATGCTCTCAGTGTCTACTTGTGTTTGGTGGGAACCGCCCTGGTCTACCAGAAAGGCAGTACCGCGTCCTTTGAGCTCAATGAGTTGAAGAACAAACACACGTAAAGGGGTGACATTGGCGGCACTGCATGCTTCAAGGATGCTCATCATTCCTGTGGCTTGGCGAGGATTGTGGACACAGACCGTTATTCGGATCTCTGCATCAGCCTTCAAGTTCTGTACAGTCCTTAGCTTGTCTTTCTTAAACTGTTTTCTTGGCTTGTATATGTAGTTGATTGTAGGAGAAACTAGTATGGTCATCAGAACACAAGCCACCATCATAATTGTATAGAAATCTCTACCCAAAATCTGAAAAAAAATTAGATATAAAGTTATTCACTAAAAAAGTAGAATATGCAGTGCCGGATATATCTTTCAGTCACAAACTATAATGTATAAAGGTTTGATTGAAACTTAAAAGACATGTTTTATTGGGTATTATGTATCACATTCAATATACTAATCATACAATGGATTTCTTGCTTTTCTTATCATGTTTTGGTCATATTCTTATATTCATCTTATCATATGTGCACACTAACATGCTAACCCAAAAGTGATTTACTTACAAAGAAAACTTAAAATTGTACCATGATTTCTATGTAGAAATTAATGTATGATAAATGAAAGAGTAACAATATATGGCTAGAAATAACATACACATATACTGTAACTGTTCAATTATGTCAATTCAATGATACCTTTCTGTCACTTGCAATGTTTAGCATTACTACTGGCAAGATGCCTTTGGTGTTCAAAAGCGCTCCAAGTGCCACGCCGTCTCGAAAAGGCATATTATAGAACACTGTGGTTATCACGGTGCTTATGATCTTGGTGCAGCATGACAAGACAATGATTATGATCACGTTAAACACTTTCTGCAGTTCAAAACTACAAAAGTCGAATCTTACGCCACAGCCAACAAAGAACAATGGTGCCAGGTACATGGAGACAAAATCATTGGACCTTTCCATCAAAATGTCAGAAAATTTTCCACGAGGAAGCATCAATCCATACACCAATGCCCCAACAATGGAGTGTGTGCCAAGCATTTCAGTAACATGTGCACTAGCCAAAACACCTACTAGCACATAGGATAACTGGTAATTGTCCCACTCATTGTTTTCTGTTTTCTCATTCAGCAACTTGGTAAGGAAAGGACGCAACACGAAATAGCAGAAAAGCACAAAGAAGATGGTCAATATCACTGACAGAAAGGGTCTTTCATTGCGAGTGGCAAATGGAATTAGCAACACAAACATTGCCCAATTGTAGAAGTCATTTATTGTGGCTGCAGTTAGAGCCAATCTACCTAGCCCTGTGTAGAGGATCTTAAGATCAGTAAGAATGTGAGCGAGGACAGGGAAGTTTGTGACACTGAGAACCAAAGCCCAGAATAAATATGCACTAGATGTGTTGTAAAGTGACATGTCAAGGTTAGGACCCCTATAAAGAGCATGGGCCATAGAATATATCGCAGCCCCTAACAACATTGGAATGATGGTGCCAGCTATAGCAATGGTTGTGGCCTTTCTTTTTGCTAGTCGGACAGTGTCTAGGTTCATCTCCAAGCCAGTTAGGAAGACATTGTAGATCAGACCTACATGTGCCATGGTCTCTATACCAAGAAGTGCTTTTGGAGGTGTCACATATATAAACACTACTGTTCCTGCCACTATTTGTGGACATAGCAGTAAACCTGCCTACATTGCCAACAAAGGATATAAAAAATAATAATTTTAGGATACCCTCAGGTTAACTATTGAAAAGAATTAAAAGAACTGGAAAAAAGACAGTCATGTAACCAATTTTTAGATGCAGAAAAGTTGTCAAAACACACTTCTTCGAACATATATGTTATTATCAGTTAAAACTGATGAAAATTACTAATGATGATTATTAAATAAGAAATATATGAGTAGTATAATTTTGTGACATCCAAAAAGTTTTAACAAAGATAAGTGCTTAAAAGATTGATTTTGGAGAGCTTTTATGGTTAACAAGCCTTCCTTCATACACAGTTTTGAATGTAAATTTACTTAATACATTCCAAATGGTTTTGCACGAAATATATTTCGTACAAGTTTTCATAGAAACTTTCTGCTAGCGTCCTCTGATTTGCATGTAAGTACACCGAAACATGTATGTAAATGCATGCATATAACTAAAACAAAATGAAAGAGGGGATGATATTAATCTGTGCGTAAAATTTCATGTGTAGAATCAATTACAATTAACGTGGTTGGTAATTTACAGTTTTCATGAAAACAATTAACGTCATAGTATTTCACAATAAAAGAGAGAAATGAGTGCACTTACAAGAAATTCAGCAACAAAATGTGGTTGATTGAAAGGTCGTAAGATGTAGTGTATAAGACGGGTGAGAGAGACACTGCAAAGCAATAGGAGGGTAAATTGTGGGAGAAAGAATCGTAATATGTTTTCACTTTTCCAATTAGGGTTTGGATTATCTACAATAAGTTGATAGTCTACATAGCGTTTTTCAATTTCTGCCATATGTATGTCACTTCTATCTTAAACCCTCGTAATATCAAATTACATTTTCTGTGATCCAACTTTTGCTTTCTTCTTCTTCGCTCTTTCCGTTTGAAAAATTATTGACATATTTCTCGCCAATATTATCCTTTTGATCAATCCATTAATGATGTTAAGGAAGAATAACAAAGCAAATCAGTGGGGGGAAAAACCAAAAAAATAAAAAACACCATGTCGGAGTTATGTTGTTGCCATGTTATCTTCTCTTCAATCACGTGCAACTTCTTAACTGATTTGCTATTTTGGTTGGAGGGAAGTAGTTCACAAATTTTTACTTGAATTCTGCCATCTCTTCTATTATTGGAACATCTTAATCAGTCATCATCTTTATTCCATTACTATAATTGTGCTATTAATTAAGAATTTACAATTTACAATTTACAAGGGTTACTTATTTACTTTTACAAATTAAAATTCATATTAAGAGCTATACGATGACAATATTTTGTTTATTATCGCATATAAAGTATAATGCTAAATGTAACTTACAAGGAAGGCAAAAACAATTACATAGAATCAACCTAATAATGGAATTTGGATTAGTTAACATCATATTTTAGATTTAAACTTCACTGCTGTTAGTCATTATATAGCACAAAAATTGTTATTAGCATTCATTTTTATAGTTACTACAAATATTAAGCCATATACATAGTTTTACACTAGTCAATACTTTTTCAGTTTAAAACTGGTTTTAAGGGGGCAAAAGGGTCCTGTAAAGATATTTCTAAAAAGAATCATAGGTTTGAGCTAGCATGAATTATTCAATTCCCTACACTCCTAAACCGTGCCCAACTCTATACATATTACTTGTTCAAACAAGTCTATACATATTACTTGTCCAAACAATTATAAAGGAATTTCTCCAATTAATCATACTTATCTTTATTCATAAGGGGATAGAAAAAAAAAATAGTGTAGAAAGAAAACTAGAAATTGAGAGAAAAAGATACTAAACAGAGAAATAAAAAAGAGTTGAGAAGAAGAATGGAAAAGTAAAAAAAATTGAGAAGAGAGTAAAAAGAAAGAAATAAACTAATAACAGAAGAAAATGGAGATATTGTATGAAGAAAAGAAAAAAAAAATTCATAGACAAGAGCAAAGCTGAAGCTACACTTTAATTTAAAAATATTTTCAAATAATAGTCTATAAATTTATAGTTAAATTTTATATACGCTTATACGTGTCATTATCCCTGTATTAAAGTTTTCCTTACCACAAATAAGTTTCATATCAACATAAAATTAATATATCTTTAAACCATCAAACCCTATCAAAATACTATTTTTTAACCTTTTAGAGGTTTAATATTTGTTGCACAAAGAATAATTAAAGAATCTCTTGATGATATAATTTTCATTATGGTCACATACCAAAAAATATTATCCTTGTGGAAAAATTAAATTTTTTAGGATTTTCTTTTTTATTTATTTATTACACTAAGATAGTATTTTTTTTTTCTGTATTATTTTTGAGAAAATATGACTTTATCTCTCTTTCGTTTAGATTTTATTCATATATTCTACATAGTTTTGTATTTGGGCTAAACTTGATTATTATAATTTAAACCTTTAATTATTATTTAATTTTTTTCTTTATTTCAATTTTCTCTAAGAATATGTTGGGTGAGTTTATCTTGTTATTCATTTTTTTCTCTATTTTAATAATAATATAAAAAGTTAATACAAACATATTAATACTAAATAAGATTATGAACAATGAATAATAAATAACAAATATTTCATGTTGTTTTAATAATAATAATAATAATAATAATAATAATAATAATTATTATTATTATTATTATTATTATTATTATTATTATGTTAAAATATGTAAAGTATAATTTGTTCAATATATCTTAAAATAACTTATTTGATAATGTTTTAGTTTTAATTAAAACATTTAAAATTAGATTTTAAACTTTTTTATAAATATTAAAAATAAAAATTTATTAAAAAATTATTTGTTATGCAATATCTTTTTAATTCTAAAGATGCGAGATAATTTATATCTTAAATCTTTTATCTAAACTAAATAAAATATATTTATTTTATAAAAATAATATTTCTAAATATTTAAAATTAAATTTTATAACTTTTCTACAAACATTAAAAAATAAAAATATATTAGATAAGTAATTATTTGGATGTTATACTATCTTAGTATAATAAATGAAAGAATGTGAAATCCAAATAATTTATACAAGTGTACCATGATTATAAAATATAAAATAATATTTTATCTTTAGATTTGTTCTTACTTCATAGTTTATAATCAGAAACTCACACTACAAGAAAAAGCATTTTAGCCACCGAAAAAATCGGTCGCTAATGCCCAATAATCGGTCGCTAATCGGTTAGCGACCGAAATTAGCTGACCGAAATGTGTAGTCACAAAAAGCCTAGTCGCTAATGTGTTAGCTGACCGATTTTCATTTCGGTCGCAAAATAGCGACCGAAATTAATATATCAAATTGGTCGCTAATTCGGTCGCTAAATAGCGATCGAATTAATTCGGTCGCTATTTAGCGACCGAACTCAAAATCTAGTGGCTAAATAGCGACCGATTTAAATCGGTCGCTAAATTAATGACAAAGGTAAAAAATAGAGACCGATTTAAATCGGTCACTAAATCAATGAAAAAGTTAAAAAAATAGCGAATCGATTTAAATCGATCGCTAAATCAATAACAAATTTAATTATTTTTATTTATTTACATTTTTATTATATTTATTATTTATTTTCCCTACCTCTTAATTATATTATATTTTTGCTTATTTAAGTTTATTTATATTTATTTCTCCTATCTCTTAATTATATTATATTTTTTAGAAGTTTAACTTATTATTAGGTGATTTATTGTCTTTGTCAGGATTCGAACCCGATACCTTAGAGTTGGAGACCGAAACTCCAACCACCGAGCTACTAGGATCTTTTAATAATAACTTACAAATAAATTATATTTATATACAAATAAATGTATATCCGTATAAATATATAAATATAAAATCTATAAATAAAAATATATTTATATATTTTAATATATATTTAAATATTGATATATTTATATATTGATATATTTATATCTTTATATCTTTATATTTTTACATATATTTATATTTTTATATATTTATATCTTCATATTTTTACATATATTTATATCTTTTCATATTTATATATAAAGATATTAGTTTTCTATATAAATAATATTATAATATAGTATATTATACTATTAGTATAGTATACAAATAATATATTAGTATAGTATAGTATACAAATTATTAATTTTGTAATTTATATACAATGAAAATAATATAATGGTATATTAGTATAGGATAGTATATTTGTATTCTAATTTTTAATTAAATTAAAATTATGCTAATAATGTATATTAATATATGAGGGGATAATATTGATATATTGATATATTTGTATATATATATATATATATATATATATATATATATATATATATATATTTATATATTTATATATTTATATATTTATATATTGATATATTTATATATTAATATATTTATATATTAATATTTTGATATATTTATATATTGATATATTTATTTATATCCTTATACATTTATATCTTTATATATATTTATATATTTGAAAAAAAATATTAAATTTTAAAAATAATATTATATTTTTAAAAATAAATATTAGAAAAAGATTTAAAAATATATATAAATTATATTTACATGTACAAAATATTAAAGATATATGTTTATATCTTTACATATTTATATATATTTATATGTTTATATTTTCACATATATTTATATCTTTCCATATTTATATATTTATATATAAAGATATTAGTTTTGTATACAAATAATATTATAATATAGTATATTATACTATGAGTATAGTATACAAATAATATGATAGTATAGTATAGTATACAAATTATTAATTTTGTAATTTATATACAATGAAAATAATATAATGGTATATTAGTATAGTATATTTGTATTCTAATTTTAAATTAAACTAAAATTACGCTAAATGTATAATAATATACGAGAGGATAATAAATTTAATCCAATTACTTTTATAAATATATAAATATAAAATCTATAAAATATTAAAAATGATATTATATTTTTAAAAACAAATATTAGAAAAAGGTTTAAAAACATGTATAAATTATATTTATATGTCCAAAATATTAAAGATATCCACATTTAAAACAATATTAAAAAATATTAATAATAAATTTAATTCTTTAAATTTAGTATTTAGAAACTAAAATTATAGTTTCTCTGTTTTTAAAAAATTAAAATAAATATTTAAAAATAAAAATCAAAACTAGTATTATCTTAAATTTATTAAAAGTGTAATTAAATCTCTATTTTCTTAATTTTATTTGTTTCAAACATCTCAATTCTACATTTTTGTAAGTTCTATCATTATATTATCATCCTCATCTCCTCCCATGTTCTACTTTATCTTTACAATAGTCAATATTCTTAACTAATTTATATTTTTATTTATAATTTTTTAGTATATATTTCAGAAATTAATCAATTCTAATCTATTCTTTGAAAAACTAATCAATTCTAATCAATAATTTATAAAACTAATCGATTATAATTAATTATTTGAAAAAATTATCAAATATGATTGATCATTTCGAAAATATAATCGATCAGAGCAAAAAATCGCTCGAGCGAGACTAGACTCGCTCAAGCGAAATAAAACCCGAGAATGCCAATTTTGTGCAGGGGCATTTCGCTCGAGCAATGTTATTTTCGCTTGAGCAAATAACACTTCTAATAGCGGTTAACGCTTAACCGCTATCTAAAATATGATTTAGATAGCGGTTAACCCATAACCGCTATCTAAAATACATTTTAGATAGCGGTTAACCCCTAACCGCTATTATATCCTCTCAATTATGATCGATCATTTCAAGTTATGATCGATCAGAATCGTATTTCGCTCGAGCGAGAGTAGTGTCGCTCAAGCGTAAATACAACCCGAGAATTCACAATCTTAAAATATTTTTTTGAATATTATGTTTTTAAATTTGCTATTAGAGAAAACCTTTCAGAATTCAAAATGTTAAATAGTTTTAAATATTAAAATTAACTTTATCAAAAATTAGGAAAAAAAAATTATCCAAAAGAGTTCAAAAATGTATAAGAGTATTCTCAATTTTGAGTTTAATTATATTGTTCATTCTCAAAGTAGAAAATTATATTGTAATTATTTTAATTTACATTTTGTGATCTTCTTAAAATTAGCATCAATAACATTAGACTTTACATTTGATTCATACCTAACTAATTATAGATTAAAAGGAAAGTGGTATAACCATGCATTTTACTTTTCTATTTACCTTATTCTTTTAATTATTTTATATAATAATAATCAAAATATTCACATTCATATGGGCGTTTTCGAAAATACTATTATTGTATTATTGTTAAAATTAGCATCAATAACATTAGACTTGATCTTCTTAATTATATTGTTCATTCTCAAAGTAGAAAATTATATTGTAATTATTTTAATTTAATAAAATATAATTTAAATTTTTAATACTAAAATTAAAAGATTAAATAATAATGACTTTAATTCTTTAAATTGAGTATTTAGAAACTAAAATTATAGTTTCTCTGTTTTAAATAATTAAAATAAAAATCAATATCAAAACTAGTATTATCTTCATTTTTTTTGTTTCAAACTTCTCAATTCTACATTTTTGTAACTTCTATCATTATATTATCATCCTCATCTCATCCCATGTTCTACTTTATCTTTACAATAGTTAATATTCTTAAATAATCTATATTTTTAATTATAAATTTCATAAATTAATCAATTCTAATCTATTATTTGAAAAGCTAATCAATTCTAATCAATAATTTAGAAAATTAATCGATTATAATTAATTATTTGAAAAAATTATCAAATATGATCGATCATTTTGAAAATATAATCAATCAGAATCGGATTTCGCTTGAGCGAGAGTAGTCTCGCTCAAGCGAAATACAACCCGAGACTTAACAATCTTAAAATATGTAACTTCTAATAGCGGTTAAACCTTAACCGCTATCTTATATACACTTCAGATAGCGGTTATAAGGGAACTGCTATTACATCCTCTCAATTATGATCGATCATTTCAAGTTATGGTCGATCAGAATCGTATTTCGCTCGAGCGAGAGTGGTGTCGCTCAAGCGAAATACAACCCGAGAATGCCAATTTTGTGCAGTGGGCGTTTCGCTCGAGCGAGACCATTGTCGCTCAAGCGAAATACATTTTACAATATTTTAATCGATACAACTTGATTTTAATCGATTAAAACCACTTAAGGGTTCAGGATGATCGATCATAATGTAATTATGACCGATCAGAAGCAGTTTTAATCGATTAAATCTCGTTTCAATCGATTAAAACAACTTAAAAATTTCTACACAGCGTTTTAATCGATTAAAACTTATTTTTATCAGTTAAAATAAGTTGAAAAGTTTTACAAGAAAGTTTTGCAGTATTTCAATTGATTGAATCGTGAAACAATCGATTAAATCAACTCAGGATTTTTTGTAAAGTGTTTTAATTGATATAAACGTTGTCGTATCAGTTAAAACAAATCTGTTAAAGAATCAAGAACGTATTAATGGATTAAAAGAAGTTTTAACAGATTAAAACTGCACTTTTAATAGATTAAAAGAATCTTTTAACAGATTAATTAAACCAACGAGTTTTGAAAATCTTCTATTAAAACAGTTTGGCTTGAACTTTTTTAACATACATTGAATATCATCTTTTACACATCCTTGAGCAATCAATCAAGCAAACTTCAAGCACTCTTTTCAAGAAAGATTCGCATCAGCTTTTGAGAAGTTCTTTGAAAATCTTTCTTGAGGCAACTTGATTTCTTTTGAAGAAGAAACACTTACGCAGAATTGCATAAACCTGGTTTGAGCATTCTAGTTTCTTCTTTTTCATTTCTTTACATTCTTTTTGTATTGTTTGGTGCCTGGAATTTGGGCACTTGGTTTCTCTGCAACTGGAATTTGGTTGTAGAGGTTATTAAGAGCTGGAATTTGGTAATACGAGAAAACATTTTAGAAAGCAAAATGTTAAATACTTTTAAATATTAAAATTGACTTTATAAAAAATTAGGAAAAAAAATTAATCAAAAAGAGTTCAAAAATGTATTATAATATTTTCAGTTTTAGTTTAATTATATTTTTCATTCTCAAAGTAGAAAAATATATTGTAATATTATTTTAATTTAATAAAATATAATTTAAATTTTTAATACTAAAATTAAAAGATTAAATAATAATAAATTTAATTCTTTAAATTTAGTATTTAGAAACTAAAATTATAGTTTCTCTGTTTTAAAAAATTAAAATAAATATTTAAAAATAAAAATCAAAACTATTATTATGTTAAATTTATTAAAAGTATAATTAAATCTCTATTTTCTTCAATTTTTTAATATAAATTTTTAAAATATAAATTAATTTCAATTGAAATTTTCAATTGAAAAATAAATTCAAGAATATTTGTTATTAAACTTTTCTTAAACAATGTATTGAATAGTTAACATCACTCTAGTCTTAATTTATTACAATTTAAATTTTTAACAAATTTGATTTATTACAATTCATTTTGTTAATATTGAGACCAAAGTTTATTTTTAAAGTATATTTTAAAAATTAAATTATTTTTAAAAACTAAATTACTTTTAAAAAATAAATTGTAAAAAATATACTAAAACAATTAAAGTATATTTATAAAAAAAATTTAAATATAATAAAAAAATAATATTCATTAGCGACCGATTTCAATTCGGTCGTTATTTTCTCATTAGCGACCGATTTTAATATCGGTCACTATTTCAATTTGTAATTCGGTTTCTAAATCAGTCGCTAAATGATTTTTTTATTTCGGTATGAAATAGCCACCGATTTAGCGACCGAAATTTTGCTACGCAAAAATATTGGTCGCTATTTCGGTCGCTAAATAAAAAAGTGCAAAATAAATCATATTTTGGTCGCTAAATCGGTCGCTAATTGCAACCGAATTAAAGTGGTCGCTGAATCGGTCGCTAATTGCGACCGAATTAAAGTGGTCGCTAAATCGGTCGCTAATTGCGACCAAAATTAAATCGGTCGCTAATTGCGACCGAAAAAATTCGGTCGCTAATTTCGGTGGCTAAATGTGTTTTTTCTTGTAGTGTCATGCGCAAACATAGGATGAAAGTTGAAGTAGATTTTAGTTTATAAATATTTTTAAACGAGAGTTTATAAAATTTACAGGTAGATTTTATATTGACCTTAATTATATATGTAATTATTCCTATACTAAAGTTTTCCTTCCAACAAATAAGTTTCAGATCACCATAAAAGTAATATATAAAATAAAATTAGTTTTACTTTATTAAACATATATGAGTATATTTTAAAATATCAAACCCCTGTCAAACTAATATTTTTGCAACACTACGTTATTACAGAGGTCAAATCTTTGTTGCACAAAAAATAATTAGAAAATCTCTTGATGATAATTGTTGTTATGTGATAAACATATATATATATATATATCTTATCAATAATTTTATTAAGATATTGTATATATATATTTTCTTAATTAAAATTAATATAGTTTTTATAAAATAGAAATCAATATTTTAAAATTTAATTTATTACTTAAATTGTATATTTTAATTCATTATTTGTTTATTTTTACTTGAATGATAAATTAAAAAAATTGTAAAAGCAAAATCAATGAAATTTGTTGAGCATTTTGAAATCCGCTCTATGATATCAGTCATGGAATAGTCTTTATAGAATTAGAGCAATCCACTTAACAAAACACATTAAATTTCATGCAACTAATTTAACTGATAATTCGTTCAACAAATTAAGAATTATTAAGCAAATTAAGTTCTATTATGTAATTATTGGTCATTATACGTTTCGTATATCTTCCTTGTTGTATAAATAAGTTTTTGAAGGCCAAAAAATATAAGTTAAATTTGAGTTACAAGTTAATTTTCAAGTTCTCAAGTTTAGTTTTCAAATTCTCTAGGATTCTTAATGATACTTAGCTTCCAAGTTTATTCATTGAATTTCATGTATGAATGGTACTTTAAAGTTTATCAATTTAAGTTGCTTTGATAAGATTTGTTTTTGTCTTCTCTTTACTTCTTCTTCTTTTTTTCTGTTTTCTTCTTTTTCTTCTTCTTCCACTTCATTTCTTTACTCTTTTCATGTTATTTTTAGTTTTCTACTTGTTAATCATGTTCTAATTCGTTTTTATTATTGATTCATCGATTAAAACTTGTTTATTATGGTTCTTAACAATTCTAACCAATTATAATCTATTACAGTCAATGTAATTGAAATTATTTAATTGAATGTCTCATTTACATCACAATTCAATTTCTATTTAATTTAGGAATTGAGTTGTGATTACAAATTTCAATTGGATTTTAATTGTTTAGAATAGTTGTGGATTTGTTTTTGTGATTGTAAGACAATTCCTAGAAATTAATGATAATAATAATAGAAAGTTTATGATTAAAAAATTAACACAATTTCTCTACTAAGTATTTCACATTTCTTAATTCATTTTTTATTTTAATTATCACTTTCCTTATGTTTTTGTTTTAAACTTTGTTTATAATGTTTATTTAAGACTTTATAGCATTTTTATAAGTAGATTTAATTCAATGTTTTTACTATTTTTCATTTACAACATTGATAGATTAAATTTACAAGCTTTCATTTAATGATTTTTATTTACTATTTTCTTTAATTGCTTTCATAGTTTAGGTTTATTGTTTTCATTTACATGCTTTCATTTATTGTTTTTAGTATAATAGTTTACTGTTTTAAATTAGTTGTTTAGTTTACCACTTTCAATGTACTTTTCTGTAATAAAATCATAAAACCCCCCTTAATTCTAACATTTGACATTGAAAAATCAAGATTTAAATAAAATAAAACAATTATTCTTGAAGACATACCTAAGCTAGCCTAACACTATATTATTTTCCTTACAAATGATCTGATGAGATTCAAAGGACAAGATTTTCTCGTCATTATGACCACATACCAAAAAATATTATCATTATGTGAAAATTTAAATTTTTTAGGATTTTTTTTATTTATTATACAAAAATAGTATTTTTCACCTTATTTCCTTTGAGAAAATATAATTTTATCTTTCTTTCATTCAGATCTTATCCATTTATTCTACTTGGTTTAATTTGGGCTAAACTTGATTATTATAATTTAAACCTTCAATTATTATTTTTTTTATTTATTTTAATTTTTCTCTAAGAATATTTTGTTTAAGTTTTTCTTGTTTATATATTATTTTCTTTATTTTATTAATAATATAAAAAATTAATTTCATAAAATTAATATGACAATTATTAATGTTAAATAAGACTATCATTACAAGAAAAAATATTTTTAGCGACCGAAATTAGCGACCGATTTTGCCACCAAAATATGATTTGGTTTCACTTTTTTATTTAGCAACTAATGATTTGCGTCGCAAAATTTCAGATCGCTAAATCGGTGGCTATTCCATACTAAAATAAAAAAATATCATTTAACGACTCGATTGACGATCGAATTACAAATTGAAATTGCTAATGATTATTATTTTTATATTATATTTAAATTTATTTTTTTATAAATATACTTTAATTGCTTTAGTATATTTTTGAAAAATTATTTTTTAAAAGTAATTTATTTTTTAAAAATAATCACTAGTGGAAAAATATGATTCTATGACGACTTTTTATGACAGTTGTAATCCACCCGTCATAGTATATAGAGCGGTGACATTTTTGTAATAATATTATAAACTTTTTATGTCGGTTGTTATATAACCGACATGGTATGTTAGCAAATTCACTTTTTATGTCGGTTAAATTTCAACCGACATAGAATTTTTGTAATAATATTATAAACTTTTTATGTCGGTTGTTATATAACCGACATGGTATGTTAGCAAATTCACTTTCTATGTCGGTTAAAATTTAACCGACATAGAAAGTACTTTCTATGTCGGTTGAAATTTAACCGACATAAAAGTTCACTTTCTATGTCGGTTAAAATTTAACCGACATAGAAAGTACTTTCTATGTCGGTTGAAATTTAACCGACATAAAAGTTCACTTTCTATGTCGGTTAAATTTTAACCGACATAGAAAGTGTATATTAAATCAAAAAAATTAAGTATATAAGTATATAAATATATAAAATATATCAACCGACATAGAAAGTATGACTTTTTATATCGGTTGACAAGGGTCATACTTTCTATGGAGGTACAAGTTGATGAAGCAATATTATCCATAAGTCTCCAAAGCACAAGTGTGATAAAATTCATAACGTGATATTTTTCACTGTCATAATCAATTATGATGCATCGAAATGGAAAAATGATTTTCTCTCGTCATAATTTATTATACTGGTAACATAATCAATTATGGAAATTCAAATTTGAAAAATATATCTGTTTTGAAGAATAAATATTTTTGAATATACCCTGATTTTTATTCACAAAAATATTAATGTCCAATGGCCATTTTCTGATGCTATTTTTCTATTTAATTAAGTTTTGATGAAAATTCAAAAACACACAATTATAGAATTCGAAAATACAATTTACATTCAATCAGTTTTGAGAAAAGAATTCTGAGTAAGACAATAGAGATATTTTACACCTTCTGAGAAAACCCTATTCTCTATTGTCTTATGTGCTTTCATTGTTAATCACACTTGTTCTTGAAATAGGCTTCTACAATTTGTTGTCTCCATTACCCAAGTGTGACTGTTCTTATTTTTATTACCTTCATCCTTTGTGTATTGGTGGCAAAGGAGGTACTTTTCATCCTTAGTGTGATTCTAGGGAGGTGTTCATCCTTTGTGAGATTCTAAGGAGGTGTTTTCATCCTTTGATTTGTTCAAAGGAGGTTTTCATCCCTAGTGTGATTCTAGGGAGGTGTTCATCCTTAGTGGGATTCTAAGGAGGTGTTTTTCATCCTTTGATTTGTTCAAAGGAGGTGTTCATCCCTAGTGGGATTCTAGGGAGGTGTCCATCCTTAGTGAGTTTCTAAGGAGGTGATTGTCTTTTTAATTAGTTTACTTTTTACTGTTTCTTCTACTAAGTTGATTGTAATTTGTAAACTGGATTTGAAAGATAGTGAATTGGGAGTCACTCTTGTGTAAAGAGTTGACTGGGAACTGTATGTAGGGTTGATTATACCCGAATCAGTATAAATTATTGTGTGCTCTTCTCTTTCCCTTATCTCTTTCTCTTTTTCTGATTATATTATCGCTTCCGTTTTATCTGTGTTTAAACAAATTATTAACTCATAAATAAATTTTTAATTTGACATCTATTTTAATTTGTGTATCTATTCACCCCCCTCTAGATGCCATTTGTCTAACATCAATGTTGTTAGTTAAGTAGGCTGAGATCAAGAGGGGGGGGGGGGTGAATTGATCTTTAAAAGATTTTCGCAAATTACAGATTATCTGTAACATCCTCACTAGTGAAAAAAAGGGCTTTTACGTCACCCAATTGTCGTCGCATGTAAAAATATTCGACGTAAATATCAGTACCTCTAAATTTTAATAATTAAATTATTAGGAATTGGGGAAAGTGACTATAGAGTTTTATGTTTGTTAGATTATTTGTGATTTTCTAGAATTAAAAATAATAATAAAATAATGATATATCTAAAAAATTAGATTTTGACTTTTAAAAAGACATTCACTCTGCAACTTCCCGTAAATTCTTCCTTTCTCTCATTTCTCGCTTTCTCTCAAACCCTCCTCACTTTGAAGTTTGATTTTGAGGGGAAATATTGATTTTCTTGAGAAACTCCAAGAGGTGAGTTTGTTTCTCTCAATCTCCTCTACATTTCTACAGTTTTATTTTTCAAAACGGTGTATTTTCAATTTTTTTCCTCACTTGGCTAAGCTTGAATGGGAGTAGAAAGAGTGTTATTGTAGGTTTTACACCTAGGACACTAGAATAATATTTAGAATTGAGGATTAGAAGTGATTAAGCTAAAAACCTTAAGCACCCTAATTCGTAAGTCACTGTTCATTGAATTTTGGGACTTGTGTGAACAGAATTAGGAATTGGTATCTTCATAAACGTTGTAGCCTTTTAAGTTATCGAAATTTATAAACTTGTTTCACATCAAACGGATATTTGTAACTCAAGTTATGTTCATTTTACTGTCAAGTGTTATAGCTGTGAAGTTAAGAGGTTGCCCTGTTTCAACAGCCTTGGTTTTTGAATTACTGGGATTGATACGTGTAAAATTAGGACTTTATTCCTGCATAAAAGTTGTAGGAAATTATATTTCCGAAATTTAGAAAGTTTTTTCATGTCAATAGCTTATGTGTAGCATGAGTTATAGTCAAATTACCAAGGCATGTTCAGAGTGTTATTGTAGTTGAGCCATGTTGGAAACAACCACTGTAAACTGAAAAACTTCATTTATTCTACAGGGTATTTGAATTTATTTCCTTCATCAATATTGTAGATAATTAAGTTATTGAAATTTTGGCTCTGACCTCATGCCAAAACAGCTTATATACCTCTAGAAAATTATGAAATACTGAACCTTGTCCATATTTGTTATTAGGATTCTTCCTACTCTAAGTGTACTACCTCCATTACTCTCTTCCACTTGTATTACTTCCATTAGCATCAATTTAGGCCCTAGAAATGATTTTATAACTCAAAGAACCATAGTCTTGAATTTTAGAATTTTAGGCTATGAAGGAGGTGAGATTTTAGAGGTCTAATATGGTTAAAATTAAGGATTTAATTGGGGTATTTAATTGGCATGTAGGAGGCTACTTAGAGGTGTAAAGAGGAGACCCAAAGACTTGATAGATTATTTGATCAAGAGTTGCTCTTTACCAAGTTACAATGTAAGGTAAGGGGTATGATAATTTTTATAATTCATTTTTGCTTGAAATAGCATTGAGAAGAAGTCCCTTTACTTCTAAGTTAATTAGAAATTTATTTGGAATTATTTGAATGCTATTTCTATTTTTGATGAATTTTTAAAGTTTTAAGATTATGTGAATTTTATGGTTTCTAAATGGAGCAACTTGAGTGTATGGAACCTTATATGATTATAAGGCATCCATGAATGTTGTTTGAATCGATTGCTTAATCATTAGTAAATTATTGTGAAATATTTTTGTTAAGAAGGATTAACATGTAGAATTACATTGTATAATTTGGTGGAATGGAGGAAAGGTGTGAGAAATGAACTATGTGAGAAAGAAAACTAATTTTTTAGATATATTAAATTGAATTTTATAATTTAATTATGAAGTGAATTTTTATATTTTTATTTAATTAATAAATATTTTTCAAAAGTATTGGAATAATTTTGCCTCAAGAAAGAACTTTAATGAACTTCACAAAAACTAGCGTGATTCTCTCTTGAAAGTAGCACTTATGATTGCTTGATTGATTGCTAAAAGATGTGTAAAATATATATTTAAAAAGTTCAAGCAACTCTGTTTATATAGAAGATTTTCAAAATTGCTGGTTTATTTAATCTGTTAAAATAATCTTTTAATCTGTTAAAAGTCTTGTTTTAATCTGTTAAAACTTTTTTTAATCTATTAAAACGTTCTTGATTATTTTCCAGATTTGTTTTAACTGATACGACACCGTTTATATCAATTAAAACTCTTTGTAAAAAATCTTCCAAACTGTTTTAATCGATTGTTTCGTCTTTCAATCGATTAAAATACTGCAAAACATTCTTATAAACTTTTTCAAGTGATTTTAACTGATAAAAATCTGTTTTAATCGATTAAAACGCTTAGCAGAAATTTTCTTAAGTTGTTTTAATCGATTGAAACGCAGTTTAATCGATTAAAACTATTCTGATCGATCAAAAACCCATTCTGATCGATCATATGCTGGTTCTGATCGGTCATATGCTCATTCTGATCGATCAAACAGTACTCCAAGTGGTTTTAATCGATTATTTCGAAGTTATATCGATTAAAATGCTACCAGAACACTTTCCTGAACATTTTAAGTGATTTTAATCGGTTATTTCGAAACTATATCAGTTAAAATACTGACAGAAGGTTTTCAAAACTTCCTTTAATGAAAAAAAATCGATTATTTCGAAAACATATCAGTTAAAAACCTGTTACAAAAGTGTTAAGAACATTTTAGTTGATAAAGCTTATATGCTATTAGTTAAAATAGTTGATTTAAAAAACCTTTTAACAAAATACCACTAGTGGAAAAATATGATTCTATGACAACTTTTTATGACGGTTGTAATCCACCCGTCATAGTATATTAAGCGGTGACATTTTTGTAATAATATTATAAACTTTTTATGTCGGTTGTTATATAACCGACATGGTATGTGAGCAAATTCACTTTCTATGTCGGTTAAATTTCAACCGACATAGAAAGTACTTTCTATGTCGGTTCAAATTTTATCCGACATAGAAAGTACTTTCTATGTCGGTTCAAATTTAACCGACATAGAAAGTGTATATTAAATCAATAAAATTAAATATATAAATATATCAAAATATATAAATATATCAAAATATATAAATATATTTGTATTTATATATTTTGTATATAAATATAATTTATTTGTAAGTTATTTATCAAAAAATCATAGTAGCTTAGTGGTTGGAGTATTAGTCTTCAACTCTAAGGTACTGGGTTTGAATCTTGCTTATGACAAACTTCTAATAGATAATAAAATAATATATTATAAAATATAATATAAACGAAATGTAATTGTAAATAAACAAAAATCATAGTAGTTTAGTGGTTGGTCTAATTCTAGACTACAATGTACTCGGGTTCGAATCCTGTTAATATGAATTTTCGTAAAAAACCCATTACTTTCTATGTCGGTTCATAACAACCGACGTAAAAAGTCATACTTTCTATGTCGGTTCATAACAACCGACATAAAAAGTCATACTTTCTATGACCCCTGTATCTATGTCGCCTCTTTAACCGACGTAGAAAACCCATTTTAACCGACATAGAAAGCCTTTTTTGCACTAGTGTACTTTGTTTTTAACCGTTTAAACATTTTTTAGAGGCATTTGCAAAACCTTTTAAATAAAGAAACCTCATGCAGCAGAAAGATAAAAAAGATTATACCTAAGCAGAGATGCAGACTCACTAATCACACTACCCTTTTTATCTAAGTGACCTTTGACTGCCACAAAGTAGCCTTTGACTTCATTTTTGTCTTCATCAAATCAACAAGATCTTTGCCAAAGTAATTTAATAAGATCTTCATCACTTTCACACATCTTGCACGAGATTGCCCGAAAAAGAACTATAATTGTTTTAAGTGTGGAAAGCAAGGTCACATTATTCGTGATTGCCCTGAGTGGAAGAAGGAGAATAATAGTTTTAAGAGTCATGCTAGTAGTAGCAGTGGTAGCAGGGTTAATAGTAACCAACCTGGGAGGCCAAGGACACAAGGAAAAGTTTTTGCAATGAGTGGCAAAAAGGCATCTCAATCTGACTCTATGATACAGGGTAAATGTCTCATAAATGGGAATATCCTAAATGTATTGCATGATTCTGGAGCGTCTCATTCTTTTATTATTGAAGCTTGTGTGAGACGATTGCAATTACCTATTATTACTTTGCCATATGACTTGTTTGTTTCTACTCCTGGTGGTACTCCTATAGTTATTGCCAAGACTTGTTTGAATTGTCCTATTGTTGTAGAAAGTAGAAATCTTTCTGCAAATTTGTTTTGTTTTCCTCTCCCTGATTTTGAAATCATCCTAGGACTAGATTGGCTATCTGTCAACCATGTTCTGTTAGACTGCCACACTAAAACCATAGCTTTTGGTGAATCCTTGAACCCATCATTAGAGAATTTGAGATTTCTAACTGCGAGCCAAGTTAATGCTTCTTTGAAAGAGGGAGCGCAGTTATGTATGGTGTTACTCTCTCTAAAAGGAGAAAAGGAATTTAGAATAGAGAATCTACCTATTGTGTGTGACTACCCTGAAGTATTTTCGGATGATATTCATGGATTACCACCAGAACGAGAAGTTGAATTTGCAATAGATTTGATCCCTGGAGCCGGACCTATTCCAATAGCTCCATATAGAATGTCACCTTTGGAATTGTCAGAATTGAAGAAGCAGTTAGAAGAGATGTTGGAAAAGCAGTTTGTGAGACCAAGCGTTTCTCCTAGGGGTGCTCCAGTGATGTTGGTGAAGAAGCAAGATGTAACAATGAGATTGTGTGTGGATTATCGTCAACTAAACAAGGTTACAATCAAGAATAAGTATCTGTTACCAAGAATTGATGATTTGATGGATCAACTGAGAGGTGCAACTATATTTTCTAAGATTGATTTGAAGTCAGGATATCATCAGATTAGGGTTAAGCCAGAGGACATACCGAAGACTGCTTTCAGGACCCGATATGGACACTATGAGTATTTGGTTATGCCATTTGGTGTGACTAATGCTCCTGTGATATTCATGGATTACATGAATAGGATCTTTCATCCATATTTGAATAAGTTTGTGGTAGTATTCAATGATGAAATTTTGATTTATTCTAAGACCAAGGAAGAACATGCAGAACATCTCCAAGCAGTGTTGGAAGTTTTGAAGGAGAAAAAGTTGTATGCTAAGTTGGAAAAGTGTGAGTTTTGGTTGGAGAATGTGAGTTATTTAGGTCATGTGATTAATAAAGATGGTTTTTTTATAGATCCGATGAAAGTGGAAATTGTATTGCAATGGGAAAGACCAAAGAGTATTATTGAGATTCGTAGCATTTTGGGTCTAGTTGGTTATTATAGGAGATTCATTGAGGGATTCTCAAAGATAGCCTTACCTTTGACCAAGTTGACTCGTAAAGGACAACCCTTTGTACGGACGAGTCAGTGTGAGGAGAATTTTCATAAGTTGAAAGATAAATTGACTTCTGCTCCAGTATTGATACTTCCAAACCCTCATGAGAATTTTGAAGTGTATTGTGATGCATTGAAGCAAGGGTTAGGTTGTGTATTAATGCAGAATAGAAATGTAGTGGCATATGCTTCAAGGCAGTTGAGACCGCATGAAGTAAATGTTAGAAAAGTAGTTTTAGATCAAGAGGGGGGGTGAATTGATCTTTGAAAGTTTTTCGCAAATAACAGATTATCTAATTCGAAAATTAAGTTTAAAGATCTGTTCTTGAATCACAAAGCAATCAATCAAAATAATGCAGCAACAGAATTTAAAGGAGAGAAAGGTTAAAAAAGATATCACCGGTATTTTATACTGGTTCACCCAATACCAGGGCTACGTCCAGTCTCCGACCAAATTCCAGCTAGGTTCCACTAGATTAAATGTTTTACGAGATTCAACAATCTTACACCTAATCTATCACAAGAACCAAATTCCAGTTCTCGCACTCAACCTCTCACCAAGAACCAAATTCCAGTTCTTGATAACCTCTACAACCAAATTCCAGCTGCAGAGAAACCAGTGCCCAAATTCCAGGCACCAACACCTAACTTTTCACCAAGAACCAAATTCCAGTTCTTGACAACCTCTACAACCAAATTCCAGCTACAGAGAAACAGTGCCTAAATTCCAGGCACCAAACAATACAAACAGAATGTAAAAGAATTGAAAAAGAAGAAACTAGAAAGCTCAAACTAGTTTATGCTATTCTGCAGTGAGTTTCTTCTTTAAAGAAAAGCAATATGCCTCAAGAAAGATTTTTAAAGAACTTCTCAAAAACTACCGCGAATCTTTCTTGAAAAGAGTGCTAAAGTTACTTGATTGATTGCTTAAGGATGTGTGAAAACTTATGTCTAAAAAGTTCCAAGCAACTCTGATTTTATAGAATATTTTCAAAACTACTGCATTAATTAATCTGTTAAAATATCCATTTAATCTGTTAAAAGAGCCGTTTCAATCTGTTAAAAGTCCTTTTAATCCATTAATACGTTCTTGATTCTTTAACAGATTTGTTTTAACTGATACGACAACGTTTATATCAATTAAAACACTTTACAGAAAATCTTCTAAGTTTATTTAATCGATTGTTTCGCGATTCAATCGATTTAAATACTGTAAAACTTTCTTGTAAAACTTTTCAAGTTATTTTAACTGATAAAAATAGGTTTTAATCGATTAAAACTCTGTACATAATTTTTCCAAGTTGTTTTAATCGGTTAAAACGTGTTTTAATCGATTGAAAAAGTTCTGATCGGTCATAACTCAATTCTGATCAATCATAACTGATTCTGATTGGTCATAATTGCATTCTGATCGATCATCCTGAACCTTTAAGTGATTTTAATTGATTGAAACGTGTTTTAATCGATTTAAAAAATTCTGATCACTCATAATTTAAATCTGATCGATCACATCTGATTCTGATCGGTCATATTTGTATTCTGATCGATCATAATGAGTTCTAAATGGATTTAATCGATTAAAATCAAGTTGTATCGATTAAAATACTGTAAAAACACTTCTTTGAACATTCTAAATGATTTTAATCGGTTCTTTCAAAACTATATCAGTTAAAAACATGTTTGAGAAAGCTTTTGTCAAAGTACTTTGTTTTTTATTGTTTAAAATGATTTTAGAGGCATTTTGCAAAGTCATTTAAGTGAAGAAACCTCATGCAGCAGAAAAGATAAAATGATTTTACCTAAGCATTTTGTAGACACACTAATCTTTCTACTCTTTTATCAAAGTGACTTGTTGACCGCTGCAAAGTTGACTTTTGACTTCATCTTTGACTTCATCAAATCAATGAGATCTTTGCCAAAGTATTTCAATAAGATCTTCATCACTTTCAGTCTCCCCCTATTTGATGAAGACAAACACCATTTTGAAGAAAAACTCTGCAAGAGAAGTCACTTGATAATACAGATTAGTGAAAGATCAAAAATAAATTGTTTTCCTATTTCTCCCCCTAAATTGTTGCTCCCCCTAAACTTAAGAGTTATTTCTCTAAATTGACCAAAAAGTAAAGCAACTATTTCTCCCCCTTTTGACTTCATCAAAAATAGGGAATAGAAGAGAAACAATGCATATAGGTATGTATTAAAAAGATTTAAAAAATATGATATTTTACTCATGTAAAGATCAATCAAAGTTGATTCAAACTTATCTTCATTAACACGTTTGTAATGAATACAATTAACACGTGTAAAGATAAGGGAATCACGCTTTAGTAGCATGTTACAAGAACAACCATTAACTAAAGCCTTTAATTTTTCTTTCCAGAATAAAAATCGATTAAAAACAGGTCAAAATCGATTAAAATGTTCTTGTTTAATGATTTTAATCGATTGAAATAAAGGTTTAATCGATTAAAACAGTGAAGGACTTTGAAAATATAAAACATAAGTGCATTTAATCGATTAATTCTACTTTTAATCGATTAAAACAGTAAAAAAATGTTGTATAAATTCTTTTAATCGATTTAAAAGATTTTTTATTGATTAAAACACTCAGTTTTGAAAAACTAAGAAAGGTTTGAAACGAATTTATCATCATTAATCTAGTAGATGCTTTGTAAAACTGATCATCTAGAAGGGTGTTTAGCAGCAATATCAACTACATTGATTAAATTTTCACTAATAGATCCATCAAAATCACAATAAGATCTTATTTAGCTAATTATACTTGATGTAAGCTAATTTTTAAAGATTTTAATCAATTGATACGAAGTTATAATCGATTGTTTTGTTATGAAAAGTGTTCCCTTTAATCAATTTAATCGATTAATTCGATCTTGTATCGCCTAAAGCTCTCAGGGATCTATATTGAATTCTATCTATACTAGTTTGAATTGAATTAAACCTACATTATATTAATTCAAAGCTAAAGATAATGTGCCTGGTATATAACTAGTAATATTACAGACCCAGAAAAATAAGCATAAAAAATAAGCAGTAAAGAAAGATGAGAAGGGACCCTTTTTATCCATACTTCCCTGATTATTTGTGTCAGATATCAAAATTCATGACTCAGTCATTTGATCCCTAACAACTTTAAAAGGCCATAGTCTTCACTTTTTGCTGGAACCAATTTTGCTTTATCAACCATGAAGACACCAACAATTGTCTCTCCCAGTATCGACAATAGACATAGAAACTTTTCCTGTAAAGTAATCTTTTGCATGACATTTACTTGTTACTATTGTCTGTATTACAGTCCACGGTTGACCTTACAATGGAATTATCATCTACTACACATTAGAGGCAAAACCATGTACTGACTGACGTACTTTCAGTATCAAATCCCACACAGAATGCACGATACCATAAATCGCATGAATCATAGGTTAATGATGTACCGAGATCAGACTCTCCTTTAATAGTAGCCAACCCATTTCAAACCTTGCAGTCATCACCATTCAAGCAAATAACTGCATTCTTAATGTAGTATGAAGGAAATGATAGCGTGTTATTCCTCCCTTCAAATGGATCAGTCATCATTATCTCTGAGGAATGAATTTTCTTAAACTTTGTTGTTTCCAGTGGTATCATATACTGGAACACATGCATACAAAACAGAACTAGTGATGACAAGCAATCCAGAACTCCCAGGTCAATAACCATATCCATACATATTTCATACATCACTATTATCATGGGCATCAAAAAGCATCGTATTCGTCCACGAAATTTGCCTTCATTGAGGGAAGACAATTATGTTGGTTCCACAATAACATCTCGAAACTTCTTTAGAATCACTCGAAAAGATCCTCTTGTTGGTTTGTTGTTAAGGATGCCAGATCATTTATCCCTGTACTTCCAACAAAACACACATACCGTGTGCCAATTTTAGCTTTCCATTCAATTCTTGAATTCGTCGACACGCATTGGTTTCTTTATAGTGTCACCTCGTGACTTTGATGATTAAAACGAATTATTAAAGTTGCACAATTCTAATGAATTTCACCAAGAGTCTTGAACCTATGCATGCCCAAAATTATTCCAAATATATTGCTAGGTAATATCAAGAAATGTAATGTAGACGTGTGTTCATTGAATCTCCAAGTTATCTGTTCACACTTCCTAGTAATCAACAACTTATTATCAGAAGCAACCAGCACTGAAAAATCCTTGATAAACTATGTTTTCAGTCCCACCAACTTGACCCATTTGTCACTAGTGTCCATAAGAAAAGGGACAACCTACTTCTTGATAATTCCTTTGATTTGCAACGTATTACCACGCAGCATTCCATGTAAAGTATTAAGAGAAATGTAGACATCTACAGCTTGAATCATGTCTATGTTGTTGTCAAAATAAAAAACTTTTCCATTCATGGATAACAGTAATAACTTTCCCACATTATTCCACTAGTCTAGTTTCCAATTCAAAGATTTGTTCAGCCTTCGCTTTCCAATCATGAAAATTTGTGCCATTGAAAGGAAATTGAATATTCCATAACAGACTACTTGAATCATACATGTCCGAGACTCATTCGGTATTATTCATGATTGTCTAGCCGCTATTCAAAATTAATTGATTAACTTAAAAAGGAATCGATTAGTCTTGTATAGGATGATAACAGAATTTTAATCGATTAAAACAAAAAAGAATCGATTAAATTTGACATATTAGTGTTTTTAGTTGATATAAATTCTTTTTAATCGATTAAAACAGCCAAACTCAAATCCAGAGAACATTTTAATCGATTAATTCGACATTTCAATCGATTAAAATGGTACGGACAGATTTTCTGATATCCTCTGTAAGTTATTTTAATCGATTAATATTGTTTTATATCAATTAAAACAATCAGTTTAGGAAAGACAGAACCTGATTCACTGCTTTGAACTTCAAGGGATTCCCAGATTTTGTTCCTGCAAAACAAATTTAGCATTTTTCTGGTACCCTTTATAGTTACTGGGTTCAATTAGGTTATTTGAAATGATTTTAACTTTGGAATCCATTTCATTCTTCCTTTAGGAATAACATACTTTTTGATTGTACAATATTTTACTGAGTGACCTTTCTTCATGCAGGTAAAAACATTTGATTACGAGTATGATTTCCTACTTACATTTGTTTTTCCGGGTTTCATCCTAGATTTAAAACCTATTCCAGATTTATCAAAAATTAGTTTTTGGGACCCAAGTAAAACATCAAGATTGGCTTGACCTTGTGTGAATCTTGAAACGGTTTGTGATAAAAAATCAATTTTCTTTTGTAATTCTGAACAATTATTACAGGGTTTATTACATGCACAATCAGAATTATCATGAATTAATTTTAAGAAATCACAATCAGTTTTATCTTCAAGAATTCTCTTTTCAAGAGAGTCTACTTTATTTACTAGCCAATTATTCAATCCTTTTAGCCTATCATTTTCTTTTTGTAGTTTCTTAGCCTCTTCATGCATTTCATTAAATGCTTCTTGTAATGAATTATAATCCACTAAGTTTGAAGAAGAATTAGAACTTACACTGCTGGATTGAAGGTTTTGATTTGCCATTAGACACAGATTGGCTTCTTCATTGTCAGAATTGTCTGTTGAAGAAGTGTCATTGTCATCCCATGCTACGTAGGCTCTCTTTACATCTGCTGTCCCTTCATGGGTAACCTCAAGAACATCCCACATCACTTTGGCAGATTTGCATTTCGAGACCCTGAAAAACTCATCCATGTTAAGTGCAGAAGTAATTATATTTTTGGCAATACAATCATCTTGGATTAATTTCTTTTCACATTCATTCAAGCTACACCAATCTTTGTTAAAAATATCGGTTTCTTGTTCAATGATATTCCACACATTTATACTAACAGATTCAATAAAGATCTTCATCCTAATTTTCCAAAAAGGATAATCTGTTCCACAAAACAGTGGAGGTCTGTTAATAGAAGCTCCCTCAGAAAACAGTAATTTGTTTTTAGCCATGGATCGAAGAACTTGAATAACTTTCAAGCACCTCGCTCTGATGCCAATTGTTAGAAAAGTAGTTTTAGATCAAGAGGGGGGGGTGAATTGATCTTTGAAAGTTTTTCGCAAATAATAGATTATCTAATTCGAAAATTAAGTTTAAAGATCTGTTCTTGAATCACAAAGCAATCAATCAAAATAATGCAGCAACAAAATTTAAAGGAGAGAAAGGTTAAGAAAGATATCACCGGTATTTTATACTGGTTCACCCAATACCAGGGCTACGTCCAGTCTCCAGCCAAATTCCAGCTAGGTTCCACTAGATTAAATGTTTTACAGATTCAACAATCTTACACCTAATCTATCACAAGAACCAAATTCTAGTTCCTGCACTCAACCTCTCACCAAGAACCAAATTCCAGTTCTTGATAACCTCTACAACCAAATTCCAGTTGCAGAGAAACTAGTGCCCAAATTCCAGGCACCAACACCTAACTTTTCACCAAGAACCAAATTCCAGTTCTTGACAACCTCTACAACCAAATTCCAGCTGCAGAGAAACCAATGCCCAAATTCCAGACACCAAACAATACAAACAGAATGTAAAAGAATTGAAAAAGAAGAAACTAGAAAGCTCAAACTAGTTTATGCTATTCTACAGTGAGTTTCTTCTTTAAAGAAAAGCAATATGCCTCAAGAAAGATTTTTAAAGAAGTTCTCAAAAACTGCCGCGAATCTTTCTTGAAAAGAGTGCTAAAGTTGTTTGATTGATTGCTTAAGGATGTGTGCAAACTTATGTCTAAAAAGTTCCAAGCAACTCTAATTTTATAGAATATTTTCAAAACTGCTGCATTAATTAATCTGTTAAAATATC
Organism: Sphenostylis stenocarpa; assembly: GCA_963425845.1. Lineage (NCBI taxonomy): Eukaryota > Viridiplantae > Streptophyta > Magnoliopsida > Fabales > Fabaceae > Sphenostylis > Sphenostylis stenocarpa. The sequence goes on along the minus strand of OY731406.1, from coordinate 37,878,533 downwards.
CGTTTAATCTGTTAAAAGAGTCGTTTCAATATGTTAAAAGTCCTTTTAATCCATTAATACGTTCTTGATTCTTTAACATATTTGTTTTCACTGATACGACAACATTTATATCAGTTAACACTTTACAGAAAATCTTCTAAGTTTATTTAATCGATTGTTTCGCGATTCAATCGATTTAAATACTGTAAAACTTTCTTGTAAAACTTTTCAAGTTATTTTAACTGATAAAAATAGGTTTTAATCGATTAAAACTCTGTACATAATTTTTCCAAGTTGTTTTAATCGGTTAAAATGTGTTTTAATCGATTGAAAAAGTTCTGATCGGTCATAACTCAATTCTGATCGATCATAACTGATTCTGATCGGTCATAATTGCATTCTGATCAATCATCCTGAACCTTTAAGTGATTTTAATCGATTGAAACGTGTTTTAATCGATTGAAAAAATTCTGATCGCTCATAATTTAAATCTGATCGATCACATCTGATTTTGATCGGTCATATTTGTATTCTGATCGATCATAATGAGTTCTAAATGGATTTAATCGATTAAAATCAAGTTGTATCGATTAAAATACTGTAAAAACACTTCTTTGAACACTCTAAATGATTTTAATCGGTTCTTTCAAAACTATATCAGTTAAAAACATGTTTGAGAAAGCTTTTGTGAAAATACTTTGTTTTTGATTGTTTAAAATGATTTTAGAGGCATTTTGCAAAGTCATTTAAGTGAAGAAACCTCATGCAGCAGAAAAGATAAAATGATTTTACCTAAGCATTTTGTAGACACACTAATCTTTCTACTCTTTTATCAAAGTGACTTGTTGACCGCTGCAAAGTTGACTTTTGACTTCATCTTTGACTTCATCAAATCAATGAGATCTTTGCCAAAGTATTTCAATAAGATCTTCATCACTTTCAGTAAATTACCCTACACACGATCTCGAGTTGGCAGCTGTGGTGTTTGCATTGAAGATTTGGAGACATTATCTATACTGTAAGAATTAATGGTTGAGTTCAAGAGGGGGGGGGGGTGAATTGAACTTTAGAAAACTTTTTCGCAAAACACACTTTCTTTGGGAAGAATGATTTATCTTTATTCAATTCTTCAATAGGTAGATTTGATTTTAATTACAGCAAGAATATGAAAAAGAAATAAAAGAGATGAAAGCAGAAAATCAACACAAAAGTTTATACTGGTTCACTCTTTACCAGAGCTACATCCAGTTCTTGACAAATCTGCCAAGTTCCATTAATTCCAAGTGAAAATTACAACCAGTAGATATTCACCAATCTACCCCAAGAACTATCTCACAAACCCACAAGATAGACTCTTGAAAACCTCCCAGTAACCAAATCCAGTTACTGTAACCAGTGTAGATCCAACACCCAATCTACACAATCACACTTTATACAAGAATATGAAAAGAAAAAACCTGGACTACAGCTTTAACAGTATAGATGTCCAGAAGAAATTCTAACTCAGAACTTTCTCTCTTTGATGAACAACAATCTTGATCAAAGCACCTTATGATATGAAAAGTTTTTGAATGCACAGAGAAAGTCACGGATATGATAGCTCTAAGATTGCTTTCAAATGTTTTCTCAAATTGTATCTTTCAAAAGATAGATCAAACCTGTATTTATAGAATAAAACCAGAATGTTTAAACTGATAAAAATTGATTCAGAGTAGCAAATGATCGATCAGAATAATAGTATGACAGGTTAGAATCAGTTATGATCGATTAGAATAGCATTATGACCGATCAGGACTAGTTATGATCGATCAGAATCACATTATGATCGATCAGAATACTTTTCAATCGATTAAAACGATATTTCAATCGATTGAATTTATTTAAAACTTCATTCAATCGATTAATTCGTGTTTTCAATGGATTGAAGTAGCTTAGAAAAAAATGATAGCTCTCTGTTTCAACAGATTAAAAAACATTTCAACAGATTGAAATCCTATGAACTCTTAGACTGAAAAAATGGTCTCTCTGTTTCAACAGATTAAAAAACATTTCAACAGATTGAAAATGCGAAACCTTTAATATTTGAAAAAATCATTAAGAACATTTTTAACCTGTTGATTCTGCGATTCAACCAATTGATATTTCGACTACAAATCCACACTTCTTATGTTAAGTGATTTTAACAGATTGAAAACTCTTTTTCAACAGATTGAAAAACTTAGTTTGTCCTTTTAATGCTTAAAGGTTAGTTTTTCATGCAGAAAAATGAGTTCAATGAGATGCATCATTTCAAGGCGCTTATCACAAGATCTATTGGCCTATCAAGAGATTAAGTTTTAAACTTCTAACCTATTCATCTACACACCCACAAACTAAACTATATCAACTCAATATGTCTTCATCAAATCCAACAAGTGCTTCATATACGGTGCAAGATTTGAAGTTTTCAGTGACCATAAGAGTCTTAAGTATTTGTTTGATAAAAAAGAGTTGAATATGAGGCAACGTCGGTGGACAAAATTTTTGAAGGACTATGACTTTGAACTTCATTATCACCCCGGGAAAGCCAATGTAGTGGCAGATGCTTTAAGCCGAAGGTCTTTGTATATGTCAGCAATGATGGCCAGAGAATTGGACTTGGTGGAAAAATTGAGAGATTTGAATTTAGCTATGGAGATAACTCCCAAAAGTTTTAAGTTTGGAACTTTGAAGATAACTAGCAATTTTCTTGAACAAGTTAAGGTAGCACAATTAACAGATGAATTTTTGCAAGGCAAGAAGACTTTGGTATCTCAAGGAAAAGAAAAAAATTTTCAGGAAGACATAGGTGGAATTTTGAGATTCAGAGATCGAATTTGTATTCCGCAAGATGATGAAATCAAGAAGATGATTTTAGAGGAAGCCCATAAGAGTAAGTTGAGTATTCACCCAGGAACTACCAAGATGTACCAAGATTTGAAGAAGTTATTTTGGTGGTCAGGAATGAAAAAGATCAGTGGCAGAGTATGTAGCATCTTGTTTGGTATGTCAGAAAGTAAAGGTTGAACATCAAAGGCCCACGGGAATGTTACAATCTTTGGATATCCAGAATGGAAATGGGTCAGCTTAGCAATGGATTTCGTAACTGGATTGCCAAGAACTCCTACAAGATATGATGCAATTTGGGTAATTATTGACAGATTGACCAAGTCAGCGCATTTTCTACCTATCAACATTCGTTATTCATTGGAAAAATTGACACAAGTATATCTTAAGTAGATAGTGAGGTTACACGATGTACCTTCAAGTATTGTATCTGACAGAGATCCACGTTTTAATTCCAAGTTTTGGGGAAGTTTGCAACAAGCATTAGGGACAAAGCTTCGATTAAGTTCAGCTTATCATCCGCAGACGGATGGACAGTCAGAAAGAACAATTCAATCTCTTGAAGACCTTCTACGAGCTTGCATTATGGAATTCAAGGATACTTGGGACAAGTATCTGCATTTGATTGAATTCACCTACAATAACAGTTTTCATACAAGTATTGGGATGACACCATATGAAGCTCTTTATGGAAGGAGGTGTAGGACACCTTTATGCTGGTATGACTCAGGAGAGAATCTTATTTTTGGACCAAAAATTGTGCAACAAACTACTGATAAAGTGAAGATCATTCAAGAAAAGATGAAGACAGCACAGAGTAGACAAAAGAGTTATTATGACAAGAGGAGAAAGTCGTTGGAATTTGAAGAGGGTGACCATGTATTCCCGAGAGTTACGCCTACTACTGGAGTTGGAAGAGCTCGAAATCTCGAAAACTCACCCCAAAATTTATTGGTCCTTACCAAATTCTAAAAAGATTGGTCTTGTGGCTTATCAAATAGCCTTACCTCCAATTCTTTCAAACCTCCATAATGTTTTTCCTGTCTCACAACTCAGGAAGTATATTTCTGATCCTTCTCACATCATTGAACTCGATACAGTACAATTGAAGGATAATCTAACCTATGAAGCACCACCTGCGTGTATTGTGGATCAAAGGATGAAACACTTACGTGGAAAAGATATACCTCTAGTTAAGGTAGTATGGAGTGGAATAGGTGATGAAGATGCAACGTGGGAGTTAGAGGGCAAAATGAGGGAATCTCACCCTCATCTTTTCCCATAAGGTAAGCAAATTTTGAGGACAAAATTTTTTTTAAGTGGGGAGAATTGTAACATCCTAATTCTCAATACCTCTAAAATTTTTGTCAAAATTTTAATAACTAAATTATTAGGAATTGGAGAAAGTGACTATAGAGTGTTATGTTTGTTAGATTATTTGTGATTTTCTGGAAATTTTCTAGAATTAAAATAATAATAATAATAAAATAATAACATATCTAAAAAATTAGATTTTGACTTTTAAAAAGACATTTACTTTGCAACTTCCCGTAAATTCTTCCTTTCTCTCATTTCTCGCTTTCTCTCAAACCCTCCTCACTTTGAAGTTTGATTTTGAGGGGGAAATATTGATTTTCTTGAGAAACTCCAAGAGGTAAGTTTGTTTCTCTCAATCTCCTCTACATTTCTACGGTTTATTTTTCAAAACGGTGCATTTTCAAAATTTTTCCTCACTTGGCTAAGCTTGAATGGGAGTAGAAAGAGTGTTATTGTAGGTTTTACACCTAGGACACTAGAATAATACTTAGAATTGAGGATTAGAAGTGATTAAGCTAAAAACCTTAAGCACGCTAATTCGTAAGTCACTGTTCATTGAATTTTGGGACTTGTGTGAACAGAATTAGGAATTGGTATCTTCATAAAAGTTGTAGCTCTTTAAGTTATCGAAATTTATAAACTTGTTTCACATCAAACGTATATTTGTAGCTCAAGTTATGTTCATTTTACTGTCAAGTATTATAGCTGTGAAGTGAAGAGGTTGCCCTGTTTCAACAGCCTTGGTTTTTGAATTACTGGGATTGATACGTGTAAAATTAGGACTTTATTCCTTCATAAAAGTTGTAGGAAATTATATTTACGAAATTTAGAAATTTGTTTCATGTAAATATCTTATGTGTAGCATGAGTTATAGTCAAATTACCAAGACATGTTCAAAGTGTTATTGTAGTTGAGCAATGTTGGAAACAACCACTGTAAACTGAAAAACTGCATTTATTCTACAGGGTATTTGAATTTATTTCCTTCATCAATATTGTAGGTAATTAAGTTATTGAATTTTGGCTCTGACCTCATGCCAAAACAACATATATAACTCTAGAAAATTATGAAATACTGAACCTTGTCCATATTTGTTATTAGGATTCTTCCTACTCTAAGTGTACTACTTCCATTACTCTCTTCCACTTGTATTACTTCCATTAGCATCAATTTAGGCCCTAGAAATGATTTTATAACTCAAAGAACCATAGTCTTGAATTTTAGAATTTTAGGCTATGAAGGAGGTGAGATTTTAGAGGTCTAATATGGTTGAAATTAAGGATTTAATTGGGGTATTTAATTGGCATGTAGGAGGCTACTTAGAGGTGCAAAGAGGAGACCCAAAGACTTGATAGATTATTTGATCAAGAGTTGCTCTTTACCAAGTTACAACATAAGGTAAGGGGTAAGATAATTTTTATAATTCATTTTTGCTTGAAATAGCATTGAGAAGAAGTCCCTTTACTTCTAAGTTAATTAGAAATTTATTTGGAATAATGCTATTTCTATTTTTGATGAATTTTTAAAGTTTTAAGATTATGTGAATTTTATGGTTTCTAAATGGAACAACTTGAGTGTATGGAACCTTGTATGATTATAAGACATCCATGAATGTTGTTTGAATTGATTGCTTAATCATTAGTAATTTTATATGTTTATTGATGAATTTAGATTGAGAATTATCCTATTTTTATGTTTAGTATTATGATAATTGTTTTAAATTGATTATTGAGATATATTGTATGTATGTTATGAAGCATGATAAGTAGAAAATTATTGTGAAATGTTTTTGTTAAGAAGGATTAGCATGTAGAATTGCATTGTATAATTTGGTGGAATGGAGGAAAGGTGTGAGAAATGAACTATGTGAGAAAGAAAACTAATTGTTTAGATATATTAAATTGAATTTTATAATTTAATTATGAAGTGAATTTTTATATTTTTATTTAATTAATAAATATTTTTCAAAAGTATTGGAATAATTTTGATCTAGGAGAAAACAAGTAATTGTAAGTGAAAATGAATTTTTAATAATTTTGAGGAAATTATTTGAAATTATTATTATTATTTAAGAAAAATAAATTAAAATTGAGAAAATTATGATTTCGAGTGATGATGAATATGATGAGGTGGAAGGATGGTTTGGTGAAAAGTAGAAGTGTTCTGGGCTGTTTTTGGTTATTTTGCAGGTGTTTAATTTTTTTTAGGAATGTCCAATTTACAGAGGAGATTCTGTCAGATTTTTTTTAAGAAATAGCCTAGTATTATTTTGAAGAAGTTAAGATGTGATTTAAGTATAATGAGCTGAAACAAAGTTGAAAGAGTGTGAAGAAGTTATGATAAGTTATGCATCATGTTCATGAGTCAGAGATTGAGTGTATGAGAAGGATATGGAAAATCAGGGTCGATTCCATGCTAACCTTGGGGATGATTGAGTGTGATTGAGCTCATATGTGGCTTAGGCTCGCTACCTAAGCTGTGAGATTCTCACTACCAAGCTTGATTATCCTGACTAAAGCCCCAGGGTTTCTCATGATCAGTTGAGCTGGACACGTAATTATGAGTATACTACCACAAGGCGGTGAGAGGTTCCAATGAAACTCCTGGTCCTTCTCGAAAAAAAGAAGAAGAGAAAAGAGAAAGTAGTTTTAGGATCCCCATGGTCTTGCATACTAGGATGTGTCCTAGAAAAGATTAGTGCATACATTGCATTCATAATATCATATCATTTGTGTGCTGATTACTAGTATGTTTGTATGTGTAATTTCTAATTAACTCAATGTTATTTGCATGCTCTAAGTGAATATAAAGTTATCTTACCCTTTCTGTGCATGTATTGTTGTTATGAAATGTTTGCATAGGTGACGTTGAACATAACTCATCCCCGGTATCATCTCCAAGTAAAGTTTAAATACGATCATTGCAAGTACTTAGTAGAGGACTTGATCGGATACCACTATAGTGCTACAAGAGATACTTCATTTTAGTGGACGTACGAAATTTATCTCCTCTTTAGTTAGATTGTATAGTTAGTTTGTCTGCTCTGGTCTTGTGAACCCTTGTTAGGTGTATTTTGGGATGACTTTGTGTATATTTACTATCTGGTTATACTTGATACTTATGAATGATATGTATATTAATCACTAAGTGTATGTTCTATTTAATGTGTACCTTACTTCTACAAGAGTGTATTGGTAATCAAATACTAAGAGGAACCAATAATAAGTAGTAAATCATAATAAAGTGAATATTGGTATTAAAGGTGTTACATTATCTATTCCAAAGATTAGGAGTTCTGACCAATTCTTGAATCAAACAAAATAATTAATCAAAATAAAGACTGCAGCAGAATTAAAGAGAGAAAGGTTTAGAAAGATACAACCAAGATTTATACTGGTTCACCCAATCCCAGGGCTACGTCTAGTTCCTAGCCAAATTCCAGCTGAGTTCCACTAGATTGAATGTTTTACACATTAAAATTCCAATCACACACTCAATCTACCACAAGAACCAAAATTCTAGTCCTTGCACCTACACCTTCACCAAGAACCAACTTCCAGTTCTTGAACAACCCTACAGCCAAATTCCAGCCACAGAAACCAGTGCCCACACTTCTAGACACCCACAATACAGTAAAGAAAAATAAAGAAACAAAGAGAAGAAACTAGAACACTCAAACCCGGTTTATGCAGCTCTGCAGAATGAGTTTCTTCACCAAAAGAATGCAAAATTTTCCTCAAGAAAGAGCTTCGAAAAACTTCACAAAACTTGCGCGATTCTTATTTTAAAGTAGCACTTATGCTTGTTTGATTGATTGCTCAAAGATATATTTTAAAAGACTCAAGCAATCCTGTTTATATAGAAGATTTTTCAAACTGCTGGTTTAATTAATCTGTTAAAAAATCTTTTAATCTATTAAAAGTCTTGAATTAATCTGTTAAAACTTCTTTTAATCTGTTAAAATGTTCTTGATCATTTTTCAGATTTGTTTTAATTGATACGACAACGTTTATATCAATTAAAACACTTTGTAAAAAATCCTTTAAATTGTTTTAATCGATTATTTCACCTTTTAATCGATTAAAATACTGTAAAATGTTTTCATAAAACTTTCTAAGTGATTTTAACTGATAACAATATGTTTTTAATCGATTAAAACACTTTGGAAAATATCTCTTAGTTGTTTTAATCGATTATTTCACATTTTAATCGAATAGAATTCTGCCAAAAAGTTTCATAAAACTTTCTAAATCATTTTAACTGATAACAGACTTGTTTTAATCGATTAAAACACTCTAGAAAAAATCTCTTAGTTGTTTTAATCGATTAATTCGTATTTTCATCGATTAAAATACTGAAAGAACATCTTTCAAAACACTTCAAGTTATTTTAATCGATTATTTCAAGTTTGTATCGATTAAAGTTCTGCCAGAACAGTTTTCAAAACATCTTAAGTCATTTTAATCGATTATTTCGATTCTACATCAGTTAAAATACTAGCAAAAGGTTTTCAAAAATTCTTTTAATGAAAATAATCAATTAATTCAAAGATATATCAATTAAAACAGTTCCAGTCTATGTTTTAAAAGGTTTTAATCAATTATTTCAAAAACCTATAAGTTAATAACCTATTACGAAAGTGTTAAGAACATTTTAACTGATAAAGCTCATATAGTATCAGTTAAAACAGTTTACTTAAAAGCCATTTAACAAATTACTTTGTGTTTTAACAGTTTAAACATGTTTTAGAGGCATTTGCAAAATATTTTAAATGAAGAAACCTCATGCAGCAGATAGATAAGAATGATTATACCTAAGTATAGATGCAGACTCACTAATCACTCTACTCTTTTATCCAAGTAACCTTTGACTACACCAGAATAGCCTTTGACTTCATTTTGACTTCATCAAATCAACAAGATCTTTGTTTAATCAAATGATTCAATAAGATCTTCATCACTTTTAGTCTCCCCCTATTTGATGAAGACAAACACCTCTTTGAATAATATCTCTGCAGAAAAAGTTACTTGAATATATAGATTAGTGGGTGTTCAAAAATTAATCATTTCTCCCCCTAAATTACTGCTCCCCCTAAAATAGTAAGTATATCAAAACAATCAAAACAATCATTTGTCCCCCTTTGACTTCATCAAAAATAGGGAAGAGAGAAGTAAAACAAATAAAAAACATCACATTAAAAAAACAATAAGTATTACTCTTTTAAGAACCAATTAAAGTTGATTCAAACTTATCTTCATTAACACGTTTGTAATGAATACAATAGATACGTGTAAAGATAAGGGAACCATGCTTTAGTAGCATGTTACAAGAACAACCATTAACTAAAGCCTTTAATTTTCTTTCCAGAGTAATAATCGATTAAAAACAGGGCATAATCGATTAAATTGTTATTGTTACTGATTTTAATTGATACAAATAATGTTTTAATCGATTAAAACAGTAATGAAAGTTGAAATCTAAAAACTTAAGTGCATTTAATCGATTAAATCGATATTTAATTGATTAAAACAGTATGAAAATTTTTGTATAAGTGCTTTTAATCAATTAAAGTTCATTTATATCAATTAAAATATTCAGAGTTTGAAAATTAAGTGAAGTTTAAAGTATCTAGGATTTCTAATTCATTTCGAATTTTGTAAAAACAATTATTAGGAAGATGTTTTAAAATAGTGTCCACTAGATTCATTAAGATTTAACCAAAAGATAGAGCAAAATCAGAATAACATCTTATCTAGGTGATTTAACTGATGTAAACTAATTTTAGTTGATACAAATTCGCAATTTACAGCTTTTAATCGATTAATATGCGAATTAATCGATTATAATGGTACGAATTTCCTATGTAAATGTTTCTTTTAATTGATTTAATCGATTAAATCGATTTTATATCAGCTAAAATTATTAGAGATGCATTTTTTATTCTATCTAAGCTCTCTTAATTCAAATAAAAATCTGCATCATATTAAGAAAAGTTAAAGGATTGTTTCTGGTTTAAGACCAGTTAATATTTCAGTCCAAAATAAAAGTGGCAGTAAAAGAAACAAGACATAAAGAAAGGAAAAAGATTATGATAGAAAGGGACCCTTGTTGTCAAAACTCAATCATTCCAATTTCCTTGATTGAGCTACATATCTTCCAGTTTGGTATAGATATCAGCAATCTGATTTCCCAGGTTTGTGAAAGTGGAGTCCCACGGTCAGGCTGCTCAATATAGGGTATGATCTCCATATTCTCATATGAGGCTTGACCACCAGTGGATTCAGGAACCTCTGAAGCAGCTAGAGAGGAAGGAATTTGACCTTGCTCATCCTCTTCTTCATCTTCTTCCTCATCTTCAGACATCCCATCATCAATCTTAGAGATCCACTCTCCATCAATTTTGATAAATCCCATCTTCCGCAAAGTGGAATCATCAATATTATTGGAGGCCTTTGGAGTTTCCACATATTCCCCTGCAAGATCTACTTCAAAGTATCTAAAAAATTGATTAATCAGCATAGCATATGGCAGTTTATAATCAGCCAATCTTTTTGCTTTTATCATGTGATCCTTGATAACAAAAATCTAATTTACATGGATATTGTTTTCAATACAATACATAAGATCCAAATCACCCTCATTAAGTAATGCATGATTACTCCTTCTTGGAGTAAGCATCCATGCAATGATAAAAGCAAGAATCCTTGATTCAAGCTCCATTTGCCCAGCGTTAAGAGTTGTTACAGAATCATTTTGATTTTTGAGACAGCTGCGGAAAAATTGAATTTTGTTAAAATCAGGTAACTCAACAATGTTACCTCTAAATACCTTTACTCCAACATCATGAAGACCAGCCACTTCTTCCCATACCTCAGGAGTGATCACCAAATTAATACCTTTAACCTGAGACCTAAGAGTAGAGCCGTTGACAGTGAGGTTGGCATAAAACACCCTTACCAGATCAGGTTGAATATTGCCAGTGTGCTCCAAAAAAGTTCTCAACTTTTGTCTTTTTAATTTCCTTCTCAAAGAGGTAAATCCTTCTTCATCCAACCAAGAAAACTTAATATACTTAGGGATTACCGGTTGCTATTGGCTGAAGTTGGAAATGAAGTTGTTCATTTTGTCAATGTCTCCATTGAACCATGCTTCAATATGTCCTCCAGCTTTGCCAGCAGCAGAGGAGGATTCCCCCTTATGCTTCTTTTTTTATTTTGATCTCTTAAGCATCTTGTAGCACAGATTAGAGAAGAAATTTGATATATGGTATGTGAGTGCGGGAGAAGAGAGAAGAAATTTTGATCCAGAGAATGAAAGTAAGATAAAAGAGTGAAGAATGAGACTGATAGACTCAAGTGTGCAGAACAATGAGTTTCGAATTTCAAATTTTGTAAATTGAATTCCAATTTGACAGAACCTGCAAAGATACAACTTTAATTGCACATATCCCCTTGACTAAAGGCAGAGGCGCAGGTTTCTGGACAGTGGGTACATTAGCTAAAGTGTTCTTGGATAAGTGTTGACTTGGTCAAAGTTATACAGTAAATGCACTTTGCAGATTTTGATAAGCACTAAAACTTGGAAATTTGTCCTTGATTTGCTGAGCATTTTCAATTGACTATAATTAAAATGATTTCCAAGAACAAATTAATCAATTATTCAACAATTTAACCAATTAATTTGATCTTGAATATTAGGTTTGAAAAAGCAGCAGTGAAATAATCGATTAAAAACATAAAATAATCGATTATTTTTGTACTGAAGGTTTCAAAAAATGATAGCAGAATTTTAATCGATTAAAACGAAGAAGAATCGATTAAATTTGACCTTTTAATGATTTTAACTGATATAAATTCATTTTAATCGATTAAAACAACTATACTAAAAATCCTGAGAACATTTAAATCGATTAATTCGTATTTTAATCGATTAAAATTGTACGAACAACTTTTCTGATCTTCTCTGTAAGTGAAATTAATCGATTAAAACAGTTTTATATCAATTAAAATACTCAGTTTATGAATTCAGAATCAAAATTTGCTGATTGGGTACCAAAGAACTTCCAGATTTTGTTCCTGTAAAACAGATTTAACATATATCTGGTACCCCTTTTATAATCATTGGGTCCAATCAAGTTATTTGAAATGAATTCTTGGGAATCCACTTCATTCTACCTCTTGGTATAACATACTTTTTTATTCTACAAAATTTAACAGAATGACCTCTTTTCATACAATAGAAGCATGTAATAAATGGTGATGAAATAGATTTACTATATGCAAAATAGTTTTTAAATTCTCTAGTTTTCTTTCCAACAAGAGGTGTAAAACCAATACCACCACGGTCAATAACCAACTTCTGAGAATCAAGTATAACATCAAGACTGGTTTTTCCTTGTGCAAGTTTAGATGCAGTTTTTATTAAATATGCTAATTTCTTTTGTAACTCAGCACAATTTTCACAATCTTTTTTATCATTACACATGCAATCCGAATTATTACCTATTTCCTTATTTTCTTTATCAAGAATTTCTTTTTCAAGAAGAATGATTTTGTTTTCTAATAAACTATTCAAGCTTTTTAATCTTTTGTTTTCAATTTCTAATTTTTTTGCTACTGCATGCATTTCATAAAAAGTATATTGTAATGAACTGTAATTCATAGTAGTTGTTGAAGAATCAGAACTTACACTAGACATGGGAGAATTCGAATTGACCATCAAACATATCTCTGTTGTTTCTTCATAAGTCATTTCAAGAGTTTTCCACATCTGTGTAGTAGTTTGACAATGAGATATCCTGAAAAATTCATTTCTGTTAAGTGCAGATGTGATAATATTCTTAGCAGTACAATCATCTTGAATTATTTTCTTTTCACAATCATTCAAACTAGACCATTCTCTGTTAAAAACATAGGAGCCTTGTTCAATAATATTTCAAACACTTATATCAATAGATTCAATAAAGATCTTCATTCTTATCTTCCAAAATGAATAATTTGTTCCACAAAACAGTGGAGGTCTATCAATATAAGCACCCTCAGAAAAATTATTTCCAGCCATTTGGATCGAAAAACTTGAATAAATCTCAAGAACCTTGCACTGATACCAATTGTTAGTTAAGTAGGCTGAGATCAAGAGGGGGGGGGGTGAATTGATCTTTGAAAGATTTTCGCAAATTACAGATTATCTATTCTAAAGATTAAGAGTTCTGACCAATTCTTGAATCAAACAAAACAATTAATCAAAATAAAGACTGCAGCAGAATTAAAGAGAGAAAGGTTTAGAAAGATACAACTAAGATTTATAGTGGTTCACCCAATCCCAGGGCTACGTCCAGTTCCCAGCCAAATTCCAGTTGAGTTCCACTAGATTGAATGTTTTACAGATTACAATTCCAATCACAAACTCAATCTACCACAAGAACCAAAATTCCAGTCCTTGCACCTACACCTTCACCAAGAACCAACTTCCAGTTCTTGAACAACCCTGCAGCCAAATTCCAACCACAGAAACCAGTGCCCACACTTCTAGACACCCACAATACAATAAAGAAAAATAAAGAAACAAAGAGAAGAAACTAGAACACTCAAACCCGGTTTATGCAACTCTGCAAAATGAGTTTTTTCACCAAAAGAATGCAAAATTTGCCTCAAGAAAGAGCTTCGAAAAACTTCACAAAACTTGCGCGATTCTTTCTTGAAAGTAGCACTTATGATTGCTTGATTGATTGCTCAAAGATATATTTTAAAAGACTCAAGCAATCCTGTTTATATAGAAGATTTTTCAAACTGTCTGGTTTAATTAATCTGTTAAAACAATCTTTTAATATGTTAAAAGTCTTAAATTAATCTGTTAAAACTTCTTTTAATCTGTTAAAATTTTCTTGATCATTTTTCAGATTTGTTTTAACTGATACGACAACGTTTATATCAATTAAAACACTGTAAAAAATCCTTTAAATTGTTTTAATCGATTATTTCGCCTTTTAATTGATAAAAATACTGCAAAATGTTTTCATAAAACTTTCTAAATGATTTTAACTGATAACAATCTATTTTAATCGATTAAAATACTTTGGAAAAAATTTCTTAGTTGTTTTAATTGATTATTTCAAGTTTGTATCGATTAAAATTCTGCCAGAACACTTTTCAAAGCATCTTAAGTCATTTTAATCGATTATTTCGATTCTACATCAGTTAAAATACTGACAGAAGGTTTTCAAAAACTCTTTTAATGAAAACAATCGATTAATTCGAAGATATATCAATTAAAACAGTTCCAATGTATGTTTTAAAAGGTTTTAATCGATTATTTCGAAAACCTATCAGTTAATAACCTGTTACGAAAGTGTTAAGAACATTTTAACTGATAAAACTCATATAATATCAGTTAAAACAGTTTACTTAAAAACCATTTAACAAATTACTTTGTTTTTAACCGTTTAAACACGTTTTAGAGGCATTTGCAAAATCTTTTAAATGAAGAAACCTCATGCAGCAGAGGGATAATAATGATTATACCTAAGTATAGATGCAGACTCACTAACCACTCTACCCTTTTATCCAAGTAACCTTTGACTACACCAGAATAGCATTTGACTTCATTTTAACTTCATCAAATCAACAAGATCTTTGTTTAATCAAATGATTCAATAAGATCTTCATCACTTTCAAATGTTAACAAAATGAAGATTAACTTTAATTTTAAATTACTAAAATAAAAATATTATTGAAAATAAATCAAATTTATTAAAATTTTAATTATAATAAATAAAGATTGAAAAGATATTAACTATTCAATACATTGTTTAAGAAAAGTTTAGTAACAAATATTCTTTAATATAGTTTTCAATTGAAAATTTTAATTGAAATTAAATTATATTTTAAAAAAATTGAACACATCAAATTATCACATTTTAATTCCTCATTCACTTAATTAATTAAAAAATTACAATTCCAATCAAATTATTACAATTTTATTTTATAATACTTTATTTTTAATCAAATTTTTAAATTTATTGCTTTATTATTATTAATTTCTTAACCATGGTTGTTTTCATATAATTGATATACAAGAAAAAAAATGTATATCAAAATATAATTGATATACATTAGATAATAAATATATTATTTAATTAAATTATTTATAAAAATATAATTATCTTTAGTTGAAATATTTTTTACTTTAAGTATACTAATTAATATTTTTTATTTTTAACATAATTAATAATAAGATTAAAAATAGACCGCTAGAAAAGTTAAAAATTTAAAACTAATCAATTTTCTAAATACTAAAAATAAACCATATTTAATAAATTAAAAATATATTTAAATCTATATTTAACACACCTCCAATTTTGCTCAATAAATATATAGATCACACTTGAAAACTTTATCACTAAACTAACTTCAAAGTTATTAATTTTTTCTCAAAACCTTGTTTTTCTTGTCAGTTTAAAAAAAATAGTTAATGTAAGTTAAGAATGTGCCTTTTTAAAATTTAAACTTTTTTATATATTGGATTTTTATTAAAAAAATTCTAAAATTGGATAAGAAAATGGAGATTTAATTATACTTTTAATAAATTTAAGATAATACTAGTTTTTATTTTTATTTATAAATATTTATTTTTATTTTTTAAAATAGAGAAACTATAATTTTAGTTTCTAAATACTAAATTTAAAGAATTAAGTTTATTATTATTTAATCTCTTAATTTAAGTATTAAAAATTTAAATTATATTTTATTAAATTAAAATAATTACAATATATTTTTCTACTTTGAGAATTAAAAATATAATTAAACTAAAATTGAAAATATTATAATATATTTTTGAACTCTTTTTTATAATATTTTTATCATTTATTATATTTTTGGAAATTGTTTTTTTCCTAATTTTTTATAAAGTCATTTTTAATATATTTAAAAATATTTAACATTTTGAATTCTCAAACTTTTTCTCTATTAGCAAATTTAAAAACATAATATACTAAAAAAGTATTATACATAATTATTTCTATTGGAAAATTAATAATAATTATAATCCCGATTTTAATTTTAACTATCAAACATAAACATTATCCCATACTCATAAACATATTGTAAACTGAATGCGAAAGCGTACTTGAATTAGCCATAATGATGATTGTTAGAAATGTAGGCTGAGATCAAGAGGGGGGTGAATTGATCTTTGAAAGATTTTCGCAATTTACAGATTATCTATTTCAAAGATTAAGAAATCTGACCAGTTCTTGAATTACACACAGCAAGCAATCAAAATAAATGCAGTCATAGAATTAAAGAAGAGAAAGGTTTAGAAAAATACAACCAAGGTTTATACAGGTTCACCCAATCCCAGGGCTACATCCAGTTTCCAGACAAATTCCAGCTGGGTTCCACTAGATTGAACATTTTACAGATTACGAGTTTAATCTCACACTCAATCTACCACAAGAACCAAAATTCCAGTTCTCGCACCTAAACCTTTACCAAGAACCAAATTCCAGTTCTTGACCAACCCTGCAGCCAAATTCCAGCTACTAGAAACCAAGTGCCCACAATTCCAGGCACCCACAATACAGATAAAGAAAGTAAAGAAACAAATAGAAGAAACTTAGAACGCTCAAACCAGATTTATGCAGTTCTGCAGTATGTGTTTCTTCTCCAAAAGAATGCAATTTTGCCTCAACAAAGAACTTTAATGAACTTCACAAAAACTAGCGTGATTCTCTCTTGAAAGTAGCACTTATGATTGCTTGATTGATTGCTAAAAGATCTATTTTAAAAAGTTCAAGCAACTCTGTTTATATAGAAGATTTTCAAAACTGCTGGTTTATTTAATTTGTTAAAATAATCTTTTAATCTGTTAAAAGTCTTGTTTTAATCTGTTAAAATGTTCTTGATTATTTTCCAGATGTGTTTTAACTGATACGACAACGTTTATATCAATTAAAACTCTTTGTAAAAAATCTTCTAAATTGTTTTAATCGATTGATTCGTCTTTCAATCAATTGAAATACTGCAAAATATTCTTATAAACTTTTCTAAGTGATTTTAACTGATAACAATCTGTTTTAATCGATTAAAAGGCTTAGTAGAAATTCTCTTAAGTTGTTTTAATCGATTAAATCACAGTTCAATAGATTAAAATTATTCTGATCGATCAAAAACTCATTCTGATCGATCATATGCTGGATTACATCGATTAACAAATACTCCAAGTGGTTTTAATCGATTATTTCGAAGTTATATCGATTAAAATACTACCAGAACACTTCCCTGAACATTTTAAGTAATTTTAATCGATTATTTCGAAACTATATCAGTTAAAACACTGATAGAAGGTTTTCAAAACTTCCTTTAATGAAAACAATCGATTATTTCGAAAACATATCGATTAAAAACCTATTACAAAAGTGTTAAGAACAATTTAGTTGATAAATCTTATATGCTATTAGTTAAAATAGTTAATTAAAAAACTTTTAACAAAATACTTTGTTTTTAATCGTTTAAACATTTTTTTAGAGGCATTTGCAAAATCTTTTAAATGAAGAAACCTCATGCAGCGAGAAAGATAAAAATGATTAGAATCACTAATCCCACTACCCTTTTGTCTAAGTGACCTTTTACTGCCACAAAGTAGCTTTTGACTTCATTTTTGACTTCATCAAATCAACAAGATCTTTGCCAAAGTATTTTAATAAGATCTTCATCACTTTCAATGATATCCTTGTAGAACACTATTGATCTTATGGTCTTCCACCTAAAGAGCACTTATATTTCCCTCTGGATTTTTTCTCTTGATGAGGATAGAAAGAAAAGAACGGGACTAAGACTTACGTTCTGTATGTGTGCTCCTAGATGGGGATCATGACCCTTTAAATAACCAGAATTAGGTTAATTACTTAAGTTTTAGTATTTCCAATTTGGCCCCTCATGAAATTAGAAATTGCTCTATGATCTCTACACAAATTTATTTTTATGACATATGTTTTTAGCAAAAACTTTAATTTAGCCAGATCACTTTATTATTTGGCTTAATAAATAATGGCCCTAACACATTTAAATTATGTATCATATATATACATGATCCAATATTTGCCAACAATCTCCCACTGGTCACAAATATATATGTCCTTACAACCTTACAAATGTGTTAGACTTTATGTGCTCAAAATTGCCATTATATTCAGCATACTCCAAAAGTCCCATCCATTGATTATATCAGGATATAGAACCAAACCAACTTTTCATTGCATCATTGCAACTAAAACCAACAATGATTACTAATCCTAACATAACCAAATGACATGGATTTATCATGAAATGTGTAGCATGAAAAATTACGTGAAGGTGATCTATACACGTCTATTTTCAATTGGTCCAAACTTTAACTTATCAAGATCAATATTATAATCTTAATGTATAAAGTGTAATGAATGAATGAATGAAAAAACCGCATATCTATAGATAACCAAATATGTCCAAAAAATCAATGTATACATATATGAAATTAAACATAGAACATAAAATATATGAAAATTGTTAGAAAAGTAGTTTTAAATCAAGAGGGGGGGTGAATTGATTTTTGAAAGTTTTTCGCAATACACAGATTATCTAATCCGAAAATTAAGTTTACTAATCAATTCACGAATTCACAAAGTAATTAAGCAATACAAGCGCAGCAACTGAAATTAAAGAGAGAAAGGTTAGGAAAGATTTCACCGGTAACTTGTACCCAAATTCCAGGTACAACACAATACAAAGTAATGAAAAAGAATTTACAAAGAAGAGACTTAGAAAGCTCAAACCGGATTACACCAATCCACAGTCAGTTTCTTCTTCAAAGAAATGCAAAGTGCCTCAAGAAAGATTTCAAAAGAAGTTCACAAAAACAGTTGTGTATCTTTCTTGAAAAATGCTAATAGTTGTTTGTATTGATTGCTTGAATTGTGTAAAAACTGATATTCAATCTCTGTTTTAAAAGTTTCAAGCAATTCTGTTTATAAAAGAGTATTTTCAAATCTGCTGCATTAATTAATCTGTTGAAAGTTTGTCTTAATCTGTTGAAATAGCCGTTACAATCTGTTAAAAGTCCTTTCAACCCATTAATGCGTTCTTGATCTTTAACAGAAAATGTTTTAGTTGATACGACCATGTTTTTATCAGTTAAAACGTTTTACAAACATTTTCTAAGTATAAAACAATCGATTGAATCGCGTATTAATCGATTGATTTGTTTAAAAACCTTCTTATAAAAACTTTCCAAGTTATTTTAGCTGATATAAAGTCGTTTCAATCGATTGAAAAACTGCACATATAATTTCAAGTCATTTTAATCGATTGAAAGTTCGTTTTAATCGATTGAAAAGATTTTCTAAGTTATTTTAATCGATTGAAATGCGTTTTAATCGATTGAAATAAGTCTGATCGGTCATAATTCAATTCTGATCGATCATATCCAACTCTGATCGGTCATAATCTCATTCTGATCGATCATCCTGACATCCAAAGTGATTTTAATCGATTGAAACGTGTTTTAATCGATTAAAATAATTCTGATCGCTCATATTTAAGATTTGATCGATTATATTGCATTCTGACCTATTATATTCGAATTCTAATCGGTCATAAAGAGTTTTAATCGATTAAAAGAAGTTTGTATCGATTAAAATATTGTAAAAACACTTTTTAAAACATTCTAAGTGTTTTAAATTGATTCTTTCAAACCTGTATCGGTTAATAACTTGTTTAAGAAAATTCTTTGCCAAAATGCTTTTGTTTTTGATTTGTTAAAAACTGTTTTTGAGGCATTTTGCAAGATGAATGAAGGAGCTTCATGCAGTGGAAAAGGTAAAGTGGTTTTACCTAAGCTTTCCGATAAGACACACTAAGTCTTCGACTCCATTCTTCTCGAGTGACTTGTTTGACAACTGCAGAGTTGACCCTTGACTTTATCTTTGACTTCATCAAATCAATGAGATCTTTGCTTGGATCACTTTCAGTCTCCCCCTATTTGATGAAGACAAACACCATTTTGAAAAAACAATCTCTCGCAAAATAAGTCACTTGATAATGCGGTTAAGTGAGAAATATAAGAATGTAATAAAGTTTTATTTCTCCCCCTAAAACTTATTTCTCCCCCTAAACTGTTGCTCTTAAATTTATCTTAAAGTGATGCAACTATTTCTCCCCCTTTTGACTTCATCAAAAATAGGGAATAGAAGAGAGAAGAATAAAATGTAAGGTTTCGAAAACTTATTTCTCCCCCTAAACTGTTGCTCTTAAATTTATCTTAAAGTGATGCAACTATTTCTCCCCCTTTTGACTTCATCAAAAATAGGGAATAGAAGAGAAAAAAATAAAATGTAAGGTTTCGAAAAATATGCTCAAGTTTTTGAAAAATACAAAGTGAATCAATATTTCACTCATGAAAAGAATCAATTAAAGTTGATTCAAACTTATCTCCATTAACACGTTTGTAATGAATACAATTAACACGTGTAAAGATAAGGGAATCATGCTTTAGTAGCATGTTACAGGAACAGCCCTTAACTAAAGCCTTTAATTTTCCTTTTCCAGAATAAAAATCGATTAAAAACAGAGTATAATCGGTTAAAATGTTCTTGGTAAATGATTTTAATCGATTGAAAGAAAAGTTTAATCGATTAAAACATTTAAGATTTTGAAAACATGAAACTTTAGTAAAAACAATCGATTGTTTCGTCTTTAAATCGATTAAAACAGTAATGAAAACTGTTGTTTAAGTTTATTTAACCGATTAAAAGGTGTTTTTATTGACTAAAACAATCAGATTTTGAAAACCATGATATATCTGATGCTAATCTTTTATATGTAATCTATTGGATATGTTGTGAACTGATTGTCTAGATTACTATCAACTATATTGATTGTCTTTTTACTAACAGATTTAACAATATCAGATTTTAGATTCTTGGGGATCTATGATCTACTTCTATCTATGCCAGTCTGATCTAGATTAGATCCTAAACCATATTTAACCAAAGGTTAAGGCAAATGTTCCTGGTATAACACCAGTTAATATTACAATCCATGCAAAAAATATAAAGATAAAAATAAGCGGAAGATAAAGATGATGAGGGGAACTAGTCATCCCAATTTCCCTGATTGAACTCGCTTATCCACCAGCTTGGTGATCATTCATTTGATTCCCACCAATATCAAAAGATAATAGGCTTTCCTTTTTGCTGGAACCAATTTTGCTCTATCAACTATTTGAGTCAACAACTCATCGTCACTCCTGTATCGACAGAATGCATACGTAAACTTTTCCCGAAAAGAAATCTTTTAGCAGCTTATCGTTACTATTGACTGCATTACAGTCCATGGTTGACACCACACTTGAATTAAATGTTTCTTTAGGAACATCAGCTATTACACATCCGAGGCATAATCATGTACTCGACCAAATCCCACACAGAATGCATGATATCATAAATTGCATGAATCACAGGTTAATGATGTACTGAGATAGGAATTTTCTTTCATAATAGCCAACCCATTTTGAACCCTGCAGTTGTCATCATCCAAGCAAATAACTGCATTTTTATTAATGTAGTATGATGGGTGTTATTCTCACTTATAATGAACCAGTCATCATTATCTTTTGAGGAATGAATCATTTTTAACTTTGTTGTTTCCAGTGGTATCATATGCACAAGTGATTAACAAAAAAACTTATTCTGGTAGAGTGGGCAATGATTAGTAATGCAAACATAGCAGAACTAGTGATGACAAGTAATCCGAGCTTTCACTATATTTTTCTTCGACGAGAGAACAAATCAACAGTTTAAAATTTATCCCTGTACACACATTCTCTGTGCCACGTTATTCAATTTTTGAATTGCTGTTCCAGATTGGTTCCCTTATAGTGTCACCTCGTGACATTGATGATTAAAGCAAATATTCAAAGTTGCACAGTTCCAATGAATATCACCAAGAGTTTTGAACCAATGCATGCCCAAAATTATTTCAGAAATATTGCTAGGTAAAATCAAGAAATTTAATGAAAACATGTGTTTATTGGATTTCCTAGTAATCAATAACTTATTACCAGAAACAATTATTACTAAAAAATCTTTGATAAACTATGTTTTCAGTCCTAACAGTTTGACCTTTTTGTAACTAGTGTCTATAAGAAAAGTTACAGTCCATTCTTTGATAATTTCTTTGATTTTCAGTGTATTACCATGCAGCATTCCATGTAAAGTATTAAGAGAAATGTAAACATCTACAGAGAATTAATCGATTGTTTTATGAAAGAATCGATTTGTATGGTACAGAATGTAATAAAAAAATATCACCAGTATTTAAATCGATTAAAACGTAAATGAATCGATTAATTTTGATCCTAAGTGTTTTTAGTTGATATAAATTTATTCTAATCGATTAAAACGACTAAACCAACATTCCGAGAACAATTTAATCGATTATTTCGATATTTAAATCGATTAAAATGGTACGGTAAGTTATTTCAATCGATTAATATTGGTTTATATCAATTAAAACAATTAATTTAAATACTCGAACCTGGTTTCGCAACTCGATCTTCAAGGGATTCCCAGACTTGTTCCTGCAAAACAATTAAGTATTTTTCTGGTACCCTTTATAATTATTGGGTCCTGATCATGTTATTTGAAAAGAATTAATCTTTGGAACCCATTTCATTCTCCCTTTAGGAATAGCATACTTTTTAATTCTGCAAGTATTTTATCGAATGCCCTTTCTTCATGCAAGTAGAAACATTTGATTGTAGAGTATGAATTCCTATTTGTTTTTGTTTTACTGGATCTAGATTTAAAGCCTATTCCAGTTTTGTCAAACATTAATTTTTGAGATCCAAGTAATATATCAAGATTAGCTTGCCCCTGAGTGAACTTTGAAACAGTTTGAGATAAGAAGTCAATTTTCTTTTGCAATTCAGAACAGTTATTGCATGGTTTATTGCATTCACAATCAGAATTAGCATGAATCAGTTTCAAGAAGTCACGCTCAATTTCATTTTCAAGAATTTGTTTTTCCAGAGAATCAACTTTATTTACTAGCCAGTTGTTTAGCCCTTTCAGCCTACTATTTTCTTTTTGAAGTTTCTTAGCCTCTTCATGCATTTCATTAAATGCTTCTTGTAATGCATCATAATTGACCAAATTTGAAGAGGAGCTAGAACTTACTTGATCAGAATTTTCTCGGGCATTCTATCCTGTCATGGCCACTTGGTATTTGGTGATTCCGAGTTGACCATTAAGCATATCTCTGGTGCTTCTTCATAGGTCTTTTCAAGGATCTTCCACATTTGTGCAGCAGTTTGACAATGTGCAATCCTAAAAAAATCATTTCTGTTAAGAGCGGAAGAGATGATATTTTTGGCAATACAATCATCTTGAATTCTGTTAGCAATATCAGTTTCCTGTTCAATAACATTCCAAGCATTTATACTAACAGATTCAATGAAGATTTTCATCCTTAGTTTCCAGAATAGATAATCTGTTCCACACAACAGTGGAGGTCTATCAATGTACGCTCCCTCAGAAAATGCCATGGATCGAAGTAACTTGATTAACTTTCAAGCACCTCGCTCTGATGCCAATTGCTAGAAAAGTAGTTTTAAATCAAGAGGGGGGGTGAATTGATTTTTGAAAGTTTTTCGCAATACACAGATTATCTAATCCGAAAATTAAGTTTACTAATCAATTCACGAATTCACAAAGTAATTAAGCAATACAAGCGCAGCAACTGAAATTAAAGAGAGAAAGGTTAGGAAAGATTTCACCGGTAACTTGTACCCAAATTCCAGGTACAACACAATACAAAGTAATGAAAAAGAATTTACAAAGAAGAGACTTAGAAAGCTCAAACCGGATTACACCAATCCACAGTTAGTTTCTTCTTCAAAGAAATGCAAAGTGCCTCAAGAAAGATTTCAAAAGAAGTTCACAAAAACAGTTGTGTATCTTTCTTGAAAAATGCTAATAGTTGTTTGTATTGATTGCTTGAATTGTGTAAAAACTGATATTCAATCTCTGTTTTAAAAGTTTCAAGCAATTCTGTTTATAAAAGAGTATTTTCAAATCTGCTGCATTAATTAATCTGTTGAAAGTTTGTCTTAATCTGTTGAAATAGCCGTTACAATCTGTTAAAAGTCCTTTCAACCCATTAATGCGTTCTTGATCTTTAACGAGAAAATGTTTTAGTTGATACGACCATGTTTTTATCGGTTAAAACGTTTTACAAACATTTTCTAAGTATAAAACAATCGATTGAATCGCGTATTAATCGATTGATTTGTTTAAAAACCTTCTTATAAAACTTTCCAAGTTATTTTAGCTGATATAAAGTCGTTTCAATCGATTGAAAAACTGCACATATAATTTCAAGTCATTTTAATCGATTGAAAGTTCGTTTTAATCGATTGAAAAGATTTTCTAAGTTATTTTAATCGATTGAAATGCGTTTTAATCGATTGAAATAAGTCTGATCGGTCATAATTCAATTCGATCGATCATATCCAACTCGATCGGTCATAATCTCATTCTGATCGATCATCCTGACATCAAAGTGATTTTAATCGATTGAAACGTGTTTTAATCGATTAAAATAATTCGATCGCTCATATTTAAGATTTGATCGATTATATTGCATTCCGACCTATTATATTCGAATTCTAATCGGTCATAAAGAGTTTTAATCGATTAAAAGAAGTTTGTATCGATTAAAATATTGTAAAAACACTTTTTAAAACATTCTAAGTGTTTTAAATTGATTCTTTCAAACCTGTATCAGTTAATAACTTGTTTAAGAAAATTCTTTGCCAAAATGCTTTTGTTTATGATTTGTTAAAAACTGTTTTTGAGGCATTTTGCAAGATGAATGAAGGAGCTTCATGCAGTGGAAAAGGTAAAGTGGTTTTACCTAAGCTTTCTGATAAGACACACTAAGTCTTCAGCTCCATTCTTCTGAGTGACTTGTTTGACAGCTGCAGAGTTGACCCTTGACTTTATCTTTGACTTCATCAAATCAATGAGATCTTTGCTTGGATCACTTTCAAAAATGACTAACTCCCACTAAACCACAAATTCCTCAAACTATAAAACACCCATGTGAGCAACATGCTCATGAAAGACCATAGGCGGAAGTCCTTTAGTTAGAGGATCTACTATCATGGAGGTTGTCCCTAATTGTTCTATGGAAATCTGTCCACTTTGTACTCTTTCCTTAACAATATAGTTGATTTGTTGTCACAATATAACTTAAGTGGTCTTTCAAACCTTTCATAATTTGCAGTCCTGTGACAAAATTTCTCAGCCATATTCCATGATTTGATGCCTCATAGCATGCTACAAATTCTGCTGCCATAGTAGATGAAGTTGTAAGGGTTTGCTTGACACTGCGCCAAGGAATCGCACCACCTGCCAACATGAAAATGTAACCTGAAGTGGATTTCAAAATATCTTGACATCCTGCAAAGTCTAAGTCAGAAAACTTAGCAATCTCCAACTGGTCTGACCTCTTGTATGTGAGCATATAATCTTTTGTTCTCTTTAAATATCTTATGACCCTTTTTGCTGCTTTCCAATAGTCCATTCCTAGATTGATTAAATATCTGCTTAGAACTCCAACTATGTATGTTATGTCTGGACACGTACATACTTGGGCATACATCAAACTCCCTACAGATGATGCATAGGAAATCTTTTGCATTTTCTCAATTTCCAAATTCCCCTTTGGACACTGATTGAGACTAAACTTGTCTCCCTTAGCAACTAGAGTATCCCCGACTCATGATGCACAGGTTCTTGAGGATCTTGAGTTTGTTCTTGACGAACAACCAAATCATCTTGAGTATGGGGTTCATTATCAATGTCTTGTGGGGGTTCCGAACTTACTTTATCTAATGTAACTATTTGAATCGGTTCTGGACTTGTTACCGATTCTTCCTCCAAGATAAAGTTCTTAATCTTATTCTTCCTCCCAAACACAATGTCCTCAAAGAACATAGCAGTTCCCGTTTCAAAAAATTGTCTTTAATGTGGGATCATAAAATTTATATCCCCTAGATCTTTCAGCTTAACCAACAAAATAACTACTTACTGTTCGGGAGTCCAATTTCTTTTCATTTGGCTTATAAGGCCTTGCCTCAGCTGGACAACCCCACACATGGAAATGCTTCAGACTAGGTTGTCGTCCAGTCCAAAGCTCATAAGGTGTTTTAGTATAGCTACTTTAATTGGTACTTTGTTTAGAATATAAGTTGTCGTCTTTAGTGCCTCTCCCCAGAGTGATTCCGGTAAGGTGGAATGCCAAATCATACTTCTTACCATATTTTTAAGAGTGTAACACAAGCACAAGCGCCATGATTCGATTGTGACCTGAGCACTTGTGCCATAATGCACCTGAGTGAGTGTTTTCAATTTTACGTTTAATACCACGAGATTCTGTATTAAGGGTTTCATTATAGGTGGTCACATTATCAAGTAAATACATATTATTATAAGCCAAAAGTGAACTAGTTCCAACAATATCTGAATTAAAAGACAAACTGAACTTATTGTTTCCAAATGAACACAAATAACCTAATTTGTCCAAATAAGAAACTAAAACCAAATTTCGTCTAAATGATGGCACAACAAAAGTGCCTTTTAAAATAAACAACCAATACACAATAATAATCTAAAATGCCCAATAGCCTCCATCTCCACTGATTTTCCATTTTCAACGTATATCCATATTTCAGAATCAGTTGGCTTCCGGTAGTTTAGGAAACCCTTTCTTTTCACGTCAAGCATGATATTTAGCACATTTCTTCTTTACGTGTCTAGTCTTATTGCAAAAGAAACATTTATTTTCTTGAGTTTGTTTCTTTTGTTCTAGACCCTTAGCAGCTTCCTTCTCAGGATCCTTCGATCTCTTTCTTTTGCCCTTAGCCTTGGAGGTGCTTGCAAAATGAACAGTTTCTATTTTGTCTTGCTTTAATATTTTCTCTTCTTGCACGTGGTGTGAAATGAGCTTATTAAGAGACCATTTATTTAACAAGTTAAACTACCTATATGAATGATTTGTGAATGCAATGTTTATGAACAAAGTCCCATTTATTGTTTTGAATTGGGTTTTTATTTGATTTTTATTATTTTTATTTTATAGCCTTTTATCTCTTCTGTCGGACTGCGTGGCTACTTAGCTTACAAAGAACCTGAAACCAGGCTAGCTAAAAGGCAGACTGTCTGAGATAAAAATGGCTTTATGCGAAAGAATAATGTTTTATCGTCCCTTATCTCCTCTGTTGGACTGCGTGGCTACTTAACTTACAAAGAACCTGAAACCAGGCTAGTTAAAAGGCAGACTGTCTGAGATAAGGGTGTTTATTGCAAAAATGTTTTTTGTGATTTTTGTTGTTGTTTGGTTATGCTATGCAACAAACAAATGCAACAAACAAATGCGCACACAATTCAATCATCCGCGAACAGGCAAAAAGTTGCTTTAATCACGAGGTAGGGTTTTCCTGCAAAAAAGTGCTTTGGCGAAGGTAGGTTCTAATTGTTCTCACCAAGGCTAAGGCCCCCAAGGTGCCCCCATTATAGGGTCCCCACTCTCCATCCTTCCGACCATGCTTAGAACTAAGGCCATAGTCAGTCTTTGTGCCAAAAGAGGAAGGTTATCACCTTGAGTGGTGGTTTCCGATCACACTGGTGGGCTCAAGGCCATCACTACAGCGAACCGTACCTGCCACCCACTCCCTATGGATTTCTCACTTGCCCCCGGGTATAGAGGGAACTGTTGTGTGCAAAGGTTTGTGTATAGTTTTTATTTCAAACAGTTGCGTAAAAATAAACAAACAACAGTTATTAAAGCCAAGTATTAAGACATGTTATAATACAAGGTAGGGTAAAAGCGTAATTTCTTGGTTTATTTATTTAAGTTGGTCCATCACTAAATAGGATCAACTCTCTAAGCTTCCCTAGCGGAGTCGCCATTTGTCACTACCGTCAAAAAGAGGCAATCGGAGCGACGCGATGGTTCTGACTTTCCAATTTTCGCGTTTTTATGGGTGTGGTTACAATGCCTTTAGTTACGTGTAAGGGAAGTGTTAGTTCCCTTACGACGCCCCTTTCGGGTTCCCTATGATAGGCCAACTATTTTATAAATAAACTTGTGAAAAGACGCTTTTACCCTTTTATTAACGGAATTAAAATAACGACTACATGACCCTAATGTCTATCATGCAATTTATTCATAAAAATAAAGACAGTAAGAGAGATGGAGAGTGAAGAAACCTCCGAAGCAAGCTTTTTATTGATACTCTTGAAAATTAGGGTGCGTTTTGGCAGCCCTTCACTCTTTACAATGCCGGAAAACTCTCGAAAACTCTATAAAAACTCTAAGAAACTCTCAGAAACTCCGGAAATGATTTGGAGGGGTTCTAGGAAGAGAATTTGAAGAAGTTGTAGAAGGGAAAGTGGAAGAACTGTGTGAAATGAGGGGGGGAGCGCTCACTATTTATAGGGATTCGCGCCTATCAGGTCGAGACGGTCGTCTCGCCATTCGGGATGGCCATCTCGCCTTGCAAAAGTGGCGAGACCGCCATCTCATTTGGCGAGACGGCGGTATCGACTTTTCCAGAAACGGGAAGGCCTTCTCGCCAATTGGGAGGGCCGTCTTGCCATTCCCAAGTGGCGAGACGATCGTCTCACCAAACGAGACGGCGGTCTCGAAAAGCGAGACAACGGTCTTGATCCCTAAAGGCAAAAATCCTTATTTTAATACAGAAATTCCTTCGTATCCTAGTATGGGGCCTAATAGTCTCTCCTAATGGCTTCTTAGGCTACATCCATCTTCGAAAAGGCGTTCTTCTGGTCTTTATTATGAGACCGAACAAGATTTGGGGTCTACAAGTCTCATGATTAAGAAGTTTACCAAATTCATGAAAGTTAAACGAAGACATCCATTCAAAGGTAAGGGAAAGGTAAGAGAAAATACTTCCATAAATATCAAATTTTATGGTTGTGGTGAAACAGGACATGTGAAGACCGAATGTCCAAACAAGAAAAATGAAGATAATAAAGGCAAAAAGTTCTTCAAGAAGAAGGCCTACATCGCTTGGGACAATACTGATTCGAGTTCGGAGTCAAGTGATTCGGAAATTGAAGCTAATATTTTCTTAATGGCAAATGACAATATATCTTCCAATTTTGAGGAAACTTCCAAATCAAAGAAGTCTATGTGGTATCTTGATAGTGGATGCTCTAAACATATGACTGGAGACAAAATGAAATTTGTGAGTTTCAAAGCTAAAGAACAAGGATATGTAACTTATGGGGACAACAACAAAGGAAAGATTCTTGGAATTGGAAATATAGGTGGTGCAAACACTTTGGAGATTAAGGATGTGCTTCTTGTTGATGGGCTAAAGCATAATCTCCTTAGCATAAGTCAACTTTGTGACAAAGGATTCAAGCTTTTGTGTCACAGATAGAACCCCAAAATGTTGAGGAAGCGCTTAAAGATGACCAATGGTGCATAGCTATGTAAGAGGAACTTAATCAATTTGAAAGGAATCAAGTTTGGGAATTAATTCCAAGATAAGAATCACATCAAGTAGTTGGAACTAAATGGGTGTTTAGAAACAAACTTGATGAAGATGGAAATATAACAAAGAATAAAGCCAGACTTGTTGCCAAAGGTTACTGTCAGGAGGAAGGTATTGATTATGATGAAACTTATGCTCCTGCTGCCAGGTTAGAGGCTATACGCCTACTTCTTGCTTATGCATCATTGATGAAATTTAAATTATATCAAATGGATGTTAAAAGTGAATTTTTGAATGGGTTTATTAAAGAAGAAGTTTATGTGGAGCAACCCCTTGGATTTGAAGATTTTAGTTATCCTAATCATATTTTTATATTGAAGAAAGAATTATATGGATTGAAACAAGCTCCTAGGTCTTGGTATGAAAGATTAAGTAGCTTTCTAACTTTAAATGATTTTTCTAGAGGAAAAATTGATTCTACTTTGTTTATAAAGAAAGTAAAAGAACATATCTTATTGGTTCAAGTATATGTTGATGATATCATTTTTGGATCAACTGATAATTCTTTGTGTGTAGAATTTGCTAAGATAATGCAGGGAGAGTTTGAAATGTCTATGATGGGAGAATTAACATTCATCCTTGGACTTCAAATCAAGCAACTTAAAGATGGAAATTTTGTATCTCAAACCAAATACTGCAAAGAGATTCTCAAGAAGTTTGGAATGGACACTTCAAAGGAAGCTAACACACCCATGGGAACTTCATGCTATTTAGACAAGGATGAATCAGGTTTGGAAATTAATCAATCTATGTATAGAGGTATGATAGGTTCACTGTTATACTTGACTGCAAGCAGACCTAATATTATGCATTTTGTTTGTGTGTGTGCTAGATTTCAAGCATGTCCAAAAGAATCTCACTTAACTGTAGTAAAAAGAATTTTAAAATATTTAAAAGGATCTACTGGTTTTGGTTTATGGTATCCATCTGAAGCTTCTCCTAGCTTAATAGGTTATTCTGATGCTGATTATGGTGGATGCAAAATAGATAGAAAGAGTACTAGTGAAACTTGTCATTTATTAGGATCATCATTAGTATCTTGGCATTCTAAGAAACAGGCATGTGTTGCTTTATCCACCACTGAAGCTGAATATATTGCAGCTGGTAATTGCTGTGCTCAAATTTTGTGGATGAAACAACAACTAGAAGATTATAGTATATTTCTAAATGATATTCCTTTGATGTGTGATAATACAAGTGCAATCAATCTTACTAAGAATCCAGTAATGCACTCTAGGACTAAACATATAGAAATTAGACATCATTTCTTGAGATATCATATAAGTAAAGGAAATTGTAAAATTGAGTATGTTGATACAAAACATCAATTAGCGGATATTTTTACTAAGCCTCTTCCCAAGGATAGATTCTATGATCCTAGAAGAGACTTAGGGATATTAGAAATATCTTAAATTCTGCTTAATTAAACAGTTTTTGGATGGTTGTAATGTAATAATCAATTATGTAGGATGTTAATAGATTATCATGTGTCTAAACCTCAAAAATTTGATGAACTCTCTGAAATAATCGATTATTTGAAGTTATAATCGATTATTTACAACTAAGATGTCCAAAATATGAAATTACTCACTGGATTAATCGATTATTTCATCAAATAATCGATTAACTACAGCTTTAATCGATTAACAGCTTGATTTAATCGATTAAAGGGGTCTGTTACTGGTTTAATCGATTATTTCAAGTTTTGATCGATTAAACCTGATAGTTTTTGTTTTCTAGCCGTTGCCAATGGCTCTTTTGGTCCCTATGCACTCCCAAATGATCGTTTATGATCGTTGGAGATGTTGTTTATAAATAGGAAACCTCCATTTCACTTCTCCACACCTCAAACTCTTGAATCTAAGCTTTCTAGCATCATTCAATCATTCTTGCCTTCTTCTAACATCACTTGTCTTCCTAAACTCTCTTGTTATTCCTCTAATTCTACAATGACCTCATCTTGTCGTGCTAAAATTCCCACCAGAAGACGATCTGCACCTGCCTCTCATCCCCGTCCTAATTCTGTCGAAGGATGGATCTCCGATGCTGAGGGACAACATGAATTTCTTACTTTTTGGAAGGAACGAGATATTATCACTCCCAAATTCCTTATTGGTGATCAATTCATCAATAGGGGATTTAATTTTCCTAATCTTCTTGAAATTCAAGGAGTTCTCCCTTTTATCCAAATGCAAGGTACATATTATCCTGACTTAGTTAGGGTATTTTACTCTCGCTTTAAATTTAGAGATCAAGTAGCTACCTCTCGTGTTAAGGGAGTATCCATTATTCTTGATGACGATATATGGGAAAACGTTGCACATTTTCCTATAAGAGATGATGCTATTAACATTTTTGTCGAGTTAAATGACTTTGACAGGATCATGGATTACCGTTCTTTTCTTCGTAACCCTTCCATGGAGATTGGGTGTCTTCTTCTAGCTGGACCATTAAAGAAGGAGGCCTGCTCTTACATTTACTCGTCTGGATCTTATGTCCCCGGGCAACCAACCATGCCCAATGCTCTTCAATAGATCTTCGCATTATTCATGCAATAATGAATAATGAGCTAATATATTCGAGCAGCCTTGTCACCATGACTATGCTAAAGGCCAAACGTCATCCTACCTTCAAAATTCTATATGCTCTCCTTATCTCTCGCATTCTTGAATACAAAGGAGTGAATGTCGAAGGGGAACAAACTGTACGAACGACAAACTTAAACCGAATGTTGGACAACACATTAATCCAACTTCAAATGGTGCGTGTCAATAATACATATGTTCACAAGAATGACGTTCCAAACATAGATGCAGATGATGAAGATTCTGACGAAGATATGTCTCTTGTTGTTGAGTTTCCCTCTGATCAGATTTAAAGTACTGGAACATCTTCTGCTCCTCCTAAAACCTGTCAATCTATGGAAGACATGTTATCTGATATGAACCAGAGGATGCAGGCATTCTTCACTCTCTCTGGAGTACGGCATGAGGAAACAATTCGCCGTATCTCTGACGTAGATGATAAAGTGTGTCACTTAGAGAATAAATTTGATGCTCACTTTCATAGCGATAATGAAGAATTTTAATATTGTTTTCATTTCTTGTGTTGTAAATTACTTTCACTTATGAAATAAAATTTGTATTCTTTTATTGCTTTGTTTGAGGGGGAGTTATTTCCAAATTATGCATATTTTGAGGGGGAGCTCTTAATTTTTTTGATCATAATCAAAATAGGGGGAGAAATATTTAAAGCCTCTTACGTTTGAATTTAAATATTATCTGGTATGTTTAATGTTTTTGTTAGTATGACAGATAAAACAGGTTATTACAAGGCTTTAAAAGAAAATTTTGATCATCATCAAAAAAGGGAGATTGTTGAAACATATAAGGACATGAATGTTGAAGTTACATGGACATGAAGCTTGTTGATTTTGATGATGATTCAAGAACAATGGACTTAGAGAGTTGAAGACTTGTATTCTTGTGTAATAACTCTATTTTGATGATTTTGAGTCTGTAATATTAGAGTCTAAGATAGCCAGCACATAGTCTACTCTTTAGAAGCTTCAAAAACTCATTTTTATAAAAAACACACTGGTTTAATCGATTAACAGGCTAAATAATCGATTATTACAGAGAGAAAAACCATTTTCTGTATCAGCTCTCTAGAATAATCGATTAACAGCTGAAATAATCGATTAACAGGGCTATTAATCGATTAACAACCCAAATAATCGATTAAGACAGTGCGTTATGGGTTCCTGTTGATTTTGGCTCTGTAATAATCGATTAACACTTGAGATAATCGATTATTTCAGTCAGATATGCATTTTGAACTTCAAATTAAACCTATTTTCGAAAACCCTAGTCCCAATACACCAAGTTTCGAAAATCCCCAATTGCCAAACCCTAATTCATCTACTTAAGGTTCTCTAAGGCTCTCTGAAAATAGAACAACCTTTTTCAAACAAAAGTTGAGAGCTGTGATTGCCAGAGAACTGTTTGTTGGAGGAGAAAAGGGCTTTTGGAACCTAGTGTGGGCTAGAAGCGATAAGAATCACTAAGTGGAGTTCTTGGTGGATTGTGTGTTGTGCCATCTCTAGGGAAAGTTGTTCTTCATCTCTTGTGTGACTCAAGAGAGGTGTTTTCGTTACCCTATCTTTTCATTTGTATTCTTCTTGTATAACTTTGATTATAGTGACAGCGTTAATCCTCTGTTTGAGTGAT
Source organism: Sphenostylis stenocarpa (assembly GCA_963425845.1). Classification (NCBI taxonomy): domain Eukaryota; kingdom Viridiplantae; phylum Streptophyta; class Magnoliopsida; order Fabales; family Fabaceae; genus Sphenostylis; species Sphenostylis stenocarpa. Next base: position 37,844,523 of record OY731406.1, on the reverse strand, counting down.
TAACAACTGGACGTAGGGTCTTTTGATCCGAACCAGTATAAATATTCTGTGTAAGACTCTATCCTTATCCTATTTACATTTACACAGCATTTTAATCGGTAAAATTTGGGGAAAATTTTTAAAACCTAATTTTTGTTAAGAAACCAATTCACCCCCCCTCTTGGTTTTTGTCCGTTCACGCAAACATTCCGCTGCGCGATTCTAATAGCAGTTGAAAAATAGATTTCGCTTCCTTTCCCAAGCAAACCAATAGTAAAGAAGAAAGAAGTTGATGGTGAGCTGCTGGATATGTTCAGCAAAGTGGAAGTCAACATTCCTCTCCTTGATGCCATCCGACAAATTCCAAAATATGCAAAATTTCTTAAGGAATTATGTACCAACAAGAGGAAGCTGAAGGGTGATGAGAGAGTGAATATGGGGATAAATGGTTCAGCATTACTCCAAAAGAAAAATGTATCATCATTGATTCCCCAAGATCTACTCCATGATCTGCCACAAAAGTGCAAAGATCCTGGCACTTTTACTGTTCCTTGTACCATAGGAGAAAAATTTTCACTAGCTGCATGTTAGATCTAGGTGCTTCAATTAATGTTATGCCCTCATCTGTGTTTAAATCATTGCAGATTGGAGATTTGATTCCTACAGGTATAGTCATTCAGTTGGCAAACAGGAGCACTATACAGGCCCTTGGAGTAGTGTAAGACGTGCTGGTGAAGGTTGAGCACCTTCTCTTCCCCACATACTTCTACATTTTGGAGATGGAGGATGATTCATCCAGCCATGCCACATTGATCCTCGGGAGACCTTTCCTAAGGACAACACGTACATGTCGCCGCCGTCCGTTCCGACGTCCTGGGACGTCTCGAACGTTAATGCGAGCGGTCGCGAATAGATGGTTTGGACTCGCGTTTTTTGTTAAAATTGTGTTCATTGCTTCCGAGGCGCTCAACACTGAACTGTCCTCTAATAAAAGCAAGGTTTTCGAAAAGGGGTTCTTTTGGAGTCGCCACCAATGTTTTGACCGGAAACATTGGAAAAGGAAAAAAGGCGTTGATTTTAATAAAAACCAACTTGGCCATTATAACCAGAGTTGGGTAAGGGAGTTAGTTACGTGTGGGGAAGGTGTTAGCACCCCACAACGCCCCTTTCGGGTTCCCTATGACGGATTAATTCATTAAGTGAAGATTATGAGAAATTACGCAGTTACCCTTATTTTATTGATACAGTATTAAATATGGCTATCTACATGATTTATCTATATTGCATACAGAAAGCAATAAATAAAGCAATAAAGAAGAAGAGACTTGAGAAAAAACCTCCGTAGCAAGCTTTATATTATGATTTCGTTACAAGGAGGACGCGTTTCAGCAGTCCTTCGCTCTACAATTGCTCTCCTCTCGTCTACCCTAATCGACTCGACTAAAACTTTACTGAAGAATCGAATGACGGAATACAAATTCCTTAACTGATTGTTACCTAAAAAAGGCAATCAGAGAGATCATTCGAGAGAGGGAGAGAAGAAGACAAGTCTTAGAGTTGTTTGGGGTGTGGAAGATGACAAATGAGGCTCCTATTTATAGCCATTTTTCGCCTGGACATCTGGGACGACCGTCTGGGTTGGGACGGCCGTTCCAACTGCACATTTTACACTGGGACAATTTGGGACGGCCTGGTGCATTTGGGACGGCCGTCCAATTTGAATTTAGGGACTTGGGATGCGCGTCCCAAAGGTGAGACGTGCGTCTCACATGCATTTTTTGTGTTTGGGACGACCGTCCCAAACTGCTTTGGCCTGTCTTCGCATTCCGGGACCCCTGAGAAGCTTTCCTTTCCTTTTTTCGGACGTCGTTTGATGCCGATGTGTGTCCGTTGAAGCTTTATCTTCATATAGGAAGTCTTCTTGGCCTTCATTAAGATGCCGGGTGAGCTTTATCTCTGTGTAGGAAGTCTCTTTTGTCTTTATTGTGTGGATGGGTGACCTTTGTCTTATTGTGAGAAGTCTTCTTTTCTTTTATTTGGGAAGCCGGGTGAACTTTGTCTTATTGTGAGAAGTTCCCCTAACTTTTATTTGAGAGGCCGGACAAAATTAGGGGTCTACAACTGCCCCCCTTCACACTGCCAAATTAATTTGTTGGTTTAATATACCGACAAAGTTAGTTGGTAGGGGAAGGAGTTAACCCTTTTGCCGGTTATCCTTCGGATGCTGCTCCTTTGCTGCTCCTCTGGATGATAAATATTTTGATAGGTACCAACCCCTATCTGGTTTGAGCCTCCTTTTATAAAGCTACGGTGAGTACTTACCCTCACCTGGTATAAGTCCGTATTTTACTAGACTTTTGTGAGTACCTACCCCCACTAGGTATGAACCTTGTTTTACAAGGTTTTGGTGAGTACCTACCCTCACCCGGTATGAGTTTGCATTTTGTTAAACTCTTGTGGGTACTTACTTCGAGGTGCTCAACACTTGAACTATCCTCTAATAGAAGCAAGTCTTTGCACCCGTTTTTTGTAATGCTTCGGGTGAGTATTTTTACTCTACCCGAGGCATTTTGCTAAGTTTTGATGAGTACCTACCCTCATCCGGTAAAAAAACCTTATTTTTAAGGTTTTGGTGGGTACCTACCCCCACCGGTACGAATCCGCATTTTTGCTAGATTCTAGTGGTTTTTACACCTCCACTTGGTGTGAACCCGCATATTGACTAGGTTCTAGTGGATTTTACACCCCCACTGGGTGCGAACCTGCATATTGACTAGGTTCTAATGGATTTTATACCCCCATTGGGTGTGAACCTGCATATTGACTAGGTCCTAATGGATTTTACACCCCCATTGGGTGCGAACCTGCATATTGACTAGGTTCTAATGGATTTTACACCCCCATTGGGTGCAAACCTACATATTGACTAGGTCCTAATGGATTTTACACCCCTATTGGGTGCGAACCTGCATATTGACTAGGTCCTAATGGATTTTACACCCCCATTGGGTGCGAACCTGCATATTGACTAGGTTCTAATGGATTTTACACCCCCATTGGGTGCGAACCTGCATATTGACTAGGTTCTAATGGATTTTACACCCCCATTGGGTGCAAACCTGCATATTGACTAGGCTCTAATGGATTTTACACCCCCATTGGGTGCGAACCTGCATATTGACTAGGCTCTAGTGGTTTTTACACCCCCACTGGGTGCGAACCTGCATATTGACTAGGCTCTAATGGATTTTACACCCCCATTGGGTGCGAACCTGCATATTGACTAGGTTCTAATGGATTTTACACCCCCATTGGGTGCGAACATGCATATTGACTAGGTTCTAAATGGAATTTACACCCCCATTGGGTGCGAACCTGCATATTGACTAGGCTCTAGTGGTTTTTACACCCCCACTGGGTGCGAACCTGCATATTGACTAGGCTCTTGTGGGTACCTACCCCCACCTGGTATGAATCTGCATTTTGGCTAGATTCTAGTGGTTTTTACACCCCCACTGGGTGCGAACCTGCATATTGACTAGGTTCTTCTCATTCAATCTTTTGATTGATGAGTTCATACCCTTAACGGGCTTTCAGAGAAGTGTTGGCGGCTTACTGTCATTGATCATGCACCTATTCCTTGGGGAATAATTGGGTTTTTTTACCTTGACTTTTTTGGTCATCCGGTTTTTACCGGGGATTTCATTGTTTTGGCTTTTTCTTTTAGCCATCCGGCTTTTGCCGGGGATTTCATTGTTTTGGCTTTTTCTTGCAGCCATCCGGTCTTGACCGGGGATTCTTTGTTTTGGCTTTTTCTTTTAGCCATCCGGCTTTTGCCGGGGATTCTTTGGGTTTTGGCTTTTACTTTTAGCCATCCGGTCTTTGCCGGGGATTCTTTGTTTTTGGCTTTTTTTGTTTAGCCATCCGGCTTTGCCGGGGATTCTTTGTTGGTTGCCTCTTGTTTAGGCAGGAATCCTCTAGGGATTTTGAATTCTTTTATTGATTGTGCCTCTTGATTAGGCGAAGATCCACTTGGGGATTTTGTCGTGCCCCTTGATTAGGCGGGAATCCACTGGGGATTTTGTTGATTTTTGATTGTGCCTCTTGATTAGGTGGGTGCTCTACTTGAGGATATTTGTTCTTAATAATACCTCTGAGTAGGTGGATGCTTTTTGAAAGCTTTGTGCTTGTATTACCTCTTATAGGTTGATTTCCCATTTCTTGGGGATATTTGATTTTTGCTTGCCTTAGGCAGAGGCTCTTCTTGGGAGTGAAGGCTTTGCATTTCGCTGGGGATATTCATACTGAGTGTTCCGGATGGTTAACTCCCGAGGATATGAATTTGTAGTTTGCCTTTCTTGGTAGGCTTGCTTGGGGATTTTTCTTTTTGATGATCCATTGGAGAATTAATTTTATTCCGGAGATCTATTTTGAATTGCCCCCCTAGGGAGAAATGGAGTTTTTTGACTCCTTATTGGATGTTTGCTGTTTTGAGCTGGCTTTGCCTATGCTCTTATTCCTGCTGGGGAATGGGTTATTATTTTTTTTTCCTCGCGATTTGAACTTCTTTTTTCGCGAGTTGGTTTTTTACACATGTGTGCCTTTTTATGCACATTGGTTTTTTGGATGAAAAGATATTTTTCTCTTTTCTTTTTTGTGATCCCTGGGGAATTTTTCTCTTTGGAGATCTAATCTTTGATTTGATTTTTCATGATGATGGAGTCTTGAGCTCCTGTTTTTTAGTGAAGCTCTTTATTGAGCGGGATGAAGAGATTTTCTTCTTTTGCTCTTTTTTGGGATTCACCAAGGAGTCTGTTGGTTTCCTGGGGATCCAAATTTGATGACGGAGTCCTGGCCCCTGGCTTTGTGAAGCTTCTTATTTGAGCTGGAAGATGGAAAAATTTTGTTTTCATCTTTTTGTCTTTTTGTAGACTTTTCTTGATATATTCTTCTTGGAGATTTTTATTTGACCCTTTTTTGTTGTGGCCTCATTTTGGGGAATGAAAGTTTTTCTTTTCTTTCTTTTTGTTGCCCCCTGGTGATATGGAAGACTTGACTCCGTATTTTCTTTGATGGACTTTTATGTAGTCCTTATTCTCCTTTGAGGAATAAAGCGGAGACTCTTGCATGAGTGTGCTTGATGACTCATGTGGCGACGAAGTTGAGTCGTGAGGTAATCTTTTTGTCTTGCCTCTGTAGTAAGCAAGGATCCTCTTGGGGATGACCGAGCCTTTCCATTGGCTTTTTCATTTTGATGGTTTCCTTCTTCCTTGGATGGAAGAATGTTGATTGAGGCTTTAAATGATTTATGTTTGATGACTCAAGTGGTGATGCTGAGTTATGAAATAATTTTTGTGTTGCCTTTGGAGTAGGCAAGGATCCGCTTGGGGATTATCGAGCCTTTCCATTGGCTTTTCTATGTTGATGTACCTTCTTTTATTGGGATAGAAGGTTAGAGCTAGTTTCCTTGAAGCTCTTTATTTTGCTGAAGATAATTTTGATTTTGCCTTTTTCTATCGCGATTTAATTTTATCGCGAATTTTTGAAATCCGGCTTTTTAGTATATCATGTGTGCCTTTTATTTTATAGTTTTTGTACACATGGGCTTTTGAAATGTGAAACAGAAATAACTACTTTTATTTATTACTGCTTTTTGTTTGGGTACATTCGAGCTTCTTTTTTTTTCGAAATACTAAAAAAAAACTATAGAAAGACTCTTCCTAATCATCCGCCTCTGGACTGGAGTGGGCTGATGGTACTAGTGAAGGGACGCGGCGGAGTAGGCGACGCTGGAACCTTGCCTGGGTTTGGACCAAGCTCTCTATCTGGCGGTCCGTCCTGTCTTGCCTAACAGTCAGCTGACTAAACTGCTAGCGTATGAACTGGAACTCTCCTTCCATGTATGCATGCTCCTCGTCCAGGGCGTCGGTACGGGTCGGGAAATCGGAATCTTGTGACTTGCTGCTGGGATTACGAGGTAGTAGGGATGTCTTGCGGCGTATTGAAGTCGCGCATATCCCATGAAATCGAGATGATAGGGTTTAAGATGAACCACTGTCCCTTCTCTGCGAGGATATTCATGTGCGTCGGCACTCCTCCGTTGATTGGCTCTGGTTGGAGTTCAACGGGGAGGTCTTCTCCGTCGGTGCATCCCCAATACTCAGCCAAAGGGGTAAGGAGGGGAGCTATCATGATAGCTCCTGCTGGTCCCCGTGTACCGCATTCCTTTACGGCCTTCAGGAATGCGTATCTTGGATTGCACTTATGCCCTTGGTGCATACAGTAGACGATAAAAAGATCAGCCAGCGTTACCTTCCCCTGGCTCTCTTTCCGGCTGTGTAGGGTCCCAGCAAGCAGTTTGTGGCATATGCGGAGTGGGGGGAGAGAAGGATGCCCCTTTCAGGTGTGTGGGCAGGTTGAGAGCTCCAGTGATCTCCTTCCACATGCTAGTGGTGGTGAGAACAGTAGGCTTCTCCAGATATGCGGACCGATATTCTGGTGTCCTTGTATCTGCTCGCTGGCAGAATCCCATGATGACATTGAAGTCATCCAGAACAGTGGTCCGGTAGGCTCCATCCATCCAGTAGGAGACAGCTTGCGTTGGTGGCACTCCGGGAATTGTGGATGGCATTTCCATCATGTTGACAGAGGCAAGAAACTCCATTGTAGCGGTGCGATGGATTCGAGTAGATGGCTCACGGAGCGAAAAGTCCCATCCTATGTTATGGATGAACCTTCGACATCTTGTTCTCGGCCAAATGTAGCAAGGATCTCAAAATCTAGTCGCGAGCATAGGATACCGGGCAAATTGTTGGATATTTGCCGGTCGTTGTTGATGTGCCTCTGCCATCATCATGCTCGGTGACAGGAGTTCTTCTAGCAGCAGTCCTAGTGCGCTTTCTCCTGGATGAGGCTTCTCCACGCTCCATTGTGAGCTCTATTCTTTCAGGAATGCTAAAAATGTATAGAGAAGGAGAAAAAGCAAAAGGAAGCTTGGAATGAGGTACCAAAGCTCAATCCCGCGCCCCACATATATAGGCCGCGCAAGGGAGTTTGGGACGGCCGTCTCAAATGGCAAATTTGTTCATGGCCCAACCCCCACCTGAGACGCGCGTCTCAAACAAAAATTGGCACTTGGGACGACCGTCCGGGCTTTGGGACGGCCGTCCCAAGCTTCGATGCTTGGCTCTTGATTTTTTTGAGTTAATTTTCGTGTTTTTTGATGAATTTGAAGATAGGATTCCCTTCATTTATGCTTTAATGCATGCTATGCTTCATGATATGCATTCTATGATCTATTTCGAGTTAATATTTTGAAAGTTTTAAGCTGATGTGCTTTAACTTCGGGTGCATTCTCGTTGTGCCTTTATGTCATTTTGTTTCTTGATCAACAAGCTAAGTTTGTATTGGTTTGCCGTTCTGGACCTTTCTTGATATGGCCGAAGAGCTATCTTTCGTTCGTAGGGCAACTGTCATATCAATGCCCTCCTTCCTTTCCTTAGGGATTTCGACCTTCCTATTGATCACTATGTTACCACATTCCCCTTTAATACTTGAATGCTTTATAGTGAAAATGGTCAAGAGAAGAGAAAGAAAAGGATTTACAACAAAGGCTTGTGTTTTAGAGGGATATTTTTTTATAATAGAGGTTTTTGTAAGAATGGCTAGCCAGGGTTAGTCTGTGTTTAGGCTAGTTTAGATAACCATTTCATTCTTATGATGTGGCGTCGTTTGTTTACTGATTTGTGGCGCCTCTCTTTTTTTTGTGATTGACTAACTTCCCTAGTCCGCCCTTTTGGGTTTTCAGCCTAGGATGTTGTGCTTATGTCCTAACTTTTGTCTAGGTTTTCCCCTTTTTTGTATTTATTTTTAAGGAATACCTAGCGGACTTTTAATAACCCTAACTTTTGCCCAGGTTACCCTTTATTATTGTTCAGGTCTCCTGCCGGGTTTACCCTAACTTTTGTGCAGCCCCCTTTGTGGGTTTCCTGCCGGGTATTTTGCCCTTTTATTTTCTTGTCTCGGCCTTTGACCTTGACGGGCTTTTCTTTTTATATGCATATATTGTTTTTTGCACAACATTGTCGAAACTTTGATTTTGTCAAGATAGATTTTATTTGTGTTTCTAGTTAATCAATCATTTTTGACTTTTCTTTGTGGCGCTTTAATTATTCTGACGCATTTGGAACAAAACGTTTTATCTAAACCTTGTTTATTACAATGGGGTATAGATACATTTAGTAAGAAAAGAAGCAGATAGTAAGAATAGCATTCTTTTGTAATTTCAGGGAAATGTGTGCCCTAAAGATGCTCGGGGGACGGGCATACCCCGAGGAGTGATCTCTAATAGTCACTAGGTTTACATCCCTTAGAATCAGAAGAATGACACCTAATGACTAACGCTACCCTTTGCGTTAATACCCCTCCTTTTCGGAATATCGTCTTCGAGGGGTAAGACTTCCCTGCTTTCCGTATAGTTTGATCTTTAGTGGGATCGTACCTTAAACCATACTTTAGCGGATTATCCTTGAAATCTGGTGGCTCTCTTATCCCTTGAGCATTCTTTCCGAGCCCTTGTCCTGGGCGATATCCATATTTTTTCATCATATGGGCCACCTTCATATTACCAGGGAGTCTTTCTATGTTGGCAATTTCAAGTGCTTGAAAAGATGTTTCAAGAGCCTCTTCAGCCGCATCCACATATGGTTGGACAGACGGTTTGCTTATTAGAAAGTCTTCTTCAGCTTGAACTGTGACGAGTTTATCATTTATCACAAACTTGACTTTCTGGTGGAGCGTTGAAGATATTGCCTTAGTGCTATGAATCCAAGGTCTACCAAGGAGACAACTGTATGCTGGCGTGATATCCATCACGTGGAAGTCTATGTTGAAAATAGTAGGTCCAATTTGGATAGGTAGACTAATCTCTCCTACTACTTCACGTCTTGACCCGTCAAAGGCTCGAACAACTGTATTACTCGGGCGCATGTGGGTTCCTTGTATTGTTATCTTGTCGAGTGTACTTTTAGGCATAACATTTAAGGATGATCCATTATCCACAAGAACTTTGGAAATGAGGTATTCCTTGCATTTGACAGAAATATGCAAGGGCTTGTTATGATTGGACCCTTCAATAGGGAGTTCTTCATTAGTGAAGGTAAGGTGATTATTGGCTGTAATATTACCAATAATTCCTTCAAACTTGTCTTGGGATATTGCATGCGGAACGAATGATTCATTCAAAACCTTTAACAGTGCGTTTCGATGCGGTTCCGAACTCATGATGAGTGATAACAAAGTTATCTTTGCTGGAGTACGATTGAGTTGATCGATGATAGAGTACTCGCTTTGTCTTATGTATTGGAGTAACTCATCTGTCTCCTCCTTGGATTCCTTTTCTTCTTCGGCCTTATTTTTCGCCTTTTCTTTAGAAGTATTTTCTTGTAATTCCTTGGGGGAGTATATTCTTCCGCTTCTTGTCATGCCCCCAATACCGGCTATGTTGGAGATATCTTGATTGACCGTCGATTCTTCTGAGTATCTCCAGGGTACAGCTTTATTTGATGAATAAGGGAAAGGACGAGGTACGAATAAACGTAAAGGCGTTATTGTTTCTTCCCTTTTATTGATTGGAATGATTAACGGTGCTTGTTTGTTATCATCTTCAGATTTATTGACCATCGTAGAGATTTTGATGACGAAAGGCTTCTTTTCCATTTTTTCTGATTTGTGGAAAGCACATCAGTTAATCCTTTCTTTTTATTATCTTTATTTATTAAAACGAGGAGGGATATGTGAATGTATGCAATTTATGAATGCAATAGACAATTTAAGGAGAGAAAAATAAATCCTTTTTATTAGAAAGTGTAAATCCTTCTATACAATGCTTTGAAGCAAATGTTGACAAAAGCGAAAAAGCTTGAAGAATCCTATAGGTAAATTAGGCTTTCTTCGTAATTCATCTTCAGTTGTTATCACGTGATTTCGAGCATCTTGATTTGCTCGAGATACCGCCTCAGCTCATATCTTCACTATATCGACGAGCCTCTTTTATCTTTTCTTCTTGATGAACGATCAAGGCATGCTTCGTCGATCAGACCTCTCTATTATTCGGTCCTTTTCACGGAGTAGTTGACCATACTAAGCTAATCCATCCTTTTCTTTTTCATGTAGCTCTTCTAGGTCTTCTCTGTATTTTTCAGCGGTTTCCCACCACTTTTGTGCTTCTGACCGAGTTTCTGCTAGGTCATCTTGTATTAACTTGATCGTTCTTGCCTGTTCTGCAAGCGTGCTCTCAAGATGTGCTATTTCGTCATTCATGTCCCTGAACAGACTGTCTTGCTCAAGTCTTGGAATCTTCAATGCTTGTTTAGTCTCTTCCTGATAGTCAGCACAATCATTCTTAAGACGCTCTATTTCGTGGTCCTTCTTTTTACATTGCCTTTTTAGACCATCTATTATAAGGGTTGATTCTTGATCTTTTTCTTCAAAAGCCCTTAGCTGAGCTTCCATGATTTCAACCTTCTTGTTTAAGGCATTGACCTGCAATTGTAGCTCTTCATTTGCCAACGTTGTAGTGAATGCAGTAGACGGTTGGGGTATCCCTCTATTTTTCCTCCATTCTTCATATTCATGGGATGTAGATACCTGAACCTTTCCGAGTTCTTTATCTCCCATATAGACTGGTCTTTCCCATGCTTTCCGGATAGCGGATATTTCTTCAAAGCTATGGGAATAATAGCATAGACTCAGCCCTCTGAGCTCTTCTTGAGTTGGCGCGGTCTGGGTTCTCATAAGTTGTCTCATAGCCATCTTAGGAGAGTAGGCTATACAACCCCTGAGGCCTAGTAATGGTATGCTCAGGTAATCTCCACATCGTACGAGAATATAACCGGGTCGGAACCAAGGGCAAACCCATGATACGTGCTCTATGTTCCAGTTTTCTAACTCGGTCTTCCACTCTAAAGCTTGACGATGCTGAAGAGGGATTTTTGAAAAACTCCTTAAAGGATCAGGAAATACGCCCATATGGCTTGAAGCGTAGAAATGAGTGACACCCCATACGTATAGCAATGAAGTGCAGCATCTAAGTGTTTTTCCCTGTTTCTGTCGACAAAATTCTACTGAAAGCAGGGTGTCAGCAAGGATTGCAGGTATAGGACTCTTTGAGTATACATCCCAGGCAAAGAATGCGTCCATTGCAGCATGATCCACGATGTTCACATGGAATGGGAACAATATGATTCCGAACATTGCTAATGCTAGAGTCTTGTTGAATGTAGACCAATCTTTCTTTTCAGCCAGAGAAATTAAGTGGTCTTCTATTATAGCCATTTTCCAACCTCGGATATTCCCTTTCCCCTCTAGGGTGGATTGATGAGGGGGCAGTCGTATGATAGTAGCAACCTTACTCACGGCCGTGTATACTCCTGAGCAAACGTAGACCCCAACTGACTGAGGCCATCTAACCATGAGTTCGTATTCTTCCAAGGTTGGTACTAAATCAAACTGTGAGAACTCGAAGCAGTGTAAACTGGGACTCCATAAGTGGACCAATGCTCTAACGAATATTGGATCAATGCTGATTTTCAGGAGGTCAAGAATTCTTCCGTATGATTTCTCAAAACTAGCATAGACCTCTGGCGGCATATATGTACACAAATGCTTTAACTTCTCCACACGGCATAGAAGGATCTCCACTTTCTTTAATTGTCTATTACTGGATCCCTCCATTATCTAGCAGAAATGAAAATGCATGATATGAGGATGAGTTTTTGTAAATGCATGTATGCAAGTGTTTGTTTTTCTAAGTATTATCATGTTTTATTCCTAATATGATGCATGATAGTACTTGGTTTTTCTTAAAAGGAAAACTTGTCTATATGAATGTTCATGGATTTTAATGAAGAGAGTCCTATTTTCTTCTCTTTTTATTTTTATGAACAAAAGGTGGTGTGAATTGTAAAGCTTTTTGCTAAGAATTTTTATTTTGTAACAAAGGTATTTTTATGACTTTAATTTGTTTTTATATTTTTTTATGACATTTTATCTCTTCTGTCGGTCAACGTGGCTACTTAGCTTACAAAGAACCTGAAACCAGGCTAACTTAACTGAAGACTGTCCGAGATAAAGGTCTTTTATCTTTTCACTTTTTGTGATTTTTTAGGGTTTTTTCATTTTTTTTTGTTTGTGGTATGATTACCCTATACTAATGCATCAATACAAATGCAGCAAACGTATGCACACACAATTCATACATCCACGAGCAGAGCCACGCTTATTTAATCACGAGGTAGGGTTTTCCTGCAGAAACGTGCTTGGTTTAGGTGGTTCTAACTGTTCTCACCAAGGCCAAAGGTCCCCAAGGTGCCCCCATTATAGGGACCTCTCAATCTCTCAGTCCTCGGGTCATGCACGGAACTCCGTGGCGACATCCTTAGACCAAAAGAAGAGAGTTATCACCTTGAGTTGGTGGTTTCCGACAACGGTTGTAGCCCCGTGTGCCAACAAGCCGGTCGTATCTGCCACCCACTCCCTATAGGTAATCACTCTTGCCCCCGGGTATAGAGGGACTGTTGTGTGCAAGGGTTTTGTGTGCAATTTATATTTCAAACAATTTGCAGAAATAATCATACAGCAGTTATTTAAAGCCATACAATAAAAATACAGGAAGGGTAAAGGCGTAATTTCAAATCTTTACTTAGTTTGAATTTTATCCGTCACTAAATGGGATCAACTCTCTAGCTTCCCCAGTGGAGTTGCCATCTGTCACCGCCGTCCATTCCGACGTCCTGGGACGTCTCGAACGTTAATGCGAGCGGTCGCGAATAGATGGTTTGGACTCGCGTTTTTTGTTAAAATTGTGTTCATTGCTTCCGAGGCGCTCAACACTGAACTGTCCTCTAATAAAAGCAAGGTTTTCGAAAAGGGGTTCTTTTGGAGTCGCCACCAATGTTTTGACCGGAAACATTGGAAAAGGAAAAAAGGCGTTGATTTTAATAAAAACCAACTTGGCCATTATAACCAGAGTTGGGTAAGGGAGTTAGTTACGTGTGGGGAAGGTGTTAGCACCCCACAACGCCCCTTTCGGGTTCCCTATGACGGATTAATTCATTAAGTGAAGATTATGAGAAATTACGCAGTTACCCTTATTTTATTGATACAGTATTAAATATGGCTATCTACATGATTTATCTATATTGCATACAGAAAGCAATAAATAAAGCAATAAAGAAGAAGAGACTGGAGAAAAAACCTCCGTAGCAAGCTTTATATTATGATTTCATTACAAGGAGGACGCGTTTTGGCAGTCCTTCGCTCTACAATTGCTCTCCTCTCGTCTACCCTAATCGACTCGACTAAAACTTTACTGAAGAATCGAATGCCGGAATACAAATTCCTTAACTGATTGTTACCTAAAAAAGGCAATCAGAGAGATCATTCGAGAGAGGGAGAGAAGAAGACAAGTCTTAGAGTTGTCTGGGGTGTGGAAGATGACAAATGAGGCTCCTATTTATAGCCATTTTTCGCCTGGACATCTGGGACGGCCGTCTGGGTTGGGACGACCGTCCCAACTGCACATTTTACACTGGGACAATTTGGGACGGCCTGGTGCATTTGGGACGGCCGTCCCATTTGAATTTAGGGACTTGGGACGCGCATCCCAAAGGTGAGACGTGCGTCTCACATGCATTTTTTGTGTTTGGGACGGCCGTCCCAGTTTGGGACGGCTGTCCCAAACTGCTTTGGCCTGTCTTCGCATTCCGGGACCCCTGAGAAGCTTTCCTTTCCTTCTTTCGGACGTCGTTTGATGCCGATGTGTGTCCGTTGAAGCTTTATCTTCATATAGGAAGTCTTCTTGGCCTTCATTAAGATGCCGGGCGAGCTTTATCTCTGTGTAGGAAGTCTCTTTTGTCTTTATTGTGTGGATGGGTGACCTTTGTCTTATTGTGAGAAGTCTTCTTTTCTTTTATTTGGGAAGCCGGGTGAACTTTGTCTTATTGTGAGAAGTTCCCCTAACTTTTATTTGAGAGGCCGGGCAAAATTAGGGGTCTACAGTACAAAGATAGATGTGCATGCAGGGACTCTCTCCATGGAGTTTGGTGATAGTTTGGTACATTTCAACATATTTGATGCTATGAGACATCTAATAGAGGACCACTCTATTTTTAGTTTGGATGTTATTGATTTACTTGTTGATGACTGTACAAATTTTAATGATGAGTTGTTAGCTGATTTATCTGATTTCACTGACCCCTCATGTACTTGTGATGATTCATCTATGTGTGCTATTTGTTCAGAGATTAGTTGTGCTATTTCAGGTACAACAGATTTAGCCACATCAGTAGATGTGTCATTATCATCATCTATTGAGTCATCTCCACCTCCATTACCTTTTACGGTTTAGCCGCCATTAGAGCTAAAACCTCTACCTGTGCACTTGAAGTATGCCTACCTAGAGGGCAACCAACACCTTCCTATCATTATATCTAGCAGTCTCGAGTTTGATCAAGAGGAGAGACTATTGCAGGTTTTAAGAGACCACAGGAAAGCCATTGGTTGGACTCTTGCTGACCTTCCTGGGATTAGTCATGTTATATGCATGCATCAGATTTTATTGGAAGATGAGTTCCGACCTGTGAGACAGCCACAGAGGAGACTCAATCCAACTATCTTAGATGTTGTGAAGAAGGAGGTCACTAAGCTACTTGCAACAGGTATTATCTATCTGATTTCTGATAGTAAGTGGGTTAGTCCTGTGCAGGTGGTCCCAAAGAAGTTTGGGATGACTATGGTGAGGAACCAGGATGATGACTTGGTTCCAACAAGAGTTCAAAACAGTTGGCGAGTTTGTGTTGATTACCGAAGACTTAACCAGGCAACTCGCAAGGACCATTTCCCTCTCCTGTTCATTGATCAGGTGTTGGAGAGGTTGGGAGGTAAATCCCATTATTGCTTTTTGGATGGATTTTCTGGATACATGCAGGTTCATATTACACCAGAGGACCAACATAAGACCACATTCACCTGTCCATTTGGCACATTTGCCTACACTAGGATGCCATTTGGATTATGCAACACTCTGGCCACCTTTCAAAGCTGTATGGTAAGTATATTTTGAGATCTTTTGGAGTGGTGTATGGAGGTGTTTATGGACGATTTTACTGTATATGGTTCTTCATTTGATGCATGTCTAGAGAGTCTATCTAGGGTGTTAGACAGATGCATCCAAACTAACCTTGCGTTGAATTTTGAGAAATGTCATTTTATGGTCACACAAGGTATAGTTTTGGGTCATCTAGTCTCCAACAAAGGAATTGAAGTTGATAAGGTGAAAATTGATATAATTTCTTCTCTACCTTACCCCGCTTCTATGCGGGAAGTACATTCTTTTCTTGGATATGCAGGTTTCTATAGGAGATTTATCCAAGACTTCAGCAAGATTGCACTGCCACTGTCCAAACTTCTGCAAAAGGAGGTAGAGTTTGTTTTTTATGAGCCTTGTCAACTAGCATTCTAGGAGCTGAAGAGGCGACTTACCACCACACCTATTGTACAACCGCCTAATTGGGAGCTTCCTTTTGAACTCATGTGTGATGCATCCAATTTTGCTCTGGGAGTTGTATTAGCTCAGCGAGTTGGGAGATTTTCTCAAGTCATAACTTATGCCTCTCGCACATTGGATGCAACTCAAGTTAATTACACCACCACTGAGATCAGAGACAGAAGTGGTGCAGAGAATTTAGTAGCAGACCATTTGAGTAGGATTGAGGGAAGGAGTGTTGACCCTTCTCCTATTAGAGATGATTTTCCTGAGGAGCAGTTGATGAAGATGCAGGAGACAGCTCCTTGGTTTGCTAACATTGTTAATTATTTAGTTGCAGGTGTTTTCCCTCCTGATGCATCTAGGTCATAGATGGACAAACTGAAAAGTGAGCCCAAATATTATGTGTGGGATAACCCTTATTTATGGAGATTTTGCAATGACCAGATGATCCGCAGGTGTATTCCAGATCATGAGATCCATTCTGTGCTTAAGTTTTGCCATGCTTTGCCTATTGGAGGTCACTATGCAACCTATAGGACAGCTAGGAAGGTGTTGGATAGTGGGTTCTATTGGCCCACCATTTTTAGAGATGCACATCATATTTGCAGCACCTGTGAGCAGTGTGGGAGAGCAGGGATGGCCATTACACGCAGACATGAGATGCCTCAACAACCTATCATTTTCTGTGAGGTTTTTGACGTGTGGGGTATTGATTTTATGGGTCCATTTCCCGCATCTTTTGGCTATACTTATATTTTACTAGCTGTTGATTATGTCTCAAAGTGGGTGGAGGCTAAGGCCACCAAAACTAACGATTCTAAAGTTGTTGTGGATTTTGTTAGATCCAATATTTTTTGCAGGTTTGGTGTGCCTAAAGCCATTATCCGTGATAGGGGGCACCACTTTTGCAATAGGACCATGCAGGCTTTGCTTCATAAGTATGGGGTTGTGCATAGAGTTTCCACGACTTATCATCCCCAGAAGAATGGGCAAGCTGAGGTTTTCAATAGGGAGATTAAGGAGATTCTACAGAAGGTAGTGCACCCTAACAAAAAGGACTGGAGCAAGATTTTGGAGGATGCTCTTTGGGCTCATAGGACAGCTTACCGAACACCTATTGGGATGTCTCCCTACAGGATTGTGTTTGGTAAAGCGTGTCATCTACCTGTTGAGGTTGAGCATAGAGAATACTGGGCAGTGAAGAATTGTAACTTGGCATTTGACCAAGCGGGCATGGAGAGGAAGCTTCAATCGCAACAATTAGAGGAGCTTCGCTTGGAAGTCTATGAGAACTCCAGGATCTACAAGGAAAAGGTCAAGCAATTTCATGATAGACACATCTTTAGAAAGGAGTTCAAAGTGGGCCAACAAGTGGTTTTGTTTAATTCTCTCTTAAAGCTCATAGCTGGTCAACTTAGATCTAGATGGGATGGTCCTTTTGTTATCACTAATGTGTTTTCACATGGTGCAGTTGAAATTGAAGATAAGGATACCGGAAAAACCTTAAAGGTAAATGGGCGTCAACTAAAAGAATTCCATCAAAGTCCAAAGCTGGGAGAGAAGGATGTTCAGAAGTTATCATTAGAACCACCTACTTTTCCAGAAGTACAAATATTTGGACCTTGAGGGAGTTCTAACCCCTCTTGCATTCTTTATCTTTGTCTTTGTTGTCTGCATTATGTACTCCATTGAGGACAATGTGAAATTTAAGTGTGGGGGGAGTTGTTTGCTATTTTCTGTATTTTGTTTCTGTTTTCCATTTTAATTTTTTTTCGTAATAATTTCGGTATTCTGTTTCTATTTTTTCTATTTTGATTTATTTTTTTGTTAGGGATAAATAAAATGTTAGTAGTTACATAAATTTCTTTACTTTCTTCTAATTTTTTTTGTATAAATTGTGAAAGTTGTTCATCATTTCTAGTTAATAGGTTGCAATACTTGATATGGGGCATTTTTACATTTCTAGTATAGTAAGTTGTTTGGAAAATTAAAGTTTGATTCATTAATGTTAGAATTTTAGCCTTGTGAGTTTTTTTTCTTTACCATTTTTTTTTCCTGTGTGATTTCACTCATGTTGCTAGATTACTCTAGGTTTTGCCTTGACTCTCTTTGAAGCCTCTTGTTCCCATGCATTATTGATATGATTTAGGCCATCTTTCTTAAGCTACTAGCCAAATAGCCTACCTTACATATTTTCCATTGTGTCCCCTTTTGAGCCTTTATACCTGTAGACCCCTAATTTTGCCCGACCTCTCAATAAAGACCAGAAGACATTCTCTTTGAAGGTGGGTAAAGCTTTGATGGACGTCCATCGACACCAACCGGCTTCTGTCTGAAGAAAGGAACGCTTTCCGGGAGTCCCAGACACAAAATTTGACCAAAACACTTGAGACAGTCGTCCCATAAAGCAAAACAGTCGTCTCAAAGAGGCAAGACGCACATCCCAGATGTGAGACGCGCGTCTCAACCAAAAAAACAACTTGAGACGGCCGTCCAAACTTCCAGAAGGCCGTCCCAAACTTTTTAGACCGATGTCCCTGTTTTCTTGGCCCCAGATGGCCATCCCTAGCTGGCTGGCTGAAAAAGCTATAAATAGGGACCTTAGATGACGTTTTTGCACACACCTCACTCCTCTCTTCTCTCCCTCTTTCGAATGATCTCTCTGATTTCCTATCAGGTAACAATCGGTTAAGGAAGTTTCGTCCGACATTCGATTCTTCTTAAATTTTTTGTAGTGTCGGTCCCGTATTCGGGGAGGAGAGTCTTTGTAGTGCGGGGGATTGCCAAAAATCATCCTCATAGTTGAAGATTTGTATTAAAAGCTTGCTACGGAGGTTCTTTTCACTTCTCTTCTCTTTTATTTCTTTATTTACTGCTTTATGTATGCAATAGAAAATAGAATCATGTAGATATCCATTTTTTAATATTGTATAATAAAATAGGGTAATAACGTAATTTCTCTTAATCTTTACTTTATGAATTAATCCGTCATAGGGAACCCGAAAGGGGCGTCATGGGGGTGCTAACACCTTCCCCACACGTAACTAACTCCCTTACCTAACTCTGGTTATAATGGCCAAGTTTGGTTTTTCTTAAAACCAACGCCTTTTTATCATTTTCCAATGTTTATGGTCAAAACATTGGTGGCGACTCCATAAGAACCTTTTTGCAAAAATATTTCTTTTATTAGAGGATAGTTCAGTTGTTGAGCACCTCGGGAGCAATGATCACACTTTTAATAAACGCGAGTCTAAACCATCTTATCGTGACCGCTCACATAAACGTTTGAGATGTCCCTAGACGTTGGAATGAATGGAGGCGACAGATGGCGACTCCGCTGGAGAAGCTAGAGAGTTGATCCAATTTAGTGACGGATAAATTCAAACTAAGTAAATATTTGAAATTACGCATTTACCCTTCTTTATATGTTTTATTGTATGTCTTTAATAACTTCTGTATGATTATTTTTTGCAAATTGTCTGAAATACAAACTGTACACGAAAACCCTTGCACACTACAGTCCCTCTATACCCGGGGGCAAGAGTGAATACCTATAGGGAGTGGGTGGCAGATACGACCGGCTTGTTGGCACACGGGGCTACAACCATTGTCGGAAAAACACCAACTCAAGGTGATAACTCTCTTCTTTTGGTCCAAGGATGTCAACACGGAGTTCCATGCATGATCCGAAGACTGAGAGATTGAGATGTCCCTATAATGGGGGCACCTTGGGGACCTTTGGCCTTGGTGAGAACAGTTTAGAACCGCCTTAACCAAGCACGTTTCTGTAGGAAAACCCTACCTCGTGATTAAATAAGTGTGACTCTGCTCGTGGATGAGTGAATTGTGTGTGCATTTGTTTGCTGCATTTTTATTGATACATTGGCATAGGGTGATCATACAATAGACTAAAAATAACAAAAATTCTAAAAAACCATAAAAATGATAAGAATAAACCAACTCTATCTCGGTCAGGTTCTTTGTAAGCTAAGTAGTCACGTTGACCAACAGAAGAGATAAAGGGTTATAAAAAATAAAAAAACAATTTAAAGCAATAAAAATACCTGTTACAATAAAAAGATTTTTGACAAAGTCGTATCATTCATACCACATCATCCAATAAGTGGTAAAACTACGAGAGAAAATAAATGCATTAAGAAAAATATGCATAAATATCATCCTAATCAATCTGATACATAAACACATTCATTCTAGGAAATAAATAGATATTCTTAGACAAAAAGCAAGAAACACGTCTGTAACTTCCCTAAAAAGAAATACGAACGTGCTAAAATATGTTGGTAACCTTTTGAACAAAGGAAGTCATCATACCAAAGGTACTTTTTAAAAGCATGGCTTTTAAGAAGATATCAAAGCTATTGTCAAAGAATGTCTATCTCGCACTAATCATTTGAAATAAAAAGCTATAATAAAAATCTTTAAAATCATTTAGAAAGTGGTTGGTCTTCCGCCCGTCCTCACTCGCGCTCAAAAAGCTAAAAAGATGGAGCAATTAGAAGAGCAAAACCGAAAGCTCACCACTGAGCTTAATACGTTGAAAGAGCAAATGGCTCAGATGATGGAAATGATGCGTCAGCAAAGTCTCCACAAGGAGGGTCCTCAGAGTGGACAAGCCTCTCACCAAGAAGAGGAAGAGGGACCTAATGTTGAACACGCCCAATCTGACACAAGGGCAGTACATATTCATACTCCGAAAATATCGAAACAACAAATTACTTCCCTTGAGGAGAGATTGAGAGCCATGGAAGGGCATAACACTAGTGGAAAAATAGCATTCTATGACGAGTTTTTATCACGGTCGTAGTCCACCCGTCATAGTATGTAGCGCGGTGGCAATTTTGTAATAAAATCATAAACTTTCTATGTCGGGTAAATTTTAACCGACATAGTAAGTGGAAAGTTCACTTTCTATGTCGGGTAAAACTTAACCGACATGGAAAGTTCACTTTCTATGTCAGTTAAAATTTACCCGACATAGAAAGTTCACTTTCTATGTCGGTTAAATTTTACCCGACATAGAAAGTTCACTTTCTATGTCGGTTAAGTTTTACTCGACATAGAAAGTGTATTTGATGACGGGTGTTAGGGAAACCGACATAATATCCTCTGTTTTACACCTGCCGCGACACTCCATTTCTCACTTCACCCATAACAGAGCTCCCCGTTCTCTCTGTATCTTCTACGAACGTCTTCGCCTTTGTACGTTTCTCCCCACCCAGCTCTGCTCGTCACGCCACCTGCCAACTCTGTACGTTGTGCCGCCTGCTGCTACTGTCGTTGGTGCCCATCGCCTGTGTACGTTTCTCCCCACCCAGCTCTGCACGTCACGCCACCTGCCACCTCTGTAGGTCTTCAAGAGGTAAGTTTTCGTGCTTGCTTTAGCCATTGTAGGTTTACATTTTTGAATCTGGTATGTAATAATGCTGTCAAGAGATGGAAGTTCACGGGTGCCTTTAGCTAATTTAGAGACGTATTGTAAGTAGTTTAGTCATTTGAATGTGTTTCTGTAGGCATTCTTTCGTGATTTTGATTTTGAAAATTAGATTTGTATTATAATGTAGTTATTTCATTTTAAGTGAAAACTATCATCGCTTATGCTCATCCTAATGTGAGACAATACGGTTAGCCTTGATTGGAGTCGATCCTGAAATGATCCATTGTAGGACGAGAACTTCCTATTGAAAGATTAAAATATCCAATCACGTGACATCGCAATTTCAGCAGAACATGTTGGATGTTATCATCCTCAAACTATACTTATATGTTGTGTTATGTGACAGAAGGTAACAATGGATCGGAGTTGGATCAATTATAGACGAACAACAAATGAATATGAGAGTGGAGTAGAACAATTCCTTGAATTTGCTAAGATGAATGTTCCGAGATAATGATGGAAGATTCTATTGCCCTTGTGTTAACTTGCTTGAATGAGCGAAGATTATCGACTGAAGTTATTCGGGAACATGTTCTTTGTGATGGTTTCCTAAAGAGTTACATAAAGTGGACATGGCATGGTGAATTATTAAACATGCCAAGTGTAGAAGACAAAGAAGAAGTTGATCTAGAGATGGATGATCAGCTGGAGGAAATGATTCGTGAGCTTGGACAAGATGCCTTCCAACATACACATGTGTACGAGAAGTTTTCCAATGATGCAAAAAAGCCTTTGTATACAAATTGTACTAAGTTCACACGATTGTCGGCGGTACTAAAATTGTTCAATGTGAAGGCAAAGAATGGGTGGACTGATAAAAGTTTCACAGAATTGCTTGAGTTGTTGAGTGACATGCTCCCTGAAGGTAACACATTGCCAACCCGCAATTATGATGCTAAGAAGATATTGTGTCCAATGGGTATGGAGTACCAAAAAATTCATGCATGTCCGAATGATTGTGTGTTGTACAGGAAAGAATTTGAGAACTTTCACGAATGTCCACAATGAGGGGAATCACGATACAAGAAGAAGGATGGTGATTCTGAAAATGATGTAATGAAGGGTACCCTGGCAAAATTGTTATGGTATCTTCCGATTGTTCCAAGGTTGAAACGATTATTCACTAATGGAAATGATGCAAAGCTCATTAGATGGCATGCAGATAGTCGTATTAAAGATGGTCAGTTGAGGCATCCGGCAGATGGATTGCAATGGAAAAAAATTGATTCCATCTTCCAGAATTTTGGTAATGATCCAAGAAACATTAGGTTTGGACTTGCTACAGATGGAATGAATCCATATGGAAATTTAAGCAGTAAACATAGTTCATGGCCTGTGGTGTTAGTTATTTACAACTTACCTCCGTGGTTGTGTATGAAACGTAAGTACTTGATGCTATCTTTGATGATCTCGGGTCCCAGACAACCTAGAAATGACATTGATGTTTTTTTAAGCCCATTGGTTGAAGAGTTGAAGATGTTGTGGGAGGAAGGTGTTGATGTGTTTGATGGGTACACAGGTGACTTATTCAAGTTGCATGCAATGTTATTTTGTACAATTAATGACTTTCCAGCATATGGTAATTTGAGTGGCTACAGACACAAAGGGACATAAAGCTTGCCCGATATGTGAAGAAGACACATGTCACTATCAACTACAACATGGAAGGAAAACGAGTGTACCTTGGACACCGAAGATTTCTTCCTTCAAACCATTCATATCGTAAATTAAAAAAATCATTTAACGGGTGTCAAGAAAATGATGCAGCCCCAACACCTTTAAGTGGGGAAGAAGTATATCAACGAGAAAGTGCGATTTCGTGTGAGTTTGGAAAGACGCAAAAGAAAGCCACAGGTATATGGAAGAAAATGTCAATCCTTTTTGTTCTTCCATATTGGAGGGTTCTTGATGTGAGGCATTGTATAGATGTCATGCATGTAGAGAAAAATGTGTGTGACAGTATCATCGGAACGCTCCTTAACATTCAAGGAAAAACAAAAGATGGTGTCAATGCTCGTTTGGACATGGTTGAAATGGGTATAAGAGAACAATTAGCTCCTCAACCTCATGGTAACCGAACATACTTGCCTCCAGCATGTCACACACTGTCTAAAAAAGAGAAAAGAAGTTTTTGTGAGTTTTTACGAGGTGTGAAGGTTCCATTTGGTTACTCTTCCAATGTGAAGATACTTGTATCTATGAAAGATCTAAAATTGCTTGGGTTAAAATCTCATGATTATCATGTATTGATGCAACAACTTCTACCTGTGGCTATTTGAGGTATCTTACCAGAGAATGTTAGATATTCCTTAACTCGATTATGCTTTTTTTTTTAATGCCATATGTAGTAAAGTTATGGACCCGGATGTTTTGGATCAGTTAGAGAATGAGGCTGCAGTCATATTATGTCAATTTGAGATGTACTTTCCTCCATCATTTTTTGATATTATGGTTCACTTGATTGTTCATCTAGCCAGGGAAGTTAGAATCTGTGGTCCAGTTTTCTTACGATGGATGTACCCTATTGAGCGATACATGAAGATATTAAAAGGGTATGTGAAGAACCAATATCGTCCTGAAGCATCAATTGTTCAAAGATATATTGCAGAGGAAGCTATTGAGTTTTGCACACAATACTTATCAGAAGTTGAAGCTATAGGGTTACCTAAGACTCGTTACCATGGAATAGGTCTTGGTAGAGGAACTCGAGGTGCAAAGGTTGTGACAATGTATCGAGATGAAGTACTTCAAGCGCATTTGTACATATTGAATAACAGTGAAGAAGTCATCCCCTACTTAAGTGCTCATCAAGACATTGTGAAGCGAAATAATCCACGTATGCCTAAAAAGTGGGTGATCACTGAACACAACAAAAGCTTTTTGAAGTGGTTTAAACAACAAGTTGAAGGTGACAACACAGCTTCTGATACACTAAAGTGGCTAGCATGTGAGCCAAACTTTGATGTGATATGTTGGGGTGGGTATGATATAAATAACTATTCATTTTATACAAAGGGAGAAGATGAAATAAGCACAATGCAAAGTAGTGGAGTCATGGTGCTGGCTGAATCAATGCATTTCTCGAGTTCAAAGGATAAATATCCAGATAACGGCGTCAATGGGCTACTTTGGTGTAATTGAAGAGATTTGGGTAATAGATTACACGATATTCGGAGTACCTATTTTTAAATGTAAGTGGGTTGATTTTAATACTTGGCATCTTCACCGATGATCTTGGATTTACCTTGGTTAACCTTGAAAATACTCGTTATACTCGAAGAACCATTTATCATGGCATCTCGGGCAAAACAAGTGTTTTATGTCACTGATCCCGCTAACAAAGGATGGTCGAGTGGTTCTACAAGGAAAACCCATGTATACTTCTCATGAGAATGATGAATTAGTACTTGATATACCGGAGACACCATGTCTCTCTTCAAATATGCCAAACTTGAGTGTTAATGTAGAAATAGATGATGTGCATGCCACACGTTATGACCATATGGAAGGATTTTGGGAGAATGTTCCAACTTGATAATGTATGCACTTTTTTAATGTATTATTTTTTAATGTATGCACTTTTTTGTTTATCTTCAGTCATATTGTCTAAATTAATAACTATTATTTTTTTTCTTTGAACACAGATATGGCAGATTCATCTGGTACCCCTCCTCCTACACAGTCCCCCCCCTCCTACACAAGGTGGTGATCAGAGTCAACCGTCTACCAGGAAAAAGGGTAGGCGTGCTACA
This sequence comes from Sphenostylis stenocarpa, assembly GCA_963425845.1. Taxonomy (NCBI): domain Eukaryota; kingdom Viridiplantae; phylum Streptophyta; class Magnoliopsida; order Fabales; family Fabaceae; genus Sphenostylis; species Sphenostylis stenocarpa. The sequence goes on along the minus strand of OY731406.1, from coordinate 37,819,790 downwards.
CGGTTGAGGGACTTGAATATCAGCCGTAGCTCCGATCAAAAATTGCCTATCCAGTTTGACTGGCAAACAGGTAGAGCCACAGGAGAGCAAAGTGCTAGATTCACTAGCTATGTGGCCTTGCTTGGGAGAAGCAAGGTTAGTATTCTTATTGAGGATTGGGACCATGTTCCAGAGACACTGAAGACGCAGATTTGGCAGAGTATCCTAGTACCTACTCTTATTGAGCATTTAACATGTATATATATTTAACTTTTTGGGAACTTCATGTTATTTTTATTGTGTAGGTCACATATGATGTCCCTAACACCACTTTGTTGAGGACAAAGTGGATCTCATATGCTGGGGAACGCTAGAGAGGTTTTAAGAGTGATCGACTAGTCGATACATATATGGGGCATTGAGCAACAAGAACCCATGTGACCGAGTATCGGTTTTTGGATGAGGAGACATGGCGGGCATTTCGGACTCGGCGTTTAGATGCTAAGTTTCAGGTTAGCACATTTGTCATTTGTTTGCAGTCATTTTTTTTAAATAGAGGTTTTAAATGCGGTATTTAACATGGAATGCAACGAGGCCAAGCGGCAGAAGGCACATGATATTCGGAGAAAGAATATCCACCCCCACGAGTTGTCTCGTGGGGGTTATGAGAAATTGGAGGAGAAGATGATGAAGGAGACATCTTCAAGTAATCCTTCAGATGAGTCGGTTGTCAGTGTTGTCACTCGCCCTTCACGCCATGATAAATGGAAGAGAGCTCGCCACAACTCATCAGGGAATTACTTATCTGAGCAAACTAATGTTGTAGCTCAACGTATTGTAAGTAGCATATCCTAAACTAATTATATATGTTATACTACAATAGGCATATGTATTTGCTAAAAAATCCTTCCTTTGTGTTGTAGGATGAGTTGGTTGAGCAGAGCACTCAGGGATCATTCCACCCACATGGCCGTCAGGATATATTGGCAGTGGCCATTGGTACCCCAGAGCATCCTGGACGTGTTCGTGCTGCTGGACGAGGGGTGGGCATCAAACAGTACTTTGGTGCCCATCCGTGGCAACTCCTACTTTGAGGCATCTGAATGAGTTGGAGTTTGAGTCCCTCAAACAACAAATTAGGAAGGAGACTCGAGATGAGGTGTACTCTGACTTGAAGGCAGAGTTATTGAGCTCAATGCGAGCAGAGTTGGCATCTTTGTCCTCTCAACCTTCTGTCCCCGCACGAGAGGCATCACCGATTCATGTCAGCACAAAGGAGAGTTGTGATGCTCCTGATAGAGGGGCAGAGGTTGCTCCTACTGACACTGCTGACTGTGAGTTGTATGTTGCGGGTCCTCCCGAGCATTTGGTGGCATACGGTACGTATTATATCTTTGACATGTATTTGGTACACTATTAAGCATTATATAGTCTAAAATATTTTATCATTTGTTTACCTTAGGGAAAATGTATGCATTGGGGTCAACCATCCACCACCAGAGTATTGGACATGATATGATAAGAGTGGTGGTTGTAGATGTCCGGGATGCTGCTGCCCCAATCCCTATTCCCACTGAAGAGGTTCAAACAGTGGGACAGGCACCTGGAAAATTTATCTTATGGCCAGTTTCATTAACAAGACCCATCCCAACACATGCACAGGTTGTGTCATGCATTTATCTCTTTTACTTATTGTTTTTTGATAGGTTGATATATATTAATGTTATTTATTTTTGGTACTTGTATAGAAAGAGGCTGAAAAAGCAAAGGAAGTTGTGCATGAATCACCACCACCACCGACTGCTTTACAGCGACTCGGTGCACTAGCAGTGACTATCGGGACCACTCCCATACAGTTAGATATGCCACCCGAAGTCGTATGCAGGACCCAGACGATCCCTTTGCTCTTACTCCAAAGGGATATTTTTGATCTTCTCGCTGGTACTGATATGCTATGTGTATAAGTGTTGCAGCTTTGGGAATTGTAAGTATATTTACATATTTTTTATATTCTCACTGGTACATTATTTTATAACTTTATTTATTTTCAATGTTGAAGGTATTTACATCGTTTGTGTGTTGAGAGGAAGATTGCCTTTATCTATGGATTTGTTGATCCTGTTGCCATTCAGTCCGTTGGGAATAAAGCTGAAGAGGTGCAAACGTACTTAATAGAGACATTTCAAAATGGGGGCAAATACTTAGCACCTTACTTGCATCAATAAGTATACATCTTATAAATTAATGCACATTTATGTAAAACTGAAATTTTACTAATATTATTTCAACGTGCAGGGGTCATTGGCAGCTCCTAATCATTGTTCCTCGGCAATTTGTTGTGATTCTCTTGTGTTCATTATACAAGAAACCAAATGATTAGGATATTAGAAAGCACATAGACGCGTAAGTTTAGTTTTTTTAATTGATTTTTTAATTGTTGTATCATATGTGCACTTACACCAAAATTATTTGTCCTTTTGTAGAGCTTTGGAAGCTCACCTAAGGTTGCAAGGCCTTCCATCTCATGCTAGAAAGAAGTTGACGTATATTGCACCAAAGGTGACCAAACACCTCTTACTGTTGTTCAATTTGTCATTTAAAGTTAATCTAACATGTATTTAACTTGTAGTGTCCACGCCAATCGGGAAGCCATGAGTGCGGGTATTATGTGATGAAGCACATGCACACCATCGTAGCCAAAAATATTATTGGCTCATGGAGGGAGGTAAATATACTATAATTAAGTCAAATATGCCAATTATGTAAATGGTTTCTAAATCTGAAATGTTTCAATATGTAGGAATTTACAGACTCATCTCCAATGAAGATTGAAGTGTTAGACGATATTAGAGAGCAGTGGGCTTCTTTCCTTTTAAGTATTCAATCTTCATAGCAAATTTGACTTGTAACAATTTTGATTGAATTGATTTAAGTTAGAAAATTTACATTCGTTTAAGTAAATGAATTGTCTGGAACTGAGGTACATATATTGATTTCAATATGTTTCATATGTACATATCTGTCTGGAACTATATATGAACTGTGCATATCTGTCTGTACAAGTGTTTGGATCTGTGAATATTTGTCTGGAACTGTGATGAATAGGCAGGTCTACTCGAAGAAAGGTAGCATCTGTGAAGAAAATGCAGATACTGTAAAAAAAAATAACACTTTCTACGTCGGTTATGTCATTACCCGACGTAGAAAGTACTTTCTACGTCGGTTAATGACATAACCGACGTAGAAAGTTTAACATTTTATGTCGGTTATAGGCATAACCGACATTGATAACACATACAATCACGGTTACTGTTAACCGATATAGATACTGGGGTTATAGAAAGTTAGAAAGTAAGACTTTCTATGTCGGTTATCAGTGTTAACCGACATAGAAAGTAATATGACAGGTCAGAATCAGTTATGATCGATCAGAATAGCTCTATGACCGATCAGAACCAGTTATGACCGATCAGAATAGCTCATAGAAAGTAAGTCTTTCTACGTCGGTTCCCTGACTAACCGACGTAGAAAGTCTTACTTTCTACGTCGGTTATTAGGAACCGACGTAGAAAGACTTACTTTCTATGACCCCCGTATCTATGTCGCCGCTTTAACCGACGTAGAAAGCCCATTTTAACCAACGTAAAAAGCCTTTTTTGCAGTAGTGTAACTTCGATGTTAAAGAGGCAGTTGATATGTGCCTCGTTAAAAGCATCCAATTCCCCAACAAATTCAAGACTCCGGATTTCCCAAAGTACATGGGAACAACTTGCCCCATAAGCCATCTCACAATGTACTGCCGTAAGATGGCTACATATGCTAACAATGAGAAATTCCTGATCCATTGCTTTCAGGAAAGCTTGGCTGAGTCAGCCTTAAACTGGTATATGCAATTGGAAGGATGGCAAGTCCAAACCTAGAGACATCTGGCTGATGCTTTTCTTCGTCATTATAAATACAATATTGATCTGACCCCAGATAGAGCAGATTTACAATTACTAAGCAAGAAAAACGACGAATCCTTCAAAGCATATGCCCAACGATGGAGGGAATTAGCAGCCCAAGTAGAACCTCCTTTATCAGACAAAGAAACCACATCCATGTTTATCAACTCTCTGACTGGTCCCTACTATGATAAAATGATAGGGAACACGTCAACATTTTTTGCGGATGTGGTAATTATAGGAGAAAGAGTGGAGCAAGGACTGAAAAGCGGTTGGATTACACAACCTACTTCCTCCAATTACTCCACTCCAAATGTTAAAAAGGGCTTTGGAAAAAAGAAAGAAGGAACCATAAATGCAATCAACTTTACCACTCCTTCTTCCTCCTCGCAGCATACCAAGTCACGCAGACAGGAAATGAAATTTACTCCAATCCCCACCTCCTATGGAAGTCTGCTATTAAAATTGTTGGATGCCAAACTCCTTGCACGCATCCCTCCCAAGAAAATAGATCCACCATATCCAAAATGGTATAAGCCAAATGAAAAATGCAATTATCATTTGGACGCTCCTGGACACTCCATAGATAACTGTTTGGACTTAAAGCATAAGGTCCAGGATTTAGTAGATGCGGGGTGGATTACCTTCGATGCATCAACTCCAAAGGTGGATGACCAGCCTCTATCTATGCCAGAATAAAGGATAGGATAAGGAAGATCAGCAAATTAGGGCTCATCATTTTTCATCTTTTGGTTAAAAAATAATAATAATAATAAAAATAATAAAAGCTTCCGATGTATCTCTCGTGATCTTTGCCCATGATCACGAGATTTTTTATTAAAATGGGCTTTGTAAATATTTCCTTCTATCAATACAATGAGGCATTTTTCATAATATTCATATTCTTTTTCATTCTTTTCCCTCTCTCACATTTAATAAAGAAATCTAAACCAAAGCATAACCATACAGTCATGTTTGCGATTGAAAACTCTCTGGAAGATCTGAAAGCCGAAGGCGAATGGATTGAGTCAGACAGTGAGGAGGGGACCATTTCCCCGGACATGCAAAGACTATTGGAAAAAGAAGCTCAATTAATACAACCCCATCAGGAAAAAACTTAGGCCATCAATTTGGGACAAGGAGATAATAAGAAGGAAGTAAATATTGGTACCCAAATTGATGATGTCAGGGAAAGGTTGATACAATTATTAAGAGAGTATGTGGAGGTGTTCGCATGGTCCTACCATGATATGCCTGGAATTGATGAAAGCATAGTGGAGCATAGATTACCACTAAAAGAGGGATTTTGGCCAGTTAAGAAAAAGCTCAGAAGAGTAAAGCCCGAATGGTCCTTTAAAATTAAGGAAGTAGTAGAAAAACAGTTGGCAAACATTGTGCCAGTCATAAAGAAAAATGGAAAAATCAGAGTATGCGTTGTTGTCGCCGTCCATTCCGACGTCTAGGGACATCTCGAACATTTATGTGAGCGGTCGCGAAAAGATGGTTTAGACTCGCGTTTTTATTTTTAAATGTTTTCATTGCTTCCGAGGTGCTCAACAACTGAACTATCCTCTAATAAAAGCAAGGTTTTCGAAAAGGGGTTCTTATGGAGTTGCCACCAATGTTTTGACCGTAAACATTGGAAAAGGATAAAAAGGCGTTGATTTTAATAAAAACCAAACTTGGCCATTATAACCAGAGTTGGGTAAGGGAGTTAGTTGCGTGTGGGAAAGGTGTTAGCACCCCACAACGCCCCTTTCGGGTTCCCTATGACGGATTCATTCATTAAGTAAAGATTACGAGAAATTACGCTATTACCCTATTCTATTGCATAATATTAAAAATGGCTATCTACATGATTTTATTTTATATTGCATACATAAAGCAATAAATAAAGCAATAAAGGAGAAGAGAAGTGAAAAGAACCTCCATAGCAAGCTTTGTATTGCAAATCTTTAACTGTGAGGATGCGTTTTGGCAATCCCCCGCTCTACAAAAACTCTCCTCCCCGAATACAATATCGACTCGACTAAATTTTAAAGAAGAATCGAATGCTGGAATACAATTCCTTAACCGATTGTTACCTTTTTAAGGCAATCAGAGAGTTCATTCGAAGTAGGGAGAGAAGACAAGTGTCTGGAGTGTGAAAAAGTGGCAAATGAGCCTCCTATTTATAGTTTTCGCAGCCTGGCACTTTGGGACGGCCGTTTGGGGGCTGGAAAACCAAGATGGGCGTCTGGGGAAGCTGGGACGGCTGTCTGGGATTTGGGACGACAGTCCCAACCATCAAAACAGGCTGAGACGGCCGTCTGGCACTTGGGACGGCTGTCTGGGCCTGCTGGGACGGCCATCCCGACTTCTGGGACGGCCATCTCGACTGTTCTGGCCATATTTTGTGTTCAGGGACTTCCGAGAAACTTTCCTTTCTTTATTCGGAAGTTGATTGATGCTGTTAGACGTCCACCGAAGCTTTATCTTCAAATAGGAAGCCTTCTTAGCCTTTATTGAGAGGCCGGGCAAAATTAGGGGTCTACATGCGTAGATTACAGGGACCTAAATCGTGCAAGTCCAAAAGATGATTTTCCCTTACCACATATTGATATGCTGGTAGATCTCACCGCTACAAATACTCTCTATTCTTTCATGGATGGATATGTAGGGTATAACCAAATTAAATTGGCTGTTGAAGATAGAGAAAAAACTTCCTTCATTACGTTGTGGGGTACATTCTGTTATAGAGTAATGCCTTTTGGACTCAAGAATGCAGGAGCTACTTATCAAAGGGCTATGGTGACATTATTTCATGATATGATCCACAAAGAAATTGAAGTTTATGTAGTTGATATGATTGCCAAGTTAAAAAATGAGATGGGTCACCTCCAATACTTGAAGAAGTTATTCAACCGGCTTCGGAAATACCAGATCAAGCTTAATCTTGCTAAATGTGTGTTCGGAGTATGGTCGGGTAAACTCCTTGGGTTCATTGTCAGTAAAAAAGGAATTGAGGTAGACCCTGATAAAACAAAGGCGATTTTGGAAATGCCCCCACCAAGAACAGAAAAAAAAGTCAGAGGGTTTCTGGGCCGAATAAACTATATTGCACGGTTCATTGCGCAATTATCAGACAAGTGTACACCCATTTTCAAGTTGTTGCGTTAAAATCAACCGACAGTTTGGAATGATGAGTGTCAACAAGCTTTTGAAAGGATTAAAATGTGCTTAACCAATCCCCCAGTGTTGGTACCACCTGTGGAAGGAAAACCCCTGATTCTTTACTGTCGCCGCCGTCCGTTCCGACGTCCTGGGACATCTCGAACGTTCTGCGAGCGGTCACGAAAAGATGGTTGAGACTCACGTTTTTGTTTAAAAAAATATGTTCATTGCTTCCGAGGCGCTCAACGCTGAACTATCCTCTAATAGAAGCAAGGTTTTTGAAAAGGGTTCTTCTAGAGTCGCCACCAATGTTTTGACCATAAACATTGGAAAAGGAAAAAAAGGCATTGATTTTGATAAAAACCAAACTTGGCCATTATAACCAGAGTCGGGTAAGGGAGTTAGTTACGTGTGGGGAAGGTATTAGCACCCCACAACGCCCCTTTCGGGTTCCCTATGACGGATTAATTCATTTAAGTTAAGATTACAAGAAATTACGCGATTACCCTTATTTTATTGCATAATGTTAAGAATGGCTATCTACATGATTTTATTTCTTATTGCATACAGAAAGCAGTAAATAAAGCAGTAAAAGGGAAGAGAATTGAGAAGAACCTCCGAAGCAAGCTTTATATTATAAGTCCTTTATACAGAGGATGCTTTGCGGCAATCCTTCGCTCTACAGCAACTCTCCTCTCAAATACAGACTCGACTCGACTCAATTTTACAGAAGAATCGAATGCTGGAATATGATTCCTTAACTGATTGTTACCTTATAAAGGCAATCAGAGAGTTCATTCGAAGAGGGAAGAGGATAGACAAGTCTTTTGAGTTGTCTGGGGTGTGGAACAGTGCCAAATGAGCTTCAAATTTATAGTTTTCGCTGAATGCACCTTTGGGACGCGCGTCTGGAGTGGGACGGCCGTCTGGGTTGGGATGGTCGTCCCAAATGCCACTTTTGCACTGACTGGGACCACCTGGGGATCCGGGACTGGCAGTCCCATTTGGGACGGCCGTCCCAAATGGCCAGGAAAGGTTGGGACGGCCGTCTCGACCTTGGGACGGCCGTCTCGACCTGTTTTGGCCAGCTTTCGTGTTCTGGGACCCCTGGGAAGCTTTCCTTTGTGTTTTCGGACGTCGTTTGATGCCGATAAACGTCCGTTGAAGCTTTATCTTCATATAGGAAGTCTTCTTGACCTTTTATAAAGATGGCAGGCGAGTTTTGTCTTTGTAAGAAGTCTCTTTAGCCTTTTAAATGAGAGACCGTCTGAACTCCGAGTTTTGCTGTAGGAGGTCTCCTTGGTTTTTTATTAAGAAGCCGGGCAAACTTTATCTCCTTGTGAAGTTTCCCTAGCTTTTATTGAGAGCCCGGGCAAAATTAGGGGTCTACAGCTGCCCCCCCTTCACCTGCCTAGCTAATTCGTTGGCTTGATATGTCAACAAAATTAGTTGGTAGGGGAAGGAGTTAACCCTTTTGCCCGGTCATCCTTCGGATGCTGCTCCTTGCTGATCCTCCGGATGATAAATATTTTGATAGGTACCAACCCCTATCTGGTTTGAGTCTTATTTTGTAAGGCTCTGGTGAGTACTTACCCTCACCCGGTATGAGTCTATATTTTGTCTGGACTCTTGTGGGTACCTACCCCCACTAGGTATAAACCTTGTTTTACAAGGCTTTGGTGAGTACCTACCCTCACCTGGTATGAGTGTGCATTTTACTAAACTCTTGTGGGTACTTACTTCCGAGGTGCTCAACACTGAACTATCCTCTAATAGAAGTAAGGTCTTAGCAACCCATTTTTGAAATGCTTAGGTGAGTATTTTACTCCACCTAATGCATTCTGCTAAGTTTTGATGAGTATCTACCCTCATCTGGTACAAACCTTATTTTTAAGGTTTTGGTGGGTACCTACCCCCACCTGGTGTGAATCTGCATTTTTGCTAGATTCTGATGAGTACTTACCCTCATCTGGTCTGAACCCTGTTCTGCAAGGTTCTGATGGGTACCTACCCCCACCCGGTCCGAATCTCGTTCTGCAAGATTCTGATGGGTACCTACCCCCAGCTGGTCCGAATCTCGTTCGCAAGATTCCGATGGGTACCTACCCCCACCGGTCCGAACCCCGTTCTGCAAGGCTCGATGGGTACCTACCCCCACCTGGTCCGAACCCCGTTCGCAAGGCTCCGATGGGTACCTACCCCCACCCGGTCCGAACCCCGTTCCGCAAGGCTCGATGGGTACCTACCCCCACCCGGTCCGAATCCCGTTCTGCAAGATTCGATGGGTACCTACCCCCACCCGGTCCGAACCCCGTTCTGCAAGGCTCGATGGGTACCTACCCCCACCTGGTCCGAATCCCGTTCTGCAAGATTCGATGGGTACCTACCCCACCTGGTCCGAACCCCGTTCCGCAAGGCTCGATGGGTACCTACCCCACCCGGTCCGAACCCCGTTCTGCAAGGCTCGATGGGTACCTACCCCACCTGGTCCGAATCTCGTTCTGCAAGATTCGATGGGTACCTACCCCACCTGGTCCGAACCCCGTTCCGCAAGGCTCGATGGGTACCTACCCCCACACCTACCCCCACCTGGTCCGAATCCCGTTCCGCAAGATTCGATGGGTACCTACCCCACCCGGTCCGAACCCCGTTCCGCAAGGCTCGATGGGTACTTACCCCCACCTGGTCCGAATCCCGTTCGCAAGATTCGATGGGTACCTACCCCCACCCGGTCCGAACCCCGTTCCGCAAGGCTCCGATGGGTACCTACCCCACCCGGTCCGAACCCCGTTCTGCAAGGTTCTCAGGATGCACTTTTTGGTAGTTAATCCTGTGATTATCTATTTTTGGAGATGTGTTGGCGACTTATTGTTTCTGTTTATGCGCCCATTCCATGGGGAATATTTGATTTGACTTTTCTGTTAGTCATCCGGTTTTACCGGGGATTCTTTGTTTTTGGCTTTTTCGTTTAGCCATCCGGCTTTGCCGGGGATTTCTGATTTTTGGCTTTTCTGTTTAGCCATCCGGCTTTTGCAGGGATTCTTGATTTTTGGCTTTTACTGTTTAGCCATCCGGCTTTTGTCGAGGATTCTGATTTTTGGCTTTTCGTTTAGCCATCCGAGCTTTTGCGGGATTCTTGATTTTTGGCTTTTCAGCTAGCCATCAGGCTTTTGCGAGGATTCTTGATTTTTGGCTTTTCTGTTTAGCCATTCGGCTTTCGAGGATTTCGATTTTTGGCTTTTTTTTGTTTAGCCATCCGGCTTTTGCGGGGATTTTTTGTTGATTGCCTCTTTTTAGGCAGGAATCCACTGGGGATTTGTTGATTTTTCATTGTGCCTCTTGATTAGGCAGATGCTTCGATAGTGGTGAAGGCTTTTTACTTGTTGTTTTTCGCCTCTGAATAGGCTGATGTTCTACTTGAGGATATTTGCTCTTGATAATACCTCTGAGTAGGTGGATGCTTTTGAAAGTTTTGTGCTTGTATTACCTCTTATAGGTTGATTTCCCATTTCTTGGGGATATTAGCTTTTTGCTTGCCTCTGAGTAAGCATAGGCGTTCTTGGGAGTGAAGGTTTTGCCTTTCACTAGGGGATATCCATATTGGACGATTAACTCCCTGTGGATTTGTAATTTGTAATTTGCCTTTGCTGATAGGCTTACTGGGGAAAATTTTTTTCTTTTTGGTGATCCACCGGGGGATTGATTTGCCCTCTAGGGAGGAATGGAGTTTTTGACTCCTTGTTGGATATTAGTTGTTTTGAGCTGGCTTTGCCTATGCTCTTATTCCATTGCGGAATGGGTTTCTGCTTTTTTCTTGCGATTGTGCTTTTTGCAATTTTGGATTTTTTAGATGCGTGTGCCTTTTTCTTTTGTGCACGCAGGCTTTTTATTATCTGCTGGGGATGAAGAGGTTTTCTTTTTTCTCTTTTCCCCTTTTTTAGCGGCCCTGGGGAATTTCGTCGGCCTGGGGGTATGATGGAGTCTTGGCTCCTGGCTTTGCAAAGCTCTTATTTGAGCTGGAAGATAGAAAAAATTTTGTTTTCCTCTTTTTGTCTTTATGTAGACTTTTCTTGATATGATTTTCATGTGGCCTTTCTGTAGTGGCCTCCGTTGGGGAATGAAAGTTTTTTCTTTTTCTTTCTGTTGTCCCCTGGTAATGTGGAGGATTCTGACTCCGTATTTTTTTTGATGGACTCTTGAGTAGTCCTTATTCTCCTTTGGTGAATGAAGTGGAGACTCCTGCATGAGTGTGCTTGATGACTCATGTGGTGACGAAGTTGAGTCGTGAGATAATCTTTTTGTCTTGCCTCTGGAGTAGGCAAGGATCCTCTTGGGGATAATTGAGCCTTTCCATTGGCTTTTCTTGATGACTTTTCTGGATGGAAAGATGCTGATTGCAGCTCCAAGTGATTTATGCTTGATGACTCATGTGGTGGTGATGCTGAGTCATGGAGTAATTTTTATATTGCCTTTGGAGTAGGCAAGGATCCGCTTGGGGATTATCAAGCCTTTCTGTTGGCTTTTTCCATTTTGATGGTTTTCCTTCTTTCTTGGATGAAAGGTGTTGATTAGAGCTATTTTCTTTGAAGCTCCTTATTTGGAATGGTTGACGACTCATGCGTGATGTTGAGTCGTGACGTAATTTTTCTGCCTTTGGAGTAGGCAAGGATCCGCTTGGGGATTATCAAGCCTTTCCGTTGGCTTTTTCCATTTTTGATGTACCTTCTTTTATTGGTGTAGAAGGTTGGAGCTACTTTTCTTGAAGCTCTTTATTCTGCTGGAATGGTTTTGATTTCGCCTTTTTCTTTCGCGACTTTAATCTTTATCGCGAGTTATTTGAAATCTGGCTTTTTATCACGTGTGCCTTTTATTTTATAATTTTTTGTACACGTGGGCTTTTGGAATGTAAACAGAAATAACAATGTTTATTCATTACTTCTTTTTTTTGTGGTTGTGATACATTCGAAACATTTTCAAATTACTTAGAAAATAAAAAAGAAACTATCTCCTAATCATCTGCCTCTGGACTGGAATGGGCAGATGGTGCTGGCGAAGGTATGCGGCGGAGCAGGCGACGCTGGAATCTTGCTTGGGTCTGGACCAGATTCTCTATCTGTCGGTCCGTCCGGTCCTGCCTCATAGTCAGCTGATTAAACTGCTGGCGTATGAACTGGAACTCTCCTTCCATATAGGCGTGCTCGTCGTCTATCCGTCGGTACAAGCCGGCGAAGTCCGGATCATATGACTGCTGCTGCGAGTCTGTAGTCGAAGGGATATCCTGAGGCATGTCGAAATCGCGCATATCTAGCGAAATCGAGATAATGGGGTTTAAGATAAACCCTGATCCCTGTCGACTGAGGATATTCATATGAACCAACATTCCCCCGCTAATCGGCTCTGGTCGGAGGCTAGCTGGGAGATCTTCTCCGTCAGTACATCCCCAAAATTCCGCTAAAGGGGTGAGAAAGGGAGCTATTATGATGGCTCCTGCTGAGCCGCGGGTTCCGTAATCTTTTACGGCTTTTAGGAAGGCATAACCTGGGTTGCATCGCAGCCCTTGATGCATACAGTAGACAATGAAGAGGTCGGCCAGTGTTACCTTCCCTTGGCTCTCCTTTCGGCTGTGTATAGTCCCAGCTAGCAATTTGTGGCATATGCGAAGCGGGGGAGGGAAAGCTGCGCCCTTCAGGTTCGACGGCAGAGTGTGTGCTCCAGTGATCTCTCTCCACATGCTAGTGGTGGTGAGAGTAGCAGGCCTTTCCAGATACGCGGACCAATATTCTGGTGTTCTCGTATCTGCTCTTTGGCAGAAACCCATTATGACATTAAAGTCATCCAGAGCAGTGGTCCGGTAGGCTCCATCCATCCAGTAGGGGATGGCCTGAGTTGGTGGCACTCCAGGAATTGCGGACGACATTTCCACCATGTTGACGGAGGCAAGAAACTCTAGCGTAGCAGTGCGATGGATCCGAGTAGGTGGCTCTCGGAGCAGGAAGTCCCATCCTATGTTGTGGATGAACCTTCTGACATCTTGTTCCCAGTCAAATGTGGCTAGGATTTCAAAATCCAGTCGCAGTGTAGGATACCAGGAATATTGCTGGATATTTGCCAGTCACTGTTGATGCGATTCTGCTAGTAGAGTGCTAGTAGTAGGAGTTCCTCTAACAGGGTTTCTAGTGCGTTTTCTCCTAGATGAGGTTTCTCCATGCTCCATTGTATGTAGTACTCACTTAAGAATGCTTAGGAGTGCATTAAAAGGGAAGAGAAACAATGTGGAATGCTTGGAATGGGGTACCAAGGGCCAAATCTGCGCACAACATATATAGGGGACGCCAGGGGATTTGGGACGGCCGTCTGGGTTGGGACGGCCGTCCCAACTGAAAATTTTCTTCATGTGGCATCAGATGAGGAGTGAGACGGCCGTCCCACCTGGGACGCGCGTCTCAACTGAAAATAGGGTTTTGGGACGGCCGTCTAGACTTTGGGACGGCCGTCCCGAGCTTCCTGAGTGGGTTTTTGATTTTTTTGAGTTAATTTTCGTGTTTTTTGATGAAACTGAAGATAGGGATCTCTTCATTTATGCTTTAATGCATGTAATGCTTCATGATATGCATCCTAGGATCTATTTCAGTTAATATTTCGAAAGTTTTAACTGATGTGCTTTGACTTGGGGCGCATTCTTGCTGTTGTGCCTTTATGTCATCTTGTTTCTTGATCAATAAGCTAAGTTGTACTGATTTGCCATCATGGACCTTTCTTGTTATAGCCGAAGAACAATTCTTTTGTTCGTAGGGTGACTGCCATGTCAATGCCCTCCTTCCTTTCCTTAGGGATTTCAACCTTCCTATTGATCACTATGTTTCCACATTCCCCTTTATTACTTGAATGCTTTATAGTGAAATGGTCAAGAGAAGAGAAAGAAAAGGATTTACAACAAGGGCTTGTGTTTTAGAGGGATATTTTTTCTGTAATAGGGTTTTCTGTAAGAATGGCTAGCTAGGGTTGGTCGGTGTTTAGGCTAGTTTAGATAAACGTTTCATTCTTATGATGTGGCGTCGTTGTTTACTGATTTGTGGCGCCTTTTTGGTTGATTGATTAACTTTCCTAGCCCGCCCTTTCGGGTTTTCAGCCTAGGATGTTGTGCTTTTTGTCCTAACTTTTGTCTAGGTTTCCTTTTTGTATTTATTTTTTAGGAATACCTAGTGGACTTTTCATAACCCTAACTTTTGTCCAGGCTACCCTTTATTATTGTTCGGGTCTCCTGCTGGGTTTACCCTATCTTTTGCGCAGCCCCCTTTGTGGGTTTCCTGCCGGGTATTTTGCCCATTTATTTTCTTGTCTTGGCCTTTGGCCTTGACGGGCTCTCCTTTTTTGTATATACATTTTTTTTTTGCACAACATTGTCGAAACTTGATTTTGTTGAGATAAATTTTATCTGTGTTCCTTAGTTAATCAATCGTATGTGATTTTGTTTTATGATGCGTTGCTTGTTTTGACGCAATTTGGAATAAAATGTTTATCTAAACCTTGTTTATTAAAATGGGGTATAGATACATTTAGTAAGAAAAGAAGCAGATAGTAAGAATAGCATTCTTTTGTAATTTCAGGGAAATGTGTGCCCTAAAGATGCTCGGGGGCGGGGCATACCCCGAGGAGTGATCTCTAATAGTCACTAGGTTTACATCCCTTAGAATCAGGAGAAGGACACCTAATGACTAACGCTACCCTTTGCGCTAATACCCCTCCTTTTCGGAATATCGTCTTCGAGGGGTAAGACTTCCCTTTTTTCCGTATGGTTTGATCTTTCGTGGGGTCGTACCCTAAACCATATTTTAGAGGATTATCTTTGAAATCTGGTGGCTCTTTTATTCCTTGAGCATTCTTTCCGAGCCCCTGTCCTGGGCGATATCCATATCTTTTCATCATATGGGCCACCTTTGTATTACCAGGGAGTCTTTCTATGTTGGCAATTTCAAGTGCTTGAAAAGACGTTTCAATAGCCTCTTCAGCCGCATCCACATATGGTTGGACAAATGGTTTGCTTATTAGAAAGTCTTCTTCAGCTTGAACTGTGACGAGTTTATCATTTATCACAAACTTGACTTTCTGGTGGAGCGTTGAAGGTATTGCCTTAGCGCTATGAATCCAAGGTCTACCAAGGAGACAACTGTTAGAATCGCGCAGCGGAATGTTCGCGTGGTCGGACAAAAACCAAGAGGGGGGGGTGAATTGGTTACTTAATAAAAATTAGGTTTTCAAAATTTTCCCCAAATTTTACCGATTAAAAACTGCGTAAATGTAAATAGAGAAGAGTAGAGAAGATTACACAATAGGTTTAT
>OY731406.1:37755676-37804275 GCA_963425845.1 Sphenostylis stenocarpa | reverse complement strand
TAACCGGGCTAACCTAGGGGCGAGGTTTTCGAAAGGTCGTCCTTGGGTTGTCCGATAACCGGCTAACCCAAGGACTAATTTTTGAAGGGTTCTGTGGAGTCGCCACCGATGTTTTTACCGAAACATCGAAAAGGAGTTTAAAAGGCGTTGGTTTTCGAAAAACCAACTTTGGTCATTAGAACCGGAGTTGGGTAAGGGAGTTAGTTACGTGTAAAGGAAGTGTTAGTTCCTTTACGACGCCCCTTTCGGGTTCCCTATGACAGGCCAGCTATTTTGTTAATAAATAAACCGAAAAAACACAATTTTGCCCTTTTATTTTGCGGAATTTAAAACTATGACTACATGGCCCTAATCTATTGCATAATTTAAAATTAAAGCAGTAAAGGTGGAGAGGGAGAGTGTAAACCTCCAAAGCACGCTTCTTCTATTAATTCTCTTTAAAAAAAGAGGGTGCTTTGTGGCAACCCTTCACTCTACAGCGCCGGAAACCTCTTAAAATGCTCAGAAATCACTCTAAAAGACACTCAGAAGCTCCGGAAATGCGTCGGAGGGATTCTAGAGAGAGAAATCCTAGAGAGAAGGAGGAGAGAATGTTGTGTGGTGTGTGGAAATGAGGGGAGGGAGCCCCTATTTATAGGTTTTCGCGCATGACAGTGGCGAGACCGCCGTTCTCGTCTGACAGGGTCGAGACCGCCGTCTCGCCAAACGAGACCGTCGTCTCGTCCTGCCAAAGTTGCGAGAATGTCGTCTGGGAAAGCGAGACCGTCGTCTCGCCATTCGCAGGTGGCGAGACCACTGTCTCGCCAAAAGAGACGGCGGTCTCGCCATTTGCGTGAGGCGAGACAGCGGTCTCGATTTCGAGATGGCGGTCTCGTCCCAAAAGGGCGAGAAACTTTATTTTCGTGCCAAAAGTCCCTCCTATCCTAGCATGGGGCCTAATAGTCTCTCCTAGTGGCTTGTTAGGCTTCGTCCATCTTCGAATAGGAGGTCTTCTACTCTTTATTTGCAGGCGGGGCAAGATTTGGCGTCTACATTTCTCTTGAAAAATAGGGTGCGTTTTGGTAGCCCTTCACTCTTACAACGTTGAAATCGCTCTCGAAAATGCTATAGAAAGCTCTCTTAGACACTTGGAAACTCCGGAAATGCTTCGGAGGGACTCTAGGAGAAGAATTTGGAGAAAGTGCATAAGGAAAAGTGGAACAGGTGTGTGAAATGAAGGGGGGAGCGCTCACTATTTATAGGGATTCGCGCCTATCAGGCGAGACGGCCGTCTCGACTGTCAAGGTTGAGACGGCCGTCTAGACTTGCAAAAGTGGCGAGACCACCATCTCGTTTGGCAAGACGGCGGTATCGACTTTTCCAGTGACGAGAAGGCCTTCTCGCCAAACGCGAGGGGGGTCTCGCCATTGGCAAGTGGCGAGACGGCCGTCTCGCCAAACGAGACAGCGGTCTCGACTTGCATCAATGCCGAGAAGGCGGTCCCGAAAAGCGAGATAGTGGTCTCGACTCCTGAAGGCGAAAATCCTTATTTTTATACAGAAAATCCTTCCTATCCTAATATGGGGCCTAATAGTCTCTCCTAGTGGCTTCTTAGGCTTCGTCCATCTTTGAACAAGAGGTCTTTTGTTCTTATTTTGAGGTCGGGCAAGATTTGGGGTCTACAAAGACATTGCTCAAGACCCGTCAGGAATGAAAATCCGCAAAAGACATTCCTGGGTAAAAGATAGGGTCCATATTCCTCTCTAGGATACGTCCTAGGCAAAAAATAGAGGTAACAAAAAAAAATTAAGAGCAATGGTTACTTCAGTCGAAAACCAAAAAGGCGACTAAAGTAACGTTCTTCTAGAAACAAGCAGTCTACATAGTCTTCACTCTAAGCTCAGGCATCTCAACTGAAGCAAGTAGGAGAACTAGGGGGCAGATATCATAGACATGAATGTATAAGCCTAAACAGTGCAGCCAACCCTGACCACCCATTCTTCTAAATACCCTTGAAATCCTTCTGTAAAGAAATAAAATTTTGCTCATTTATCAATAGAATTCCCTTTCATTTCCTTTCTCTTGACCAAATATTATGGAAATGCCTCTTTATTGATAAATCATAAATATGTGCAAAGACCTTTAATCAAAGATCAAGCATGTATCTAAAAAAGAGAGGAAGCATAAAAAATATATATAATAATAAGAAAAGAATAAATGCCTCGCTAGGATATTCTTAGGTAAAAATTAGGGTAGCCTCGCTAGATCGGAAACCCCAAAAGAACGGTCTAGGCAAAAGATAAGGCAAAAGCCCCCTAAGATATTTTAGGCAAAAATTAAGGTAGTCCGCTAGATCGAAAACCCGTAAAGGGCGGTCTAGACAAAAGATAGGGCTAAAACCAAAAGATGAGTAAAAGAGGAGCCCATCATCATGGTCATAAAGGAGGAGCCCATCGGCGCATTCATAAGAAGCCAACGGGAGAAGACCAGTTACTTTCTAATGCATCAAAAATAAATAAATAAATAAATTGTATCTAGAACATTCACACACAAAGTAGTCGCACAAAACGACTTTGTCAAAATCAAGAATTTTTTTTTTCTTTAAATAAGAATAATAAACATACATATAAGGAGGCTAGGCCTCATACTTGTGATTGAAAACAGGAGGCGCCAGAATCTAGTCTCCAAATAAAAATTAAAATCGTGAAAGAGAAGGCGAAATCAAAACCACTCCAGCAGAATAAAGAGCTTCAAGAAAACCATAGCTCCAACCATTCTCCTTCTACCCCAATAAAAAAGGTACACAAAAAACAAAAAAAAAAGAGGCCAACGAAAAGGTTCGATCATCCCCAAGCGGATCCTTGCCTACTCCAAAGGCAAAACAAAAATTACCCCACGGCTCAGCATCACCACCACATGAGCCATCAAGTATATTCAAGATCCAACCATCATCCTTCCATCCAAGAAAGAGGAAGCCATCAACATAGAAAAGCTAACGGAAAGGCTCGATTACCCCAAGCGGATCTTCGCCTATTCCGGAGGCAAAACAAAAAGATTACCTCGTGACTCAGCATCGCCACCACATGAGTCATCGAGCATATTCATCCAAAAGTCTCCACCACATTCCCCAAAGGAGAATAAGGATAACATAAAGATCGATCAAAGAAAATACGGAGTCAAAATCTCCATATCCCCAAGGGATCAACGAAAAAGAAAGAAAAGAAAACCTTTCACCCTAGCAGAGGACCAAAAAGAAAAAGGCCACAAACAAAAAAGGCCAAATAAAATCCCCAAGTAGAGCATCTCAGAAAAATCTACAAAACGAGGAAAACAAGAAAATTCTCATCCTCCAGTTCAATAAGAGCTTCACAAAGCCAGGAGCCAAGACTCCATCATCAAAAAAATCAAATCAAAGTTGGATCCCCAAGAAGCCAATGAACTCCTTGGTGGATCGCCAAAAAAGAAAAAGAAGAAAATCTTTCATCCCTAGCGGATACTCAAAAAGAAGAAAAAGCTTGCGTGCATAAAAGAAATTAAAAAGTAAAAAGGCACACGCATTATCCAAAAGAAAGAAACCAAATTTCAAAATCGCGAAAAAAAGAGATAAAATGCAAGAAAAAGGAAAAATAATAAGAAAACCCATTCCCCAATGGAATAAGAGTATCGGCAAAGCCAGCTCATACCAAACTACATCCAACAGGGAGTCAAAAAACTCCAAATCCCCGGGAAGGCAATCAAGTCCCCGGTGGATCACCAAAAAGAAAAAAATATCCCCAGTGAGCCTATCAGCAAAGGCAAAATTACAAATCCATATCCTTAAGAAGTTAATTTCCTATAAATATACAGGCAAGACCTAGCAAACAAAAAAGCCAATATCCCTAAAAAGGGAAATCAACCTATGCAAGAGGCAATACAAGCCCAAGCATAAAGCCTTCATCAGTGAAGCATCTGCCTACATAAGAGGCACCATAAGCAAAAATAAAAAATCCCCAGTGGATTACTGCCTAAATAAAAGGCAACCAACAAAGAATCCCCGGCAAGACCGGATGGCTAAACAGAAAAGCCAAAAACAAAAAATCCCCAGCAAGACCGGATGGCTAAACAGAAAAGAAAAAACAAAGAATCCCCGGCAAGACCGGATGAATAAAATAGAAAAGTCAAAAACAAAATCAATCACTCCCCATAGAATGGGCGCATGATAAAAAACAGTAAGCTGCCAACACATCTCCAAAACTGGATGAGGGTTTGTACTCATCAAACACAAGATTGACTACCAAAAAGAGCATCCTGAGAGCCTTGGAGAACGGGGCTCGTCAAGAATCTAGCAAAAGCAGATTTGTACCTGGTGGGGGTAGGTACCCACAAGAGCCTTGCAGAACGGGGCTCGTCAAGAGTTTAGCAAGTGCGCATTCGAACCTAGTGAGGGAAAGTACCCACAAGAATCTAGCAAATGCAGATTCATATCTGGTGGGGGTAAGTACCCACAAGAGCTTAGCAAACGCAGGCTCGTACCATGTGAGGGTAAGTACTCACAAAGAGTTTAGCAAACGCAAACTCGAACCTAGTGGGAGAAAGTACCCACAAGAATCTAGAAAATGCGGATTCGAACCGTGTGAGGATAGGTACTCACAAGAGTTTAGCAAATGCAGACTCGTACTGTGTGAGGATTCGTACCGTGTGAGGATAGGTACCCACAAGAGCCTTGCAGAACGGGGCTCATCAAGAGTTTAGCAAAAGCGAAATCATACCTGGTGGGGGTAGGTACCCACAAGAGCTTAGCAAATGCGGGCTCGTACCTGGTGAGGATAAGTACTCACTAGAATCTAGCAAATGTGGATTCATACCTGGTGGGGGTAGGTACCCAAAAGAGCTTAGCAAATGCGGGCTCGTACCTGGTGAGGGTAAGTACTCACTAGAATCTAGCAAATGCGGATTCATACGTGGTGGGGGTAGGTACCCACAAGAGCTTAGCAAAAGCGGGCTCGTACCTGATGAGGATAAGTACTCACTAGAATCTAGCAAATGCGGATTCATACCTGGTGGGGGTAGGTACCCACAAGAGCTTAGCAAAAAGCGGGCTTGTACCTGGTGAGGGTAAGTACTCACTAGAATCTAGCAAAAGCGGATTCATACCTGGTGGGGGTAGGTACCCACAAGAGCTTAGCAAAAGTGGGCTCGTACCTGGTGAGGGTAAGTACTCACAAGAATCTAGCAAATGCAGATTCGTACCTGATGAGGGTCATACCTGGTGGGGGTAGGTACCCACAAGAGCTTAGCAAAAGCGGGCTTGTACCTGGTGAGGGTAAGTACTCACAAGAATCTAGCAAATGTAGATTCGTACCTGATGAGGGTAAGTACTCACAAGAGTTTACCAAGTGCGGACTCGAACCTGGTGGGGGTTTGTACTCACAAGAGCCTTATAGAAGGAGGTTCGGACCAAATGAGGGTTCATTCTCATCAAACCAGATAGGGGTTGGTACCTATCAAAAATATTTATCATCCAGAGGATCAACAACTTCAGCAAAGGAGCATCCGAAGGATGACCGGGAAAAAGGGTTAACTCCTTCACCTACCAACTAATCTTGTGGGCACATTAGGCCAACAGTTAGTTAGGCAGGTGAAGGGGGGGTAGCTGTAGACCCCTAATTTTGCCCGGCCTCCCAATAAAGAACAGAATACTTTCTCTCTGAAGGTGGGTAAAGCTTTGATGGACGTCCATCGGCATCAATCGGCTTCTGTCTGAAGAAAGGAAAGTTTTCCGGGAGTCCCAGAACACAAAATTTGACCAAAACACTCAAGACAGCCGTCCTAGAAAGC
Organism: Sphenostylis stenocarpa; assembly: GCA_963425845.1. Taxonomy (NCBI): domain Eukaryota; kingdom Viridiplantae; phylum Streptophyta; class Magnoliopsida; order Fabales; family Fabaceae; genus Sphenostylis; species Sphenostylis stenocarpa. The sequence continues at coordinate 37,798,479 of OY731406.1, read as the reverse complement.
AAGACAGTCGTCCCAAACAGGTGAGACGCAGGTCCCAGATGTGAGACGCGCGTCTCAACCAAAAAAACAACTTGAGACGGTCGTCCCAAACTTTTCAGACCGCTGTCCCTGTTTTCTTGTCCCCAAACGACCGTCCCAAGCTGGCTGGCTGAAAAAACTATAAATAGGGACCTTAGATGATGTTTTTTTCACACACCTCACTCCTCTCTTCTCTCCTTCTTTCGAATGATCTCTCTGATTGCCTATAAGGTAACAATCGGTTAAGGAAGTTTCTTCCGGCATTTGATTCTTCTTAAAGTTTTTGTAGTGTCGGTCCCGTATTCGGGGAGGAGAGTCTTTGTAGTGCGGGGGATTGCCAAAACGCATCCTCATAGTTGAAGATTTGTAATAAAAGCTTGCTACGGAGGTTCTTTTCACTTCTCTTCTCTTTTATTGCTTTATTTACTGCTTTTGTATGCAATAGAAAATAGAATCATGTAGATAGCCATTTTTTAATATTGTATAATAAAATAGGGTAATAGCGTAATTTCTCTTAATCTTTACTTTATGAATTAATCCGTCATAGGGAACCCGAAAGGGGCGTCGTGGGGGTGCTAACACCTTCCCCACGCGTAACTAACTCCCTTACCTAACTCTGGTTATAATGGCCAAGTTTGGTTTTTCTTAAAATCAACGCCTTTTTATCCTTTTCCAATGTTTATGGTCAAAACATTGGTGGTGACTCCATAAGAACCTTTTTTGCGAAAACCTTGCTTTTATTAGAGGATAGTTCAGTTGTTGAGCACCTCGGGAGTAATGATCACATTTTTAGTAAACGCGAGTGTAAACCATCTTATTGCGACCACTCGCATAAATGTTCGAGATGTCCCTAGACGTCAGAATGGATGGCGGCGACAATACCCTTTCCTTGAACTTTACCTCATTACAAGCCAAAAAGTGAAAAACCATGATATTCCACAACCTTAGGGATTAAAGGAGCTTTGGAATTGTTTTGGGAATGAGTTTCTAATAAGTGTGGGGGATGCTTCTAGGGATTAATTTGTTGGTACTGAGTTGTTTGGTGATTGATATAAAAAAAAACTGCAAAATATATACACAACTAAAAAAAAAAGTTGCAAAAAGAAAATCAAAAGTTGATTGAAAATAAGTGGCAAACCATGAGAATTATGAGTTTTTTTTTTCTAGGGGTAATCTTTATGCTTATTGAATTTATTCCCCATTGCTCCTTTCTCTTTGGTTAATTAGCTTAAATGACTATTCTCATCTAACCTTTACCTTGGTCATATTACAAGCTAAATAAAAGTCCAATTGATCGTTAATGACATGTGGCTCAAGTTGTGGAAATTAGAGGTTTGTCAAAGCTTGGGTGTGCTAGTTTCATGATGTGTTGAGTGTAAACACTAGCCTAAACACTTGAGAGTTGAGAGCTAAACACTTTCTTGTGAGGTTCTAACATTTTTTTTGAGTCTTTCTTGCTTTTAATGTCATTCTTGTCTCATAGTTGGGTTGTTACTTTGATTCTAGGAGTGTTTGTTCTCTTTCTCTTTTCTATGCATTGGAAATTTATTAGAAAGTTTTCAAATTTGTGTAATTACTTCCTCATATTTTTTTTATCTCTTTAGTTGTGTGTAAATTTTGAGTTTTGCCCCAGAGTGCAAAGAATTAAGTGTGGGGGTATTTGATAATCACATTTTGAAACATCTGCCTTTACTTTTTTTTTGGAGAAATTGAGTCTTATTAGTATTATATTTTTAGTGTATTAGTTTAGATTTGTGTTAGGTAGCCATTTAGGATTTAATTGTAAAATCTTGTAAATTTCGGCAATAAAATTCTGCTTTGACATTGATTCTTGTACAGGTCATTTCTGAAAACTATACAACTCGTAATTGGGCAAACTTGGTGTCCTTAGAAAGCTAAGAGGGAGATCTACAACTTCTCTGTTGAAGGGAAAACCCAGTTTGTTGAACATACAAGGACTTGATGTTGAACTTACATGGACATGAAGCTTGTTGATTTTGATGATGATTCAAGAACGAAGAACTTAAAGAGTTGAAGACTTGTATTATTGTGTAATAACTCTGTTTTGATGCGTTTGAGTCTGTAATATTAGAGTCTAAGATAGCCGGTACATAGCCTACTCTTTAGAAGCTTCAAATACTCATATTTATCAGAAAGCCTCGGGTTTAATCGATTAAATCATCATATAATCGATTATTACAGTGAGACAAACCATTTTCTGTATCTGTTCACCGTAATAATCGATTAACACACATGTTAATCGATTAACAGGGCACTTAATCGATTAAAATAGAGAGTTTTGGGGTTCTGTTGATTTTGGCTCTGTAATAATCGATTAACACTTCATTTAATCAATTATTTCAGTCAGATTCTGATTTTCAACTTCAAATTAAACCTACTTTTGAAAACCCTAATCCTAATACTCCAAGTTTCGAAAATTCCCAATTCCCAAACCCTAATTCATCTACTTAAGGTTCTCTAAGGCTCTCAGAAAATTTGAACAACCTTTTTCAAACAAAAGTTAAGTGCTGTGAGTGCCAGATAACTGTTTGTTGGAGGAAAAAGGGGCTTTTCGAACCTGGTGTGGGCTAGAAGCGATAAGAATCACTAAGTGGAGTTCTTAGTGGATTATGTGTTGTGCCGTCTCTAGGGAAAGTTGTTCTTCATCTCTTGTGGATTTCAAGAGAGGTGTTTTCTTTACCTTATCTTTTCTATTGTTATCTATTTGTAACAAATTTGATTATAGTGACAACGTTAATCCTCTGTTTGAGTGATTAACAACTAGACGTAGGGTCTTTTGATCCGAACCAGTATAAATCTCCTGTGTAAGACTCTATCTCTATTCTATTTACGTTTACACAGCATTTTAATCGGTAAAATTTGGGGAAAATTTTTAAAACCTAATTTTTGTTAAGAAACCAATTCACCCCCCCCTCTTGGTTTTTGTCCGACAACGCGAACAATCCGCTGCACGATTCTAACAAGTGGTATCAGAGCTTGCTTTGATAGTCATTCAAACTTTTCAAAAATGACCGGACAAAATCAAACTTTTGCCGAATGTGTGTCTATCAACAGACCCCCACTTTTTGCGGGTCAAAATTATCCTTTCTGGAAAGTAAGAATGCAAATATTTTTAGAGTCTATTGATAGAGGCGTTTGGGACGGTATTTTAAACGGTCCCTATATTCCTAAAGTTACTGAGAATGGTGTAGACGTTCCTAAACCTTTTTCTAGATGGACAACAGAGGAATATAGAAAAGCACAATTTGACGTTAGGGCTAGAAATATTATTTCATCTGCTTTAACCCTTGACGAGTTTTATAGGATCTCTGTTTGTAAAGGTGCTCAAGAGATGTGGGAAATGCTAAGAGTGACCCATGAAGGTACCGATGACGTTAAGAGAGCACGAAAAAATTCTCTAATCCAAGAATACGAGATGTTCCGGATGCAACAAGGCGAAACGATATTTGACGTTCAAAAGCGTTTCACTCATATTGTGAACCATCTCACCGGATTAGGTAAAATCTTTGACGTTGATGAATTGAATGTTAAAATCTTAAAATCTTTGGATAGGAAATGGCAACCTAAGGTGACGACCATCTCGGAGTCACAAAACCTTGCCACAATGTCTATGGCGGCGCTCTTTGGAAAGTTGAGAGAGCATGAGCTAGAGCTAGGAAGACTAAATGAAGAGGAAGGACAATATCAAAAGAAGAACTTAGCCTTCAAAACCGAAATTTCCAAAGGTAAGAATAAAAAGGAAGAAGAAGACTCGGAAAATGAAGAAGAAGAATTGAGTCTTATGATAAAGAAGTTTACAAAATTCATGAAAGCCAAAGGAAGACATCCCTTCAAAGGTAAAGGAAAGGTAAGGGAAAATTCTTCTGTAAATATCAAATGTTATGGTTGTGGTGAAGCAGGACATATGAAGACCGAATGTCCAAACAAGAAAAACGAAGAAATCAAAGGCAAAAAGTTCTTCAAGAAGAAAGCCTACATTGCTTGGGACAACAGTGATTCAAGCTTGGAATCAAGTGACTCAGAAATCGAAGCAAATATTTGTCTAATGGAAAATGACAACATATCTTCTGACTTTGAGGTAAGTGATTCTGACTCATCTTCTAGTGATGATGAAAATAACCTTGATGAACTACAAAATGAATATAATGAATTGTTTAGTGTCTTTAAGGACTTGAAAAATGAATATAAAGTTGTGAAAAAGAGTTTAAGTAGATCCGAAAAGGAGGTTGAGTCGTTAAAATCGAAAATTGCATGTTTAGAGGAAAAGGAAATCTTAGAAACGAAAATTATATGCTTAGATGAGAATGATAATAAGAATATAGCATGTGCATCTTGTAAAGAATATGAATATGACTTAGATATACTTAACCATTTGTTAGATAAAGCCGAAAAGGAAATAAGTGACTTTAAGAAGGATAAAATTATTTTAGCTCAAAATAGTGTAAATCATCAAGGTCCTTTGAAAAAGCCTAAAAAGAAAAACAAAAGAGTATGGGTAGAAAAAGGAACTAGAGCATCTATTGTTGGAAATGCATCTTATTCTAAAGCGACATCTAAAGCATGTTTTTACTGTATGAAACAAGGTCACACTTCAAATAGATGTAAAATAAAACATTTTGGTGTTCCTAGAGGAAAATACATTTCGGTTCCTATTGTTAAATAATTTGTTTGTCTCTAACCCCAAGGACCCAAAAGTTATGGGGACCTAAGTTTACTATGTTCTTGTTTTATAGGAAACTTCCAAATCAAAGAAGTCTATGTGGTATCTTGATAGCGGATGCTCAAAGCATATGATCGGTGATAAAACTAAATTTGTGAGTTTCAAAGCTAAAGAACAAGGATATGTAACTTATGGGGACAACAACAAAGGGAAAATTCTTGGAATTGGAAATATAGGTGGTGCAAACACTTTGGAGATTAAGGATGTGTTTCTTGTTGATGGGCTAAAGCATAATCTCCCTAGTATAAGTCAACTATGTGACAAAGGATTTAAGGTAATCTTTGAAAGTAAATTTTGCACTATACATTTGATAGATTCCGAAAATATAGCATTAAAAGGCATTAGGCATAATAACATATACTTGATTGATTTGGATTGTATACATGATTCTAGTATAACATGCTTAGTTGCTAAGGAAGAGAACCCTTGGTTATGGCATAAGAGAGCAGCTCATATAAATATGCATCATTTAAATAAATTGATATCAAAAGACTTAGTTGTTGGTTTGCCTAAGTTAAAGTTTGAAAAAGATAGGTTATGTGATGCATGTCAAAAATGTAAACAAGTTAAATCATCATTTAAATCAAAGAATGTTATTTCCACTTCAAAACCCCTAGAATTATTACATTTAGACTTATTTGGTCCTTCTAGGATAAAAAGCTTTGGGGGAAATTATTATGGTCTTGTGATTGTTGATGATTATTCTAGATATACTTGGACATTTTTCTTAACAATGAAAAGTGAAGCTTTTAAGGTCTTTAGAAAGTTTGCAAAGCAAATTCAAAATGAGAAAGACTTAAGAATTAAAGTTTTAAGAAGTGACCATGGTGGTGAGTTTCAAAATGAAAAATTTGAAAATTATTGTGAGGAAAATGGAATATTGCATAACTTTTCTGCTCCTAGGACTCCCCAACAAAATGGTGTAGTTGAAAGGAAAAATAGGTCACTAGAGGAACTTGCTAGAATAATGCTAAATGAATCAAATGTTCCTAAATATTTTTGGGTTGATGCGGTAAGTACTGCATGTTATGTTTTGAATAGAATGCTCATTAGGTCAATTATAAAATCAACTCCCTATGAATTATTAAATGGTAGAAAGCCTAATGTTGCTCATTTAAAAATATTTGGATGTAAGTGCTTTGTGTTAAATAATGGAAAGGACAACTTAGGAAAAATTGACTCAAAAGCCGATGAGGGCATTTTCTTAGGTTATTCATTAACTAGCAAGACCTTAAATATTGAAGAATCTATTCATGTTACTTTTGATGAAATTGTAGACCTTGGGGGAAATCCTCTTGAGTCAAATAAAGAACTTGCAGGTGATGATGAGTATATAAGAGAGGCTCTTGATGAATTGTATTTGGAAGAAAATGATCATTCTCAAACACCTCTATTAGCTAAAGAATGGCAATCACCAAGAGGACTCTCAATGGACAATATCATTGGTGATATCTCAAAAGGGGTAAGAACTAGAAATATGACTAATTTCTGCATGTCTGTAGCTTTTGTGTCACAGATAGAACCCAAAAATGTTGAGGAAACGCTTAAAGATGACCAATGGTGCATAGCTATGCAAGAGGAACTTAACCAATTTGAAAGGAATCAAGTCTGGGAATTAATCCCAAGAGAAGAATCACATAAGTAATTGGAACTAAATGGGTATTTAGAAATAAACTTGATGAAGATGGAAACATAACAAAGAATAAAGCCAGACTTGTTGCCAAAGGCTACTGTTAGGAGGAAGGTATTGCTTATGATGAAACTTATGCTCCTGTTGCCAAGTTAGAGGCTATACGCCTACTTCTTGCTTATGCATCTTTGTTGAAATTTAAATTATATCAAATGGATGTTAAAAGTGCATTTTTGAATGGTTTTATTAAAGAAGAAGTTTATGTGGAGCAACCCCCTGGATTTGAAGATTTTAGTTATCCTAATCATATTTTTAAATTAAAGAAAACATTATATGGGTTGAAACAAGATCATAGGTCTTGGTATGAAAGACTAAGTAGTTTTCTAACTTCAAATGATTTTTCTAGAGGAAAAATTGATTCTACTTTGTTTATAAAGAAAGTAAAAGAACATATCTTATTGGTCCAGGTATATGTTGATGATATTATTTTTGGATCAACTGATAATTCTTTGTGTGTAGAATTTGCTAAGATAATGCAGGGAGAGTTTGAAATGTCTATGATGGGGGAATTAACATTCTTCCTTGGACTTCAAATAAAGCAACTTAAAGATGGTATCTTTGTCTCTCAAACAAAATACTGCAAAGAGATACTCAAAAAGTTTGGAATGGACACCTCAAAGGAAGCTAACACACCCATGGGAACTTCATGCTATTTAGACAAGGATGAATCAGGTTTGGAAATTAATCAATCTATGTATAGAGGTATGATAGGTTCTCTATTATACTTAACTACAAGTAGACCTGATATTATGCATTCTGTCTGTGTGTGTGCTAGATTTCAGGCATGTCCAAAAGAATCTCACCTAACTGCAGTAAAATGTATTTTAAAATATTTAAAAGGAACTACTGGTTTTGGTTTATGGTATCCATCTGAAGCTTGTACTAGTTTAATAGGATATTCTGATGTTGATTATGGTGGATGCAAAATAGATAGAAAGAGTACTAGTGGGACATGTCATTTTTTAGGTTCATCTTTAGTATCTTGGCATTCTAAGAAACAGGCATTTGTTGCTTTATCCACCACTGAAGCTGAATATATTGCAGTTGGTAATTGTTGTGCTCAAATTTTGTGGATGAAACAACATCTAGAAGATTATAGTATATTTCTAAATGATATTCCTTTAATGTGTGATAATACGAGTGCAATCAATCTTACTAAGAATCCAGTAATGCACTCTAGGACTAAGCATATAGAAATTAGACATCATTTTTTGAGAGATCATATAAGCAAAGGAAACTATAAAATTGAGTATGTTGATACAAAGCATCAATTAGCAGATATTTTTACTAAGCCTCTACCCAAGGATAGATTCTATGATCTTAGAAGAGACTTAGGGATATTAGAAATAGCTTAAATTCTGCTTAATTAGACAGTTTGTGGATGGTTATAATGTTATAATTCATTATGTAGGATGTTAATAGATTATCATGTGTATAAACCTCAAAAATTTGATGAACTCTCTGGAATAATTGATTATTTGGAGTTATAATCGATTATTTGCACCCAAAACACCCAAAACATGACATTTCTCTCTGGATTAATCGATTAACTCGCCTGATAATCGATTAAACTCAGTGTTAATCGATTAACTGCTTGAATTAATCCATTAAATAGGTATGGTACTGGTTTAATCGATTAATTCAAGATTTAATCAATTAAACCTGGCAAGTTTTGTTTTCTAGCCGTTGCCAACGGCTCTCTTGACCTGTATTCACTCCCATATGACCGTTGGAGATGCTTGGTTATAAATAGGGACCTCCATTTCACTTCTACTCACTTCTATCTCTTGAATTCAAGCTTTCTTGCCTCATTCTATCAATCTTGCCTTCTTCTAACATCACTTGTCTTCCTAAATCTTTCTTGTTACTCCTCTAATTCTATAATGGCCTCATCTTCTTGTGCTAAAATTCCTACTAGAAGAAGATATGCACCCTCATCTCATCCTCGTCCTAATTCTGTAGAAGGATGGATCTCTGATGCTGAAGGCCGACAAGAATTTTTGTCTTATTGGAAGGAACGTGGTATTATCTCTCCCAAATTCCTTATTGGTGATCAATTCATCACTAGGGGATTCAATTTTCCTAATCTCCTTGAAATTCAAAGAGTTCTCCCTTTCATTCAAATGCAAGGTACGTATTATCCTGACTTAGTTAGGGTATTTTACTCTAGGTTCAAATTTAGAGATCAAATAGCTACCTCTAGTGTCAAGGGGTAACAATTATTCTTGATGATGATATTTGGGAAAATGTTGCCCATTTTCCTATAAGAGAAGATGCTATTAACATGTTTGGTGAGCTAGATGATTTTGATAGGATCATGGCTTACCGTTCTTTTCTGCAAAATCCTTCCATGGAGATTGGGCGTCTCCTTCTAGCTGGACCTTTGAAGAAGGAGGAACGCATGATTTTGCATTTACTTGTCTGGATCCTATGTCCCCGGGCTACAAATCATGCTCAATGTTCTTCAATCAATCTTCGTATTATTCATGCCATAATGAATAATGAGCCTTTAGATTGGGGCATTCTTGTCACCATGACTATGTTAAAAGCCAAACGCCATCCCACCTTCAAAATTCCCTATTCCCTCCTTATCTCTCGCATTCTTGAATACAAAGGAGTAAATGTCGAAGGTGAACAAACAGTACGAACGACTAACTTAAATCACATGCTGGACAACACATTAACCCAACTCCAAATGGTGCGTGTTAACAATATATATGTTCACAAGGATGACGTTCCAAACGAAGATGAAGATAATGAAGATTCTGATGAAGATATGCCCCCTGCTGCTGAGTTTCCCTCTGATCAGATCCAAAGTGCTGGAACTTCCTCTGCTAATCTTGAAACCAGACAATCTATGGAAGATATGTTATCTGATATGACCCAGAGGATGCAGACATTCTTCACTCTTTCTGGAGTACGGCATGAGGAAATAATTCGCCGTATCTCTGATGTAGATGATAAAGTGTGCCATTTAGAAAATAAATTTGATGCACACTTTCATAGTGATAGTGAAGAATTTTAAAGTTTGTTTTTATTTTCTCTTGTGTTGTAATGTATTTTCACTTCTAAAATAAAATGTGGTATTCTTTTATTGCTTTTTTTAAGGGGGAGTTATCTCCAAATTATGCATATGTTGAGGGGGAGCTCTTGATTTTTTATTTTAATCAAAATAGGGGGAGAAATATTTAAAGCCTCTTATGATTGAATTTAAATATTATCTGGTATGTTTAATGTGGTTGTTAGTGTGACAGATAAAACAGGTTATTACAAGGCTTTAAAAGAAAATTTTGATCATCATCAAAAAGGGGGAGATTGTTGAACATACAAGGACTTGATGTTGAACTTACATGGACATGAAGCTTGTTAATTTTGATGATGATTCAAGAACAAAGAACTTAGAGAGTTGAAGACTTGTATTATTGTGTAATAACTCTGTTTTGATGCGTTTGAGTCTGTAATATTAGAGTATAAGATAGCCGGTACATAGTCTACTCTTTAGAAGCTTCAAAAACTCATATTTATCAGAAAGCCTCGGGTTTAATCGATTAAATCATCAGATAATCGATTATTACAGTGAGAAAAACCATTTTTCTGTATCTGTTCACTGTAATAATCGATTAACACACCTGTTAATCGATTAACAGGCCTGTTAATCGATTAACAGGGCACTTAATCGATTAAAACAGAGAGTTTTGGGGTTCTGTTGATTTTGGCTCTGTAATAATCGATTAACACTTCATTTAATCGATTATTTCAGTCAGATTTTGATTTTCAACTTCAAATTAAACCTATTTTCGAAAACCCTAATCCCAACACTCCAAGTTCCGAAAATCCCCAATTCCCAAACCCTAATTCATCTACTTAAGGTTCTCTAAGGCTCTCAGAAAATTTGAACAACCTTTTTCAAACAAAAGTTAAGTGCTGTGAGTGCCAGAGAACTGTTTGTTGGAGGAAAAAGGGGCTTTTGGAACCTGGTGTGGGCTAGAAGCGATAAGAATAACTAAGTGGAGTTCTTAGTGGATTGTGTATTGTGCCGTCTCTAGGAAAAGTTGTTCTTCATCTCTTGTGGATTTCAAGAGAGGTGTTTTCTTTACTTTATCTTTTCCATTGTTATCTGTTTGTAACAACTTTGATTATAGTGACAGCGTTAATCCTCTCCTTGAGTGATTAGCAACTGGACGTAGGGTCTTTTGATCCGAACCAGTATAAATCTCCTGTGTAAGACTCTATCTCTATTCTATTTACGTTTACACAACATTTTAATCGGTAAAATTTGGGGAAAATTTTTAAAACCTAATTTTTGTTAAGAAACCAATTCACCCCCCCTCTTGGTTTTTGTCTGACAACGCGAACATTCTGCTGCGCGATTCTAACACAGTTCGGACTTTTTAAGGCCCAGACATTCACCACAAATTCTCGGTCCTATGCAGGATTCTACAGATTTTCCTGTTCTATACTGTTTTAGTTGATTAGTTGTTAAACAAACTCATTAGTGGGTTAGCCCATCAGTTTAGGCCCAATTATCATGTCTATAAACTTCTGTAGCTTACATTAAAAGAAAAAGAGGTTATTTTTCTGCCATTTTTTTAGAATTCAAAATATAGATTAAAAAACTTTCCTATACTCTTTTTACTGTTCATCTTCTCTTTCTTTTCTTCTCTCGATAAAAAAATTCAAATTTTTGTTCGCATTAGTTCAACATCATCGATTGAAATGGAGAACTAAAAAGTTACACACATTCAAGAAAAGAAAAACGCATAAAATAGTATAAATCCGAATTCATCTCTTGCTTTGAATTGTTGCTATTTCACGATTGTGAATGCATTATTAAATACAAATTATTTTCGAATTAATTGAACAACGTATCAGATTCAATACGGTAATGGATTCATAGAATGCGATTGCATTTTTCATTCCTAATTCGGAAATAGGTTGTAATTGGATTCGGTTTAATTGAGATTGCTGCGGATTTGTGATTCTTGAATTGGATTTTCATTAAGTGTGATTCAATTTTGTTGCTATTATAATTTTTTTTCATATAAATTGTTTGATAAAATTCCCCCAATTCTTTTATTAGTTTGTGATAATTCAACAAAATATAATTGGTTTATCTCTTTGTGATTCGACCTAGGTTAATTCCACTATTTTGCAAAATAATCTTGAGAACCTAGTATTGTTTGATAGTGCCTCGACAACGCTATCAGTTTAGGAAAAAACAAACAATTGCATACATGTATCCACCAAATTTCACCCTCATAACATGCATCTAGTAGTAGGCAGTTGAAGAAAGTCGATATTCCTCAATACCATGTAAAGAGGATAGGGCATTCGCATGCCATGTGTCGCCACCGTCAGAAGAGGCGGTCGGAGCGACACAATGGTTTTGTTTGACTCGCATTTTTTAAAGTGTGGTTCAACACCTTTAGGTTGTTCGATAACCGGGCTGGACCTAAGGGCGAGGTTTTTGAAAGGGTTCAAGGATTCGCCACCAATGTTTTTACCAAAAACATTAGAAAAGGAAAAAGAAGGCAGTGGTTTTTAAGAAAAACCAACTTTGTTCATTACAACCAGAGTTAGGTAAGAGAGTTAGTTACGTGTGGGGAAGGTATTAACTTTCCCACGATGCCCCTTTCGGGTTTCCTATGATGGACCATTTTTTATAAAGAAATAAGAATTTTAAACTACACTTTTACCCTTATTTATTCATTGCAAAAATTAAGTTATCGACTACATGGCCCTTAATAACTAATGCACAAAGATATTATCTAAAAAGCGATAAAATAGAGAAAGGAGTATGGAGGAACCTTCGAAGCAATCTTTTATAATATGTTCTTGAAAGAGGGTGCTTTTTGGCAATCCCCGCGCTCTACAACGATGCTCACTCTCCTCTCACAACACTTTAGAATGCTTTCTAAGAAATATAAGAACTCTGGAAATGCTTCAGAGGGATCCTAGGAGAGTATTTTGAGAATTGTACAGTAGGGAAAGTTGTATAAGTGTGTGAAAACAGTGAGAAGGTCCCTGATGAGTCATTATATTCCCGTATTTTCTTCCCTTTCTGAACTTATTTTAATTAGTGTTTTGGGCTTAACTATCTATTATTAGTGAATTTTTATTAATTGGGCTTCATTGGGCCAATAATTAGATTTTAATTAATTTAAATCTATTTGATCTAATTTTTTCTCATTATTAATTTTAGGACAGTTAAAGCAATTTTGGGCCTAGAAGACTGGGCTAGATGCCATTTTACAGTTTAAAGCAATTTTCGGCTTGGAAAATTGGGTCAAATGTCATTTTTTCTACAGATCTCCAAAAATCATTATTTTCAAAAAATTATAAACTAGACACATTCAGCTTTCCAGAGGATCCAAAATCATTCAATTCGGAGATAAATTGGATTTTACATAAATTATCCAACACGGGTCAAGCGCACCAGGCCGGCCCAATGGACATACTTCAGTAATTTAAGTCTCCTAAATTCATTAGACCTCCAACAATAGTAGCAATAGTGGCGTTTTAAAGCTAACTCAAAAGGCTTTCAAAGGATACCAAAATCGCTTAATTTGGATAAGTATTGAAAATACTGCAGGTGTTTGAAGTTCACGGACCTGCACTAAAGCCAACTTATGATGTGTTTCATGGACCAGTTGAGCCCAAACCTCAATAAAGATTAGGGTTAGGGTTATTTATATAAGAGAGGCACAACACAGGACAGATATCACACAAGGACTATGCAGCCACCACACAGCCGCCTTTCATCTTCTGCAATTTATATTCAAGTTTGTTTACTCTTCTGTCATTATTTTTAAATTCTTGTTTCGATTTTAATTATGTTTCTTCTATTGTGTTTTCAACTTTTCATGGATAGCTAAATCTTTGTATTGATTTTCTGAGAAGAATGCAAGTAGATCTTTGAGGTTTTGTTCTTCAATTTCATTTTGTTTGTTCTCTTAACTCTTCATCTTCTAATCTCAGTATTGAATTATAATCTGTTTATGCTTAATAAACCGAAACTTATATCACAGTTTGCTTAATTTTGTGTTAGATATGAGATTATGTGATGTATGCAATGCTTAATTGTATAAGGATAATTTGGGGTTAATCTTCTCTTAGTTGGTTAATTTCATGTTGGAAGAAGGGTTAAGGAAAATTTGGAATTAATCTTCGCTTAGTTGGTTAATTTCATATTGGAACAAGGGTTAAAGCTAATTTGAGAATAATCTTCGCTTAGTTGATTAATTTTGGATTAGAATATAATTTGGGATTTATCTTCACTTAGTTGGTTAATTTCGAATTAATTTCGTAATCTAGGATAAGTGACACTGCATTAGAATCAGAAAATCACACTAGTGGAAAAATATGATTCTATGATGACATTTTATCACGGTTGTAATCCACCTGTCATAGTATATAGGGCGGTGGCATTTTTGTAATAATATTATGAACTTTTTATGTCGGTTGTTATGTAACCGACATGGTATGTGGGCAAATTCACTTTTTATGTTGGTTAAATTTTAACCGATATAGAAAGTACTTTCTATGTCGGTTAAAATTTAACCGACATAAATAGTGAACTTTTTATGTCGGTTAAAATTTAACCGACATAGAAAGTGTATATTAAATTTAAAAAAATTAAATATATAAGTATATAAATATTTATATATCAAAATATATAAACATATTTGTATTTATATATTTTGTATATAAATATAATTTATTTGTAAGTTATGTATCGAAATTCGTAGTAGTTTAGTGGTTGGAGTATCAGTCTCCAACTCTAAGGTACTTGGGTTCAAATCTTGCCGAGAGACAAATCTCTTAAATAGATAATAAAATAATATATTATAAAGTATAATAAAAATATAATATGAATAAATAAATAAAAATCGTACTAGTATAGTGGTTGGTCTAATTCTAGACTCTAATGTCCTGGGTTCGAATCCTACCAGTGACAATTTTCGTAAAAAGCCCATTACTTTCTATGTCGGTTCATCACAACCGACGTAAAAAGTCATACTTTCTATGACCCCTGTATCTATGTCGCCTCTTTAACCGACGTAAAAAGCTCATTTTAACCGACATAAAAAGCCTTTTTTGCACTAGTGTCAATTGCATTTTAATCTATTTTTAATCCTCATTTTTATAATTTGCTTTTGTTCTATTTCACCTAATATTTTAATTTTAAAAAACTCCCTTTTTTGTTACTGTTCTAAATTAAAAAATTGATAAGCTTTGATAGAAATTTGTGGTCTTTGGGAGACGACCTAGGAAAGCTTCCTAGTACTACATTTATCTGTTTTAATTATTTGACCGAGTACGACATCGATCAAATTTGGTACCGTTGCGGGGACCAAGATTTTTGTCTAGGTTTTCAATTTTTATTTTCCGTTTCTGCTTTCCGCTTTTGTTTTTGTTTTTTTTTGTTTTTTTTATTTAAATATTTTATTTGATTTTCAGATATTTAGATATTTTATTTGATTTTCACTTAATTGAATATTTTATTTGATTTTCAGTTATTTAAATATTTTATTTGATTGTTAGTTATTTAATATTTTATTTTATTTGTCTGTTATTTGGATATTTTATTTGATTTGCTTGTTATTTTGATATTTTATTTGATTGTTAGTTATTTAATATTCTATTTGATTTGTTGTTATTTGAATATTTTATTTGATTTGCTGTTATTTGGATATTTTATTTGATTTTTAGTTATTTAAATATTTTGTTTGATTTTCAGTTATTTGAATATTTTATTTCATTACTAGTTTTTAATATTTTATTTGATTTTCGAGTTATTTGAATATTTTATTTGATTTTAAGTTATTTAATATTTGATTTTCAATTATTTGAATATTTTATTTGATTTGCTATTATTTGGATATTTTATTTAATTTTTAGTTATTTAAATATTTTATTTGATTTGCTTGTTATTTGAATATTTATTTAATTTTAAGTTATTTAATATTTGATTTTCAGTTATTTGAATATTTTATTTGATTTTCTATTTAATTTAACGTTCTTACTTCTCTTAATACTATTTTGATAGCCCACTGTTGTTCTAAAACTCTTTTGGGTTAAAAAATAAAATAAAAAAATAAAAAAAAAAAAATAAAAATAAAAAATAAAATAAAAAATAAATAAAAAAGTAAATATAAATAATAATTAAAAAAAAAACAATTTCATCTCTAATTTGTTTTTCTAACTTTATTTAAAAAAAAATTATAATTTCCATTCTCATAGGAAACTCTGCATATAGCTTGGTAGTGTGAGAGTGCATGTCTAGGAAGGTTCTGGCTAGGAAAGACTTGGTACTTAAGTGTGTCCATTAGTGACCCACCTCTCTTTCCTAGGAACCTACCTGGTGTACTTATTCACGGTCTACCGTTGTCATTCTAGTAAATAATTGATTTCTTTTTAGAATTTTTTAACTCTTGGGAAATACATGAATTGTTGAATATAGTGCATGACTAGGAGCAATCCTGGCCTTTTACAACCTTTTGATCCCGAGATAGACAGAACCTTTCATAGATTAGTTGGACATTCTAGGAATTCATCTCTTGAGTCTGAACCATTTGATAGTCATAGTGAGAGTACTGCACCTAATATACCTTCTTCTGATAATTTCCAAACTAATAACATGGGTGATCAACCTATTGGACCTCGTGAGAGGACTCTCAGGGAGATGGCTGCACCTGATTTCACTTATGCAAATTTATGTATCCAATACCCTGAGGAGGATGTACCATTTGTGCTTAAAACTAGACTAATCCATTTGTTGCCCAAGTTTCATGGTCGTGCAGGTGAGGATCCATACAAGCATCTCTAGGAGTTCCATATAGTCTGCTCCACCATGAAGCCACAAAATGTTCCTGAAGATCACATATGCCTGAAGGCTTTTCCTTTCTCTTTGGAGGATCTTGCCAAAGACTGGTTGTACTACTTAGCTCTTGGTCCCATAACGAGCTGGGATGATCTGAAGAGAGTCTTTCTAGAGAAAATTTTCCCTGCTTCCAGGACCACTGCCATCAGGAAGGATATATCAGGTATCGGGAAACAGATGGGAGAGAGCTTATACGAGTATTAGGAGAGGTTCAAGAGACTTTGTGCAAGTTGCCCTCACCACCAAATATCAGAACAGCTACTACTACAGTACTTTTATGAGGGGATGAACACAATGGATATGAGTATGATAGATGCAGCTAGTGGAGGAGCTTTAGGAGACATGACACTTGTTACTGCTAGAGGTTTAATTGAGAAGATGGCGTCCAATTCCCAGCAATTTAACATGAGGAGTGATGCCATAGTCCTTAGAGGTATACATGATGTGGGTTCATCAGATTTAGTGGAGAAGAAGCTAGAAAGTAAGATTGATACCCTCACCACCCTAGTCTCCCAACTTGCTGAAAATTAGAGACATGCACCACCTGCAAGGGTTTGTGGCATTTGTACTTCAATTGAGCATCCCACTGATTGCTGCCAATTATTGCATGAGTCTACAGGTTCTGGAGCTCCACAAGCTTATGCAGCAAACATTTTCAATAATAGGGCTCCGAACCAACAACATAATTCTGACCTCTCAAGCAATAGATACAATCCAGGGTGGAGGAATCACCCAAATCTGAGATGGTCCAATCAGCAACACCAACAGCAGCAGAATCCTTTGCCACCAACACCATTTCAGAATTTTGCTGGTCCAAGCAGACCTTATGTGCCTCCACCAATGCAACAACAATATCAGAGGCAGCAAAATGAAGCACCAGCTCCTCAACCTTCTTCACCTTCATTAGAGGAATTGGTAAAACAAATGGCTGAGATGAACATACAGTACCAACAAAAAAATGATGCCTCCATTCGAGTTTAACCAACCAGATTGGTCAACTAGCTACTCGCTGTGAATCAATTGCAAAATCAAAATTCAGACAAGCTCCCTGCACAGACTCGTGGTTAATCCTAAGAATGTGAGTGCCATCACATTGAGGTCGGGGAAACAGATTGACATACCCACTGCAACACCTCCACCCTCATCCGTAGATGCCTCGGTTCTCGCACCCGAGCAACCAGTTGGTAGCCGAAAATTGCATATAGCTGGACCTTCTTCCAGCCCCAGTTCTGACCTGCAACAGCCTCTTATCCCTCTTCCATTCCCCCCCAAAGCAATTCCAAGAAAAAAGATGGAAGAGGTCGATAAAGAGATTCTGGAGACCTTCAGGAAAGTTGAGGTGAACATTCCTCTTTTGGATGCCATCAAGCAAATTCCTAGATATGCCAAATTTCTAAAGGAGTTGTGTACACACAAGAGAAAACTAAAGGGAAACGAGCGGATTAGCATGGGCAGAAATGTGTCAGCACTAATAGGTAAATCTGTTCCTCAAATTCCTGAGAAGTGCAAAGACCCAGGTACTTTCTGTGTGCCTTGTATCATAGGAAGACCATTTTTAAAGACTGCATGAACCAAGATTGATGTGCGTGCAGGGACCTTATCCATGGAATTTGATGACATTGTGGTGCACTTTAATATTCTAAATGCCATGAAACACCCATCTGAGGAGATAGATCCAGGAACCACCATGATCAGGAAGACTTTGTTTGTTTTAGCGGAACAAAGTTGCTACTTGATGACCTCAACACCTATACCATCTGAGGAGATAGATCCGGGACCCACCATGATTAGGGAGTTCTTCTTTCCCCTTCAACTCTTTTATCTTGCTTGTCCTATTTGTTTAGTGGATATGATTGTGTTTACATTGAGGACAATGTCTAATTTAAGTGTGGGGTGGGAGATGTAGGATTGTAGGTTTATGTTCTATGTTTTGTGTACATTTTTGCATATTTTTCTTTGATTTCTGGGTTTTGTTTAGGTTTCGGGCACTTTCTTCACTCTTGGGATAGGAGTTGCTTTATGCTTTTTGGATTGAAATCCCTGTTTTTCTCTGCTTGTCAAGTTGGTTACAATGTTTGATAGGTTGAATTGAAGGCGACAATCTTACCCTTTGTGAGGAATTGAGCCACTACCTGTTCTTTCTTGAGTGTTATGCCTCTTGATTGCTTGCGCAGTAGCCTTGGCTTGACTGTGATTGATACTTCTTGATTCACATGCATGTTTGGAGATGATTAATGCATTTTTGTTCTGATTAGCCTCTAGCCAAATGAGCCTACCTTGAATTAATTCCTTTGATAGCCCCTTTGAGCCTATGTTTCCCTTTATTTCTTTTGAAGCTCATTAAAAGCCTTAAGTGAAAAACCATGATTACCTTAACCTTAGGGATTTTGGGAGCTTTGGAATTGTTTTGGGAATAAGTTATTGAATAAGTGTGGGGGTGCATTTTGTATTTC
Source organism: Sphenostylis stenocarpa (assembly GCA_963425845.1). Classification (NCBI taxonomy): domain Eukaryota; kingdom Viridiplantae; phylum Streptophyta; class Magnoliopsida; order Fabales; family Fabaceae; genus Sphenostylis; species Sphenostylis stenocarpa. The sequence continues at coordinate 37,779,694 of OY731406.1, read as the reverse complement.
ATTGGATGATGTAATGGCTAGTTGGTTATCTCTGTTGTACATTTTTTGTGTTTTCCTTTCGAGTGTATTTCATGTAGTTTAAAAAAAAAGAGAGAGAAAAAAATATATATATATATATATAAAAGAGAAAATAAAAAAATAAAAGAAAGGAAAGTTGTGGTTGAGGTAAAGGCAGTAGTGGAGGTTTGATATTAGAGGTTTTTGGGCATGCATCTTGTGCTTATTTTTTACTTATTCCACATTGCTCCTCCAGTTCCTCCGGTTCACAGCCTACTTATCCCATATGATATCCTCTACCTTGTCCCTACCCCCATTACAACCTGAAAAGACCTTTTGATCTTTTTATGCATGTGCGTTGGGTGTTTAATTTAGAGGCTTGCCAAGTCTATCTGTTGTTTGATTTTCTTGAGTATTTTGAGAGTATACACCTAGACACATGAGAGATACAGTGCATCTTGTGAGGTTTTGTCACTTTGATTCACCTTTTGACCTGATTGACCTCTTGCCAGGTTTTGAAATGCTTGGATGATTTCCATGAGTATCTGGTTCCTCTAACTCTTTGTGTGTTGGATGTTGTCTACTCCTTTCGTTTCCCAGGTTTCATTGATGAATATGTATATCTGTTTATGTTTTTGTTTGTCTTTATTTTTGTTTTTGTCCTTTGCATAATTTTCTTTAATGTTTTTGAATTTATTTCCTTGTGTTTGCTTCTTGATTTTGCTCAGGGGTGCAAAAGGCTAAGTGTGGGGTTATTTGATGAGTCATTATATTCCCGTATTTTCTTCCCTTTCTGAACTTATTTTAATTAGTGTTTTGGGCTTAACTTTCTATTATTAGTGAATTTGTATTAATTGGGCTTCATTGGGCCAATAATTAGAATTTAATTAATTTAAATCTATTTGATCTAATTTTTTCTCATTATTAATTTTAGGACAGTTAAAGCAATTTTGGGCCTAGAAGATTGGGCTAGATGCCATTTTACAGTTTAAAGCAATTTTGGGCTTGGAAAATTGGGTCAAATGTCATATTTTATTCTATACGGGTACTAACATTGGTTAACTGTTTTATTTATCATTTTTTCTACAGATCTCCAAAAATCATTATTTTCAAAACATTATAAACCAGACACATTCAGCTTTCCATAGGATCCAAAATCATTCAATTCGGAGATAAATTGGATTTTACATAAATTATCCAACACGGGTCAAGCGCACAAGGCCGGCCCAATGGACATGCTTCGGTAATTTAAGTCTCCTAAATTCATTAGACCTCCAAAAATAGTATCAATGGTGGCGTGTTAAAGCTAACTCAAAAGGCTTTCAAAGGATACCTAAATCGCTTAATTTGGATAAGTATTGAAAATACTGCAGGTGTTTGAAGTTCACGGACCTTCACTAAAGCCAACTTATGATGTGTTTCATGGACCAGTTGAGCCCAAACCTCAATAAAGATTAGGGTTAGGGTTATTTATATAAGAGAGGCACATCACACAAGGACTATGCAGCCACCACACAACCGCCTTTCATCTTCTACAATTTATATTCAAGTTTGTTTACTCTTCTATCATTATTTTTAAATTCTTGTTTCGATTTTAATTATGTTTCTTCTATTGTGTTTTCAACTATCCATGGATAGCTAAATCTTTGTATTGATTTTCTAAGAAGAATGCAAGTAGATCTTTGAGGTTTTGTTCTTCAATTTCATTTTGTTTGTTCTCTTAACTCTTCATCTTTTAATCTCAGTATTGAATTATAATCTGTTTATGCTTAATAAACCAAAACTTATATCACAATTTGCTTAATTTTGTGTTAGATATGAGATTATGTGATGCATGCAATGCTTAATTGTATAAGAATAATTTGGGGTTAATCTTTGCTTAGCTGGTTAATTTCATGTTGGAATAAGGGTTAAGGAAAATTTGGAATTAATCTTCACTTAGTTGGTTAATTTCATATTGGAACAAGGGTTAAAGCTAATTTGAGATTAATCTTCGCTTAGTTGATTAATTTTGGATTAGAATATAATTTGGGATTTATCTTCACTTAGTTGGTTAATTTCGAATTAATTTCGTAATCTAGGATAAGTGACACTGCATTAGAATCAGAAAATCAATTGCATTTTAATCTATTTTTAATCCGCATTTTTATAATTTGCTCTTGTTCTATTTCACCTAATATTTTAATTTTGAAAAACTCCCTTTTTTGTTACTGTTCTAAATTAAAAAAATTGATAATCTTTGATAGAAATTTGTGGTTTTTGGGAGACGACCTAGGAAAGCTTCCTAGTACTACATTTATCTGTTTTAATTATTTGACCGAGTACGACATCGATCAGTCCCCCCTTTTATAGGAATTTGCACCTGTCAGGTCGGGACCGCCGTCTCACTAAACAAGATGGCAATCTTGCCTTCAACAAGTGGCGAGATGGCAATCTTGCCTTCAACAAGTGGCGAGACAGCGGTCTTGCCAAACGAGATGGCAATCTCGACCTTTTGGGTGGAATTTCTTATTTTTCGTGTACAAAAATCCTTCCTATTCTAATATGGGGCCTATTTATCAATTCTAGGGACCTTTTAGGCCTTGCCCATCTTCGAATGGAAGTCTTCTGCTCTTTATTTTGAGGCTGGGCAAGATTTGGGGTCTATAGCTACCCCCCTTCACCTAACTAGCCGAATGTTGGCTCAACATGTCAAAAAGATCGGCTGGAGGGTGAAGGAGTTAACCCTCTTGCCCGGTTGTCCTTCGGTTTCTTTCCTGGTTATGGTAGTCGACCTTCTGGACGCTGAATGTGAGTACATGTAGAGTTTTTAACTTCAGGATACTTCCATGCTGCAGAAGCTAACCCTTCAGACGATAGATGTGTGGTTAATGGGTATGAACCCCCATCCGGTTTGAAGTCCTCTTCTGAAAGACTTGGTTGGAGTCCCCTAAGACTCAATGAGTATAAACCCCCATCTGGTTTGAAGTCCTCTTTTGTAAGGCTCGATGAGTATAAACCCCCATCCGGTTTGAAGTCCTCTTCTAAAAGACTTGGTCAGAGCCCCCTTCTGTAAGACTCGATGAGTATAAACCCCCATCCAGTTTGAATTCCTCTTCTGAAAGACTTGGTAGGAGTCCCCTTCTATAAGAATCGATGAGTATAAACCCCCATCCGGTTTGTAAGCCGACGAGCCCCCTTTTGTAAGAATCTGCCGGTTTGAGGAATCCCCTTTTGTAAGACTTGATTTGGTTTCGAACCCCCTTTTGTAAGGCTCTCGCTATTGATAATCTTGAGACTATAGGATACTTTTTTTGGTAGTTGATCCTGAAGCTGATGAGTATGAACCCTCATTTGGTTCTGAGTCCTTTGTTTTGGACCTAAAAATGTGTTGACGTCTTACTGCTTTTGGTCATACACCGACACCATGGGGAATAATTTTTGTTTGAAGATTGTTGTGTTGACTTTTGTTGTAGTCATCTAGTGCGCTGGGGATTCTTTGATTTTTGGCTTTTACAATAGCCATCCAGCTTATTGATTGCGGGGGTTTTTTGTTTTTGGCTTTTCCGTAGCCATCTGGCTTTGTTGGTTGCCGGGGGTTCTTTGATGAATGCCTCTTAGGTAGGCAGGAATCCACTAGGGATTTGTTAATTCTGATGATGCCTCTTGAGTAGGCGGATGCTTGATTTGAAGTGAATACTTTTAGTATTTGCACTATTTTGCCTCTTAATAGGCTGATATTCTACTTGGGGTTGCACGCTCTTTGCCTGTCAGGTCTTGCCTATGTGCAGGCAAGCGACTCTCAGAGGATGTGAATTTGTAGATTGCCTTTGTAGTAGGCTCACTGGGGATGATCTTTCTTTTTTATCGATCCACTAGGGGATTGGTTGACTTCTTGGGGATCAGATTTTGATAGCCCTTTGGGGGAATGGGGTCTCGGCTCCTTAATTGATATGGGTGTGAGCTGACTTTTGTGATGCTCTTATTCTGTTGGAATTTCTGATTCCTTCATTTTTGTTGATTTTTCTGGGGAGATCCACTTGGGGATGTTTATTCGGCCTACTCTGTTGTGGCCCTTTCTTTTGGACATCTGTTGGAGATGAAGGGTTTTTCTTCTTTTTCTTTTTTGTGAGAACCCTGTGAAGGTTTGGATTCCTTGATCGTTTGATGATTCGGATGTGACGCCTTTATTCTTCCATTGGGTAATGTGGCGAAGATTTGGTTGAGTACGCTTGAAGACTCATGTGGTGGCGATGTTGAGCCTTGGGGTAATGTTTTTGTTTTTTTTTGCCTCTAGAGTAAGCAGGGATCCGCTTGGGGATAATTGAGCCTTTCCGTCGGCTTTTCTTTCTGATGTGCCTTCTTTTTATTGGGTAGAAGGAAGATGGTTGGAGCTTTGGCTTTGGAAGCTCTTGTTCTGCTTGAGATACTTGATTATTGACAACTTGCTCCGTTTTCTTGAGGGGAGCTTTATTTGGAGACTTGTTTTGAGTGCTTCCTATTTTCAAACACAAACATGGAGCTAGTCTCCTTATATGCATGCATGCTTTTCATTTTTTGTTATTTATCTGAAGCGATTTCTTTTCTTTTTTTCGATTTTGACAAAGTCGTTTTGTGCGACTACTTGTGTGGATGCCCTAAATGCAATCTATTTTTATTTGATGCATCTAGAAAAGTGACTGACATTCTCTTGCTGGACTTTCTTGATTATGTTGGTGGACTCCTTTTATATTCATTTTTTGTTAAGACCTAACTTTTTCCTAGACTGCCTTTTTAGGGTTTTTGATCAAGCGGGCTGCCTTAATTTTTGCCTAGGATATCTTAGCGGGTGTCGCCGCCGTCAAAAAGAGGCGGTCGAAGCAACGTGATGGTTTCGACCCTCTTGATTTTCGCATTTTTTGTTGGTGGTTACAATGCCTTTAGGTTGTCCGATAACCGGGCTGAACCTAGGGGCGAGGTTTTCGAAAAGGCGCTCTTGGATTGTCCGATAACTGGGCTAATCCAAAAGCTAGTTTTGAAAGGGTTCTGTGGAGTCGCCACCGATGTTTTTACCGGAAACATCGGAAAAGGGATTAAAAGGCGTTGGTTTTCGAAAAACCAACTTTGGTCATTAGAACCAGAGTTGCGTAAGGGAGTTAGTTACGTGTAAAGGAAGTATTAGTTCCTTTACGACGCCCCTTTCGGGTTCCCTATGATAGGCCAGCTTTATGTAAATGATTAAACCGGAAAAATACGCTTTTACCCTTTTATTTACGGAATTAAAATTATGACTACATGGCCCTAGCTTCTATTGCATAATGAAGATTAAAGCAGTAAAGTAGAGAGAGAGAGAGAGAGTAGAGAAACCTCCGAGGCAAGCTTTTCTATTTAATTCTTTAATAACTTGGGTGCTTTTTGGCAGCCCTTCACTCTACACAGCTTCGTAAACCTCTCGAAACGCTAAAAAATGCTCTTAGAGACGCTCAGAAACTCCGGAAATGCTTCAGAGGGGTTCTAGAGAGAGAAATTCTAGAGAGAAGGAGGAGAGACTGTGTGGAAATGAGGGAATGAAGCCCCCTATTTATAGTTTTTCGCGCCTGACAGGTCGAGACTGTTGTCTCGTCTGACAGGGTCGAGACCGCCGTCTCGCCATGCCAAAGTGGCGAGATCGCCGTCTCGCCAAACGAGACCGCCGTCTCGCCCTTCGCAAGTGGCGAGACGGCTATCTTGCCACTTGCATGAGGCGAGACGGCGGTCTCGATTTCGAGACGGCGGTCTCATCCCCAAAAAGGCGAGAAACCTTATTTCCGTGCAGAAAATCCCTCCTATCCTAGTATGGGGCCTAATAGTCTCTCCTAGTGGCTTGTTAGGCTTCTTCCATCTTCAAATAGGAGGTCTTTTACTCTTTATTTGGAGGCCGGGCAAGATTTGGGGTCTACAGCTACCCCCCCTTTACCTGACTTGTCGGCTGTTGGCCTGTTGTGCCAGACAGATTGACAGGAAGGTAAAGGAGTTGACCCACTTGCCCGGTCACCCTTCAGATGCTCCGTCTTTGTGGCGGATGGTCCTCTGGGGAAATGTTGTGCGCTTCCAGGATGTTCCTTCTGACAGTAGCTGACCCCTTCGGCTGATGAGTACGAACCCCCATCTGGTTTGACGAGTATGAACCCCCGTCCGGTAAGCCCCCTTTTGTAAGGCCCGATGAGTATACACCCCCATCTGGTGTTTGACGAGTATGAACCCCCGTCTGGTAAGCCCCCTTTTGTAAGGCCTAATGAATACACAACCTCATCTGGTGAAGTGCCTCCGGATGCTCCTTCTTGTGGTAGCTGACCCTTTGGCTGTGGTGGCGGCTTACTGCTCTAGCTCATGCGCCATTGTGAAACCTCGGGATGCTCCTTTGATGCGGTAGCTGACCCCTTGGTTGACGAGTACGAACCCTCGTCTGGTTTGGTGCCTCTAGATGCCCCTTCTTGCGGTAGCTGATCCTTTGGCTATGGTGGCGGCTTACTGCTCTAGCTCATGCGCCAACTCCCTGGGGAGTGATTTCTGTGTTGGTAGATGTACTTGGACCTCTTTGAATGGTCATCCGGGTTGTGCCGGAGATTTTGCGGGTGCTCATCCAGCTTGTTTGTTTGCTGGGGGTTCTTTGCTTTTGACTTTTTGTGGTGATCATCCGACTCTTGCTGATTGGTCGGGTTATCTTGTTTGTTTGTTCGAATCTGCTTGGTAGTCGAAGTTTTGTTGATCAAGGTGAGTGGCTTGTCTTCAATCCAGCCTTTTTCTCGCAGTTTTATCTCTTTTTTCTCGCGATTTCGGATTTTGGCTTTTCTTATTGAGCGTATGCCTTTTTTCCTTTTTAAGCTTTTTTGTTACGCTGGATTTTGCAAAGGTGGCAAAGAGATGCATGAAATAAAATTTTATTTATAAGGAGATTTTATTACAACCACGTTTTATTTTGGCAAGTACAATCCCTAAGGGCTATCATCTGGAGACGATCCGAAGGGGAATTGCTGGTAGAGGTGATACCGAAAGTCTGCTTGCTCTTGGACTTCGTCGCGGTATTCTTGTTGGAATGTTGTCCATTCCTGCCGCATCACCTGCTGGTGCTGATACATCTCCTCCTGCCGAGTGTTGTAGGCTTCCTGCCTTTGGGCCTGTTGTTCTTGCTGCACCGTTATTTGGTCGAACTGCCGGCGCAGATCGTTCATGTGGCGGTTTAGGCCGGCGAAGTCGTCCGTGTACGGTGGTGGTTGTTGCTGTTGCTGCTGCTGCTGGAACTCGGGAGGTGTGGGGATATCTTGCATCGCCACGAGCCCCTGGAGGTCTAGTGCGAAATCCAGCGAGGGATGAAGGATCAACTCGGTCCCACGGCGTATCAGCATCCCCATGCTGACCAGGACTGACCCGTTGATGGATTTGGGTCGCAAGTTGGAGGCCAGCTCTTCCCGGCCAGGGCACCCCCATCTTTCTGCCAGGGGAGTGATAAGAGGAGCCATGAGGACGGCCCCCGTTGATCTGTTCCCGAAGTCCTTAAGGGCCCTCAGGAAGAAGTAGCCAGGGTTGCAGCGCCGCCTCTGGCTCATGAAGTAAAGTATAAAGAGGTCAGGGAGGGTTATCTTACCCTGACTCTCCTTCCTCCCGTGGATGGTCCCCGCCAGCAGCTTGTGGCAGATGCGGAGTGCTGGGGGAAGCGCAGACCCCCTCATCAGTGTAGGCAGCGTGGTTGCCCCTGTGAGCTCGTGCCACATTTCGGAAGTGGTGAGGTTGGCGGGCTGAGAGCAGATGGCCTCGCGGTATCCCCGAGTTAGTACGTCCTCGGGCCGGACGAATCCAATGCCCACATTGAATTCGTCGAGGGTGGTAGTCTGGTATTCCCCACCCATAAAATAGTTTACCATCTTGGTGGGCTGCAGGCCCGGGACCATGGAGGGGACCTCAGCGTAGGAAACGGAGGCCAGGAATTCGAGTACCGCCTGTGGGTACGCATGTGTGGGTGGAGGTTGCAGCAAAAAGCCCCACCCGATGCTGTCTATGTGGGTTCGAACATCGTCCTCCCACCCAAACTCAGCCAGGATGCTGAAGTCGAGCCTGAGCATCGGGTGCCACGGATAAGTCTGGATGTTCTCGAGGCGGGTTTGATGCTGTGGTGATAGCTGAGAAGGATCTTGGGGTGGCGGTGCCGCAGAACTGCTGGCACCGGCAGTGCTCCTTCTCTTTCTTGAGGTGCTTCTGCCGAACATGTTGACCAGGAAGTGTTTGGGGAGTGTAAGATCTGAGAAATGGAGGTTTTGGAGGCAAGGAGAGTTGTGAGGAACCCCCCAAGCGCGCCTCCTATTTATAGGAAAATTTTCAAATTCGAGACCGCCATCTGGGAAGGCGAGACGGCGATCTCGAGTCTCCTACAAGTCGAGACGGCGGTCTAGATCATCGAGACGGCGGTCTCATCGTTGGGCTCAAGCGAGACGGCGATCTCATCAAGTGAGACGGCGTTCTCGTCTTGCCGGGGGACCGAGACGGCGGTCTCGAATTTCAGGTTTTTTTTTTTTTTTTTTTTTTTTAGAAAGGAAATAGGACCTGGTTCAAAAACATTTTATGCATGCAATGTTTTCATGTTTGATGTCCTATAATGCCTACTTTGATTAAATTTTCAGAAGGATTTAACCGACGTGTCTTGTAGCGCCGAGTGCCCTCTAATCTGTGCTTTCGTACGTGTTGTACCATGCCGGACTTCTTGTGACCGAAGAGTCATTTTGTTTTTCCTCTTTTCTTTCTGTTTTTTCCCTCTCTTTTTTTCTTTTGTAGAGCACTCTTCGTCATGTAGTGCCCCTTTTTCTTCACTTTAGGGATTTCAATCCTCTTGTTGACTATACGCCTCCATATTCCCAAATTAATTATTAGAATATTGTTGTGATGGTCAAGAGAAAAGAAACAAAGAGGCAAATTCAATGGCTTGTGTTTTAGAGGGTTAATTTTTATTTAGAAAGTTTTTGTAAGCATGGTTGGCTAGGGTTAGGCTTAGGTGTTTAAGCTTTTGTCTAAGCAAACAATTTCCCCCTTTTTTTTTGTATTTGCGCCTTTTGGTTTTATTCCCATTGCTTTTTATGGCTAGCTGACCTCCCTAGATCGCCCTTTGGGTTTTCGAACTAGGATATTGTGCTTGGCCCTAACTTTTGTCTAGGTTCCTGTTTTTTGGAATTTTTTTGGAGAATCCTAGCGGACCTTATTTTGTAACCCTAAGTTTTGCCTAGGCTACCCTTTATTGTTGTTCGGGTATCCTACCGGGTCGACCCTATCTTTTGCGTAGCCCCCTTAGTGGGTTTCCTACTGGGTAATTTGCCCTTTTCTTTGGCCTTTGGCTTCTATGGGCTTTTTTTTTGTATTTATTTTTGTTCACAATATTGGCGAAGCATGACTTTCTTTTATGGTGAGGTAAAGTCTTATTTTTATGTGCTTCTAATCAACTAGCTTGACCATAATAGCAATGGTAAATGTTGATTATTTGGATGCGCTTTTTATTCTTCTTCTTTTTTGTTTACTTAGACAGGGTTATTTATGTGGTCTAGTCATAAATAGAAAGAAGAGAAGCAGATTGTAAGAATCATTCTTTATTAATTAATAAGGGAATATGTGCCCTAAAATGCCCGGGGGTCGGGCTAGCCCCAGGGGATAATTTCTAACAATCATGGGGTTTACATCCCTTAAATGAAGAAAAAGTTCTCCTAATGACTAGGGTAGCTCTTGACGCTTGCACCCCTCTACTTCGGAAAATTTTCCTGAGTGTGCGGAGGGGGGACTTCCCTTTTCCTTTTCCCGTTCGGCCCTTAGTAGGGTCATATCCTAGGCCATGCTTGCAAGGATTATCTTTGAATTCTGGGGGTTCCCTCATGCCTTGGGAATCTGCCCCCAGTCCTTGGCCAGGATGGTAACCATGCTTCAACATCATGCAGGCTACCTTTGTGTTTCGGGAAGTCGCTCTACGCCGGCAATTTCGAGCGCTTGAAAAGATGTTTCAAGGGCCTCTTCAGCCGCATCCACATAAGGTCGGGTGGACGGTCCACCGATCGAGATATCATCTTCTGCTTGAACTGTGACCAATTTGTCATCCACTATGAACTTGACTTTCTAGTGGAGCGTTGAAGGTACTGCCTTGGCGTCATGAATCCAAGGCCTGCCGAGGAGACAGCTATATGCTGGAGTAATATCCATTATATGGAAATCGACGTTGAAGATAGTGGGTCCAACTTGAATTGGCAAGTTAACCTCTCCCACTACTTCTCGTTTGGATCCGTCGAAGGCTCGAACAATAGTGCTGCTTGGGCGCAGACGGGTTCCTTGGATAGTCAACTTGTCCAGTGTGCACTTGGGTATCACGTTCAAGGATGACCCGTTATCCACAAGAACTTTGGCGATGAGGTACTCCTTGCATTTAACCGAGATATGCAAGGGCTTGTTATGGTTTGACCCCTCGAGGGGGAGTTCTTCCTTTGTGAAGGTGAGGTGATCGCTTGCCGTGATGTGACTGACGATCCTCTCAACTTTTTCTTGGGATATGGTATGAGGTACATGCGCCTCGCTCAAGACCTTCAGCAGGGCGTTTCTATGTGGTTCCAAGCTCAATATTAAAGATAATAACGTTATCTTTGCAGGTGTGCGATTGAGCTGGTCTATAATGGAATACTCGCTTTGCCTTAGAAACTGGAGTAATTCCTCTGTCTCCTCCTTGGATTCCTTATTTTCTTCTTCTTCTTCGGTCTTTTTATTTTTTCCTTTATGTTTGAGGACATCTTCCTGTGTGTCCTTGGGGGAGTAGACTCTTCCACTTCTAGTCATGCCCCCAATGCCGGCTATATTCGTTATTTCTTCTTTTATTGGTGAAGATTCCCCGTTTCTCCACGGTACAACTTTATTTGTATCGTAGGGGAAAGGACGTGGCATAAATAGTCGCACTGGTGTCCTTGCACACTCTTCTTTATTCTTGAGGACCAACGGCCGAGGCTTATTTTCCTCTTGCGGCGAGTCGACCGTTGGGGTAAGCTTTATTAGGAATGGCTTTCTCTCCATTCTTCTGATTTGGAAGACGTGTTAGTTAATCCTTCCTTTTTATTATCTTTATTTATTAAGCGTGAAGGAGGGGAAATTAAATATGCAAATGAATGTTTATGCATGCAAGTAGACAGTCGTTGAATAAAGAAGAAGATTTCATTTATTCAAATAGAAGGTGTATATTCCCCTATTTCATACTACGAAGCAACTTTTGGCAAAAATGGAAAACCTTAAAGAAACCCACAGGCGGGTCTTGATCTCTCTGTAGTTCTCTTTCGGCTTCCCGGACGTGATGAGCAAGTGCTTCACTTTGTTTTCGGATAGCCTGGCTCATATCTTCACTATACTTTTGAGCCTCTTTGATCTTCGCCTCTTGATGAACGACCAAGGCTTGTAGTTCATCGAGCTTCGCAACGGCTCGGTCTTTCTCTTGCAGTACCGGGCCATACTGAGCTAGCCCGTCTTTTTCTTTGCAGCGTAGCTCAGCAAGACTTCTGTTGAGTCTCCGGTTAGCCTCTCGCTCTTGGCGTATGTCTAGCCGAGTCTTGGTGAGCTCTTGCGAGATTCGGCCTCAAGGCGTGTTGAGCCTGTTTTGCTGATTCGGCCTCAAGGCGTGCTGACTTGGCGGTTATTTCTTGAAGTTGGCTATCCGAACTGGTTCTGGAAGTTTTGGATGCTCGGATAGCTTGTTCATTAGAGTTGGCACATTGATCCTTGAGGCGCTCTATTTCATGATCCTTTTTCTTACCTTGCCTTTACAGACCGTCAATTGTGAGGATAAATGCTTGCTCTTTTTCCTCAAGGGCCCTCATCTGGGCTCCCATGATTTCTATCCTCTGGGTCAAGGCATCAATTTGAGCCTGCAACTCTTCATTATTGGCGCTCGTAATGGGTGTGGTGGATGGTCGAGACATCCCTCTTCTTTGTCTCCACACCTCGTAGTCACTGGTGACCGTCACCCGAGCTTTTCCTAGCTCTCTATCTCCCATGTAGACTGGTTTCTCCCATGCTTTTCTCACAGCTAGTGAGTTGGCGATTGTACATGGGTCTTCGAAGAAACACAATCCTCCGAGTTCCCCCCGAGCAATGTTAGTTTGAGTCCTCATGAGCTGTCTCATAGCTACTCTAGGTGAATAGGCTATGCAACCCCTGAGTCCTATCAAGGGTACGTTCGGGTAGTCTCCACATCTGATGAGAACTGGGCCAGGTCAGAACCAAGGGCAGACCCAGGACAAACTATTGGCGTCCTTTCATTCCAACTCGTCCCTCCATTCTGAAGTTAAGCGTCATTGGAGAGGGATTTTGGAGAAGCTCCTTAAAGGATCGAGGAATATCCCCATGTGACTGGAGGCGTACAGGTGGGTGACGCTCCACACAAACAGTAATGAAGAGCAGGAGCGAAGTGTTTTTCCCTGCTTTTGGTGGCAGAATTCCACCGAGAGCAAGGTGTCGGCAAGGATTGCAGGCAGGGGACTCTTCGAGTTTACGTCCTAGGCGAAGAAGGCGTCCATGACGGCTTGATCTACTGTGTCGAGGTGAAAGGGGAACAAGATCATTCCAAAAATGATTAAGGCCAGGGTTTTGTTGAAGGCGACCACTCTGCCCTTTCAGCCAAGTAGGACAGGTGGTCTTCCAACATTGATACTTTCCAACCCTGGGTGTTCCCTTTTCCTATCAGGGTACTCTGCCGGAAAGGTAGTTGAATGAGGGCAGCGACCGGTGCTGCAGGAGTGTATGCCTCGTGGCGGATATGGACCCCGGCTGATTTGGGCCATCTCAACATAGTCTCATACTCCTCTAAGGTGGGCACTAGCTTGAACTGCGGAAATTCGAAGCACCGCAGACTAGAGTTCCAGAAATGGATTAATACCCTGAGGAACACCTGATCGATACAGATCTTCAGTAGGTCTAAAATCCGTCCATAGGATTTTTCAAAATTGGCGCGGACGTCTGGTGGCATTGCCGCGCTAAGCCATTCCAACTTCTCAGTATGGTAACGGGGAATATCCACTTTCTTTAGCTGTCTACTAGTCCCCTCCATTTTTCTAAAACCAAAATGCATGTTTTATGAAAAATGATGCTTATTTGAATGAATGTGAGTGTTTATTTTCTGTTTATCATGTTTTGTATGATACGTATCTTTTCGAAAAATAAACTACCTATATGAATGCTTTGGGATGTTTATGAATCAGGTCCCATTTATTGTTTTGGAAACAGATTTTATTTAGTATTTTATTTTTATTTATTCGTTTATTTTATAACCTGTTATCTCTTCTGTCGGAACTGCATGGCTACTTAGCTTACAAAGAACCTGAAACTAGGCTAGCTAAAAGGCAGACTGTCCGAGATAAAATGCGGCTTTATGTGAAAGAATAGTTAGCGTCCCTTATCTCTTCTGTCGGAACTGCGTGGCTACTTAGCTTACAAAGAACCTGAAACCAGGCTAGCTAAAAGGCAGACTGTCCGAGATAAGGGCGTTTATTTGCGAAAGTATTTTTGTGATTTTTGTTTTGTTGTTTGTTTATGCTATGCAACAGACAAATGCAGCAAACATATGCACACACAATTTGATCATCCACAAACAGGCGAGAACTCGTTTTTATCGCGAGGTAGGGTTTTCCTGCAGAAAAGTGCATTGGCGAGGGTAGGTTCTAACTGTTCTCACTAGGCTAAGGCCCCCAAGGTGCCCCCATTATAGGGTCCCCACTCTCTAGCCTTCCGACCATGCTTAGCACTAAGGCCATAGTCAGTCTTGTTGCCAAAAGAGGAAGGTTATCACCTTGAGTGGTGGTTTCCGATCACACCGGTGGGCACAAGGCCATCACTACAGCGAACCGTACCTGCCACCCACTCCCTATGGATTTCTCACTTGCCCACGGGTATAGAGGGAACTGTTGTGTGCAAGGGTTTTGTGTACAGTTTGTATTTCACACAATTGCGTAAGTATAAGCAAACAACAGTTATTTAAAGCCAAACCGTAAAACATGTTATAATACAAGGTAAGGGCAAAAGCGTTATTTTCTTGGTTTATTTATTTTTTAAGCTGGCCCATCACTAAATGGGATCAACTCTCGAGGCTTCCCCAGTGAAGTCGCCATCTGTCGCCGCCGTCAAAAAGAGGCGGTCGGAGCGACGCGATGGTTTCGACTCTCTTGATTTTTGCGTTTTTTGTTGGTGGTTACAATGCCCTTAGGTTGTCCGATAACCGGGCTGAACCTAGGGGCGAGATTTTCAAAAAGGCGCTCTTGGATTGTTCGATAACCGGGCTAATCCAAAAGCTAGTTTTGAAAGGGTTCTGTGGAGTTGTCACCGATGTTTTTACCGGAAACATCAAAAAAGGGATTAAAAGGCGTTGGTTTTCGAAAAACCAACTTTGGTCATTAGAACCAAAGTTGGGTAAGGGAGTTAGTTACGTGTAAAGGAAGTATTAGTTCCTTTACGACGCCCCTTTCGGGTTCCCTATGATAGGCCAGCTTTATGTAAATGATTAAACTGGAAAAATACGCTTTTACCCTTTTATTTGCGGAATTAAAATTATGACTACATGGCCCTAGCTTCTATTGCATAATGAAGATTAAAGCAGTAAAGTAGAGAGAGTAGAGAAACCTCCGAGGCAAGCTTTTCTATTTAATTCTTTAATAACTTGGGTGCTTTTTGGCAGCCCTTCACTCTACACATCTTTGTAAACCTCTCGAAACGCTCAAAAATGCTCTTAGAGACGCTCAGAAACTCCGGAAATGCTTCGGAGGGGTTCTAGAGAGAGAAATTCTAGAGAGAAGGAGGAGAAACTGTGTGGAAATGAGGGAATGAAGCTCCCTATTTATAGTTTTTCACGCCTGACAGGTCGAGACCGCCGTCTCGTCTGACAGGGTCGAGAACACCATCTCGTCAAACGAGACCGCCGTCTCGCCCTTCGCAGGTGGCGAGACCGTCGTCTCGTGAAACGAGGCGGCGGTCTCGCCACTTGCATGAGGCGAGACGGCGGTCTCGTCCCCAAAAAGGCGAGAAACCTTATTTTCGTGCCGAAAATCCTTCATATCCTAGTATAGGGCCTAATAGTCTCTCCTAGTGGCTTGTTAGGCTTCTTCCATCTTCGAATAGGAGGTATTTTACTCTTTATTTGGAGGCCGGGCAAGATTTGGGGTCTACAGCGGGTTTTTTCCTTTTTATGAGTGCCTTAACTTTTGTCTAGACCGCCCTTTGCGGGTTTTCGATCTAGTAGGTTGCCCTAATTTTTGCCTAAGAATCTCCTAGCAGGCATCATTCTTTTTATCTTTATTTTTCTTTTTCTTTTTCAATGCTTCCTTGTTTATGATGCATGAAAAGACCTTGACAAAATGACTTTGCACATATTTATGATTTATCAATGTAGAGGCAATTTCATAAATTGGTCAAGAGAAATGAAATGAATGAGAATTTTATTGATATGTATGAGCAAAGGTTTATTATTTTCACAGAAGGATTACAAATGGAATTTAGAAGAACGGTTGGCCCAGGTTAGCTACACTGTATGGGCTTCAACAATCATGTCTTATGATATCTTCCCCCCTGGTTCTCCTAATTGCCTTAGTTGAGATGCTCGAGCCCGGAGTGAAGACTATACAAGGCTGCTTGCTTCTGGAAGGGTGTGATCTTAGCCGCCATTCGGTTATCGACTAAGGCAACCATTGCTCTTAGGGGATTTTTCCTTCTTCTCTTTTTTTTTGGAAAAGCCTCTAAATTCTGCCTAGGACGTATCCTAGCGAGGCGAGTGGACCCTAACTTTTGCCCAGGATGCCTTTTGCGGTTTTTCATCCTGGCGAGTCATGAGCAATGCCCTTCAAGCATAATACTTCTTCACCATATCGGAGTTGATCGGGTGTCGAAGTTCTTTTTTATCCAAGTTATTGAGGGTAAGAGTTCTTCCCGAGAAAACTCGTTTAATCGCAATTTGCTGCCCGTTTTCCTATTTTGTCTTTTTGGGCCGGAAGTAATTTGTTTACCATTAAATTCCCTCTCATAGTAAATATGGGGGTTGTCGCCGCCATCCGTTCCGACGTCCAGGGACATCTCGAACGTTTATGCGAGCGGTCGCGAAAAGATGGTTTAGACTCGCGTTTTTTGTTAAAATTATGTTCATTGCTTCCGAGGTGCTCAACAACTGAACTATCCTCTAATAAAAGCAAGGTTTTCGAAAAGGGGTTCTTTTGGAGTCGCCACCAATGTTTTGACCATAAACATTAGAAAAGGATAAAAGGCGTTGATTTTATTAAAAACCAAACTTGGCCATTATAACCAGAGTTAGGTAAGGGAGTTAGTTACGTGTGGGGAAGGTGTTAGCACCCCACAACGCCCCTTTCGGGTTCCCTATGACGGATTAATTCATTTAAGTGAAGATTACAAGAAATTATGCGATTACCCTATTTTATTGCATAATGTTAAAAATGGTTATCTACACATGACTTTATTTATTATTGCATACAGAAAGCAATAAATAAAAGAGTAAAAGAGAAGAGAATTGAACAGAACCTCCGTAGCAAGCTTTATATTGCAAATCTTTGATCGTAAGGATGCGTTTTGGCAATCCTTCACTCTACAAAGACTCTCCTCTCCAAATACAAGATCGACTCGACTCGATTTTACAGAAGAATCGAATGCTGGAATATGATTCCTTAACTGATTGTTACCTTATCAAGGCAATCAGAGAGTTCATTCGAAGGGGGAAGAGGATAGACAAGTACTAGGAGTTGTCTGGTGTGTGAAACAGTGGCAAATGAGCTTCCAATTTATAGTTTTCGCTGCCTGCACGTTTGGGATGGTCGTCTGGGTTGGGACGGTCGTCCCAACTGCCTCTTTTACAAAGGCTGGGACGCCCTGGGGAGCTGGGACTGGCAGTCCCACTTGGGACGGCCGTCCCACTTGGCTAGGGAAGGTTGGGACGGCCGTCTCGACCTTGGGACGACCGTCTTGACCTGTTTTGGCCAGCTTTCGTGTTCTGGGACCCCCGGGAAGCTTTCCTTTGTGTATTCGGACGTCGTTTGATGTCGATAAACGCCCGTTAAAGCTTTATCTTCATATAGGAAGTTTTCTTGGCCTTTATTGAGATGTCAGGCGAGCTTTGTCTTTGTAGGAAGTCTCTTCAGCTTTTATTATTGAGAGGCCGAGTGAGCTTTGTCTTGTCATATGAGATCATCTCAGCCTTTATTGAGAGACCGGGCAAAATTAGGGGTCTACAGCTGCCCTCCCTTCACCTGCCTGGCTACTTATGTTGGCTTAATATGCCAACAAAATTAGTTGGTAGGGGAAGGAGTTAACCCTTTTGCCCGGTTATCCTTCGGATGCTTCTCCTTTGCTGATCCTCCGGATGATAAATATTTTGATAGGTACCAACCCCTATCTGGTTTGAGCCTTACTGTATAAGGCTCTGGTGAGTACTTACCCTCACCCGGTATGAGTCTGTGTTTCACTAGACTCTTGTGGGTACCTACCCCCACTAGGTATGAACCTTGTTTTTGCAAGGTTTTGGTGAGTACCTACCCCCACCCGGTATGAGTTTGCATTTTGCTAAACTCTTATGGGTACTTACTTCCAAGGTGCTAAACACTGAACTATCCTCTAATAGAAGTAAGGTCTTTGCAACCCGTTTTTGTAATGCTTAGGCGAGTATTTTACTCCACCTGATGCATTCTGCTTAAGTTTTGATGAGTACATACCCTCATCCGGTACAAACCTTATTTTATAAGGCTCTGGTGGGTACCTACCCACACCTGGTATGAATCTGCATTTTGTTAGATTCTGATGAGTACTTACTCTCATCTGGTATAAACCTTATTTTATAAGGCTTTGGTGGGTACTTATCCCCACCTGGTACGAATCTGTATCTTGACAGACTCTAGTGGTTTTTACACCCCACTTGGTGCGAATCTGCATCTTGACAGACCTTTGTGGGTATCTACCCATACCTGGTACGAATCTGCATCTTGACAGACTCTAGTGGTTTTTACACCCCACTTGGTGCGAACCTGCATTTTGACAGACTCTAGTGGATTTTACACCCCCACTGGGTGCGAACCTGCATCTTGACTAGGCTCTAGTGGATTTTACACCCCTACTGGGTGCGAACCTGCATCTTGACAGACTCTAGCGGATTTTACACCCCCACTGGGTGCGAACCTGCATCATGACTAGGCTCTAGTGGATTTTACACCCCACTGGGTGCGAATCCGCATCTTGATAGACTCTAGTGGATTTTACACCCCACCGGGTGCGAACCCGCATCTTGACAGACTCTAGCGGATTTTACACCCCCACTGGGTGCGAACCTGCATCTTGACTAGGCTCTAGTGGATTTTACACCCCCACTGGGTGCGAACCTGCATCTTGACAGACTCTAGTGGATTTTACACCCCCACTGGGTGCGAACCTGCATCTTGACTAGGCTTTAGTGGATTTTACACCCCCATTCGGTGCAAACCTGTATCTTGACTAGGCTCTAGTGGTTTTTACACCCCACTTGGTGTGAACCCTATTCTATAGGATTTTTTGAGATATTCTAAAAAAATCCTTATCGGATTTTTTAGAGAAGTGTTGGCGGCTTATTGTCTTTGATCATGCGCCTATTCCGTAGGGAATGATGGATTTTTCTTTTTGACTTTTTTTGTTTTAGTCATCCGGTTTTACCGGGGATTTCATTGTTTTGGCTTTTTCTTTTAGCCATCCAGTTTTTACCGGGGATTCTTTGTTTTTGGCTTTTCTTGTTTAGCCATCCGATCTTGGCCGGGGACTTTTGTTGATTGGCTTTTCTTGTCTAGCCATCTGGCTTGGCCGGGGATTCCTTGTTTTTGGCTTTTTTGTTTAGCCATCCAGCTTTGCGGGGGATTTCATTGTTTTGGCTTTTTCTTTTAGCCATCCGGTTTTATCGGGGATTCATTGTTTTTTGGCTTTTCCTTTTAGCCATCCGGTCTTGCCGGGGATTCTTTGTTTTTGGCTTTTTAGCCATCCGGTCTTGGGGGGGGATTCTTTGTTCTTAGCTTTTTAGCCATCCGGTCTTGGGCGGGGATTCTTTGTTTTTGGCTTTTTAGCCATCCGGTCTTGGCCGTGGATTCTTTGTTTTTGGGTTTTTAGCCCTCCGGTCTTGGCCGGGGATACATTGCTTTTTGGCTTTTCTTATTTAGCCATTCGGCTTTGCCGGGGATTCCTTGTTTTTGGCTTTTCTTGTTTAGCCATCCGGCTTTGCCGGGGATTCCTTGTTTTTGGCTTTTCTTGTTTAGCCATCCAGCTTTGCTGGGGATTTCTTTGTTGGTTGCCTCTTATTTAGGCGGGAATCCACTGGGGATTTGTTGATTTTTGTTGGTTGTGCCTCTTTATTTTTAGGCAGGTGCTTCAATAGTGGTGAAGGCTTTTATGTTTTTCGCCTCTGAATAGGCTGATGCTCGTCTTGAGGATATTTGCTCTTGAGAATACCTCTGAGTAGGCAGATGCTTTATTGAAAGCTTTGTGCTTGTATTACCTCTTATAGGTTGATTTCCCATTTCTTGGGGATATCAGCTTTTTGCTTGCCTTAGGTAGAGGCTCTTCTTGGGAGTGAAGGCTTTGCACTTCGCTGGGGATATCCATATTGGGTGTTATAGGTGATTAACTCCCTGAGGATATGAATTTGTAGTTTGCATTTTGCTGGTAGGCTCGCTGGGGATTTTTCTTTTTGGTAATCCACCAGGGATTTGGTTGTTTCCTGGGGATCTATTTTGAATTGCCCCCTAGGGAGGAATGGAGTTTTTGACTCCTTATTGGACACTGTTGTTTGAGCTGGCTTTGCCTATGCTCTTATTCCTACTGGGGAATGGGTTTTTATCTTTTTCTCGCTATTTGTATCTCTTTTTCGCGATTTGGCTTTTACATATGTGCGCCTTTTTATGGACATTGGCATTTTCTTTGGATGAAAAGATATCTTTTTTCTTTCTTTTTGGTGATCCCTGGGGGATTTTTCTTTTCTTGGGGGATCTAATCTTTGATTTGATTTTTTATGATGGAGTCTTGGCTCCTGACTTTTGTGAAGCTCTTCATTGAGCGGAATGAAGAAATTTTCTTATTTTTCTTTTTTGGGATTCAGCAAGGAGTATGTCGGTTTCCTGGGGATCCAAATTTGATGATGGAGTCTTGGCTCCTGGCTTTGTGAAGCTCTTATTTGAGCTGGAAGATGGAAAAAATTTTTGTTTTCCTCTTTTTGTAGATTTTCTTGATATACTCTACTTGGAGATTTTTATTCTGCCTTTTTCGTGCCTTTATTGGGAAATGAAAGTTTTTCTTTTCTTTCTTTTTGTTGCCCCCTGGTGATATGGAGGATTTGTCTCCGTATTTTCTTTGATGGACTCTTTGTGTAGTCCTTATTCTCCTTTGGGGAAGTGGTGGAGATTCTGGATGAGTGTGCTCGATGACTCATGTGGCGATGAAGCTGAGTCGTGAGGTGACCTTTTTTGTTTTTGCCTCTGGAGTAGGCAAGGATCCTCTTGGGGATGATCAAACCTTTCCGTTGGCTTTTTCATGTTGATGGCTTCCTTCTTTTATTAGTGGAAGGATGTTGATTGGGGCTTCAAATGATTATGTTTGATGACTCATGTGGTGATGCTGAGTCATGAAATAATTTTTGTGTTGCCTTTGGAGTAGGCAAGGATCCGCTTGGGGATTATCGAGCCTTTCCGTTGGCTTTTTTTTTTCGATGTACCTTCTTTTATTGGTGTAGAAGGTTGGAGCTAGTTTTCTTGAAGCTCTTTATTCTGCTGAACTGGTTTTGATTTCGCCTTTCGCGATTTTGATTTTCATATGGAGACTAGATTCTGGTGCCTCCTGTTTTCAATCACAAGTATGGAGACTAGCCTCCTTATATGCATGTTTATTATTCTTGTTTGAAGAAAATTATTTTTTTTTATTTTGACAAAGTCGTATTATGCAACTACTTTGTGTGTGGATGTCCTAAATGCAATCTATTGTTTCTTTATTTTTTATGCATTTAGTAAGTAACTGGCCTTTTCCCATTGGCTTCTTATGAATATGCCGATGGGCTTTTCTTTTAAGATCATGATGATGGGCTCCTCTGTTTATCCATCTCTTGGTTTTAGCCCTTATCTTTTGCCTAGACCGCCCTTTACGGGTTTTCGATCTAGCGGGCTGCCTTAATTTTTGCCTAGAATAACTTAGGGTGCTTTTGCCTTATCTTTTGCCTAGACCGTCTTGTTTGGGGTTTGCGATCTAGCAGGCTACCCTAATTTTTACCTAAGAATATACTAGCAGGCATTTATTCTTTGATTATTTTTATGCTTCCTCTTTTTAGATGCATGCTTGATTTTTGATTGAAAGTCTTTGCGCATATTTATGATTTATCAATAAAGAGGCATTTCCATAATATTTGGTCAAGAGAAAGGAAATGAACAGGAATTTTATTGATAAATGAGCAAAAGTTTTATTTCTTTTATAGAAGGATTTCAAAAGGTATTTAGAAGAATGGGTGGTCAGGGTTGGCTGTACTGTTTAGGCTTATACAGTCATGTCTATGATATCTGCCCCCTGGTTGTCCTAATTGCTTCAGTTGAGATGCCTGAGCTCAGAGTGAAGACTATGCAGACTGCTTGCTTCTGGAAGAATGTTACCTTAGCCGCCTTTTGGTTTTCGACTGAGGTAACCATTGCTCTTATTATTTTTTTTTTATTATTTTTTTACCTCTTCTTTTTGCCTAGGACGTATCCTAGCGAGGAATATGGACCCTATCTTTTGCCCAGGAATGTCCTTTGCAGATTTTCATTCCTGACGGGTCTTGAGCAATGTCTTCAAGCATAATACTTCTTCACCGTACCGGAGTTGATTAGGTGTCGAAGTTCTTTTCCATCCATATTGATGAGGATAAGAGCCCCTTCCGAGAAAGCTCATTTGACCCCAAGGGGTCCTTCATAGTTCACTGCCCATTTTCCAATTTTATTGTTTTGGGCTGGAAGCAACTTATTTACCATTAAATCCTTCTTTATGGTAAATATGAAGGTTGACTTTTTCATAAGCCTTTTTTATTTTCCTTTGATAGGCTTGCTCACGATATATAACATTCAGCCGCTTTTCATCGATAAGGTTTAGCTGGTCATATCAGCTTCGAATCCATTCAGCTTCTGTTAAGTTTACTTCCATCATCATGTTCTTTTGTCAACATGATTAGCTGTATCGATTTGCCGTCTCGGATTTTTGCTATAACCGAAGAGTAATCATTTTGAATGTAGAGCAACTATCATGTTAATGCCCCTCTTCCTTTCCTTAGGGATTTCAATCCTCCTATTGATCACTATATTTTCACATTCCCCAGTTAATTACTTGAATGCTTTATAGTGAAAGGTCAAGAGAAGAGAAAGAAAGGGATTTATTGCAAAGGCTTGTGTTTTAGTGGGATTTTTTTTTGACATAATAGTTTCTGTAAGAATAGCTAGCCAAGGTTGGTCGGTGTTTAGGCTAGTTTAAACAAACGTTTTGTTTTAATGAGGTGGCGTCTTCAGCTGATTATTTTATGGCGCCTATTTGTGACTGATTAACTTTCCTAGTCCACCCTTTTGGGTTTTCAGCCTAGGATGTTGTGATGTGTCCTAACTTTTGTCTAGGTTCCCCTTTTTCATTTTTTGGGATACCTAGCGGACTTTATTTTGTCTATGAGGTATAGATACCTAGCTTTAATTGTTTTGATACCTTTTGGAACAAAACGTTTGTCTAACACATGGTTATTTAATGAGGTATAGACATGATTAGTGAGAAAAGAAGCAGATAGTAAGAATAACATTCTTTTGTAATTAAAAGGGAAATGCGTGCCCTAAAGATGCTCGGGGGTCGGGCACACCCCGAGGAGTGATCTCTAATAGTCATTGGGTTTACATCCCTTAAAATCGGAAGAAGGACATCTAATGATTAATGCTATCCTTGATGCTAATATCCCTCCTTTTTGGAATATCGTTTTTGAGGTATGAAGGGGAGACTTCTCTTTTCTTTGTACGACTTGATTTTTTATAGGGTCATACTTTAAAGGATTATCCTTAAAATCTGGTGGCTCTCTTATTCTTTGAGCATCCTTTCCAAGCCCTTGTCTGGGCTGTATTCATATCTCTTCATTATATGGGCCACTTTTAAATTGCTAGGAAGTCTTTCCATATTTTCAAATGTCTTCTTCAGCCGCATCCATTTAAGGTACGGTAGACGGTTTGCTGATTCGAATGTAGTCTTTAACTTGAACCATGATCAATTTGTCGCCTACCACGAATTTGATTTTTCGGTGGAGTGTTAAAGAAACTGCCCTAGCACCGTGAATCCAAGGTCTACTTAAACTTCCCCTTGGATTTTTTTCTTTTCCTCTTCGGTTTCTTTATTTTTCCTTTGTTTTTAGGAGCATTATCTTGTAGCTCCTTGGATGATTTTTTTTTTTTTTTGCTTATTGTCCTGCCCCCAATGCTGGCTATATTGGAGATATCTTCGTTGACGGACAATTCTTTTTGTGCATATCCACAGTACAGCTTTATCCGATGTAAAAGGGAAAAGACGAGGTGAATAAACACAAAGGTGTTATTGCCTCTTCCCTGACATTATCAATTTGGGTATCGACATTTACTTCTTTCTTATTGTCTCCTTGTCCCAAATTGAAGGCCTTAGTTTTTTCCTTATGGGGCTGTATCAATTGAGCTTATTTTTCCAACAGTCTTTGCATGTCCGAGGAAATGGTCCCCTCCTCACTGTCTGACTCAATCCATTCGCCTTCGGCTTTCAGATCCCACAGAGAGTTTTCAATCACAGACATGACTGTTTATATGGTCTACATTTGGGTGTAGATTTTATTCAATTATTTTGGAATGAGAGAGAAAAGAATGAGAAGCATATGAATATTATGAAAAATACCTCATTGTATTGATGAAAAGAGAAATATATACAGAGTCCCTTTAATCAAAAGATCTTGTGGCCACGGGCGAGAGACCGCGAGAGATGCATCGAAGCTTTTGATTATTATTTTTTATTTCTTTTAACCAA
>OY731406.1:37681067-37755576 GCA_963425845.1 Sphenostylis stenocarpa | reverse complement strand
ATGAAGCTCTAACCTTCTATCCTAATAAACGAAGGTAAACCAGAAAAAAAAGCCAACGGAAAGGCTTGATCATCCCTAAGCGGATCCTTGCCTACTCCAGAGGCAAAATAAAAAAATTACCTCACGACTCAGCGGCATCGTCACATAAGTCATGAAGCACACTCATGGAAGAATCTCCGCTTCATTCCCCAAAGGAGAATAAGGACTACACAAGAGTCCGTCAAAGAAAATAAGGAGTCAAATCCTCCATATCACCAGGGAGCAACAAAAAAGAAAGGAAAAGAAAAACTTTCATTCCCCAATAGAGGCCACAACGAAAAAGGCCAAATAAAAAATCTCCAAGAAGAGTATATCAAGAAATGTCTACAAAAAGACAAAAAGAAGAAAATCTCTTCATCCAGGAGTTTCACAAGACCAGGAGCCAATACTCCATCATCAAAATCAGATCCCCAGGAAGCTGACAAACTCCTTGGTGAATCTCCAAAAAAAAGAAAAAGAAGAAATTTTCTTCATTCCGCTCAATAAAGAGCCTCACAAAGTTAGGAGCTCAAGACTAAATCAAATCAAGGATTGGATCCCCAAGAAGAAAAGAAAATTCCCCAGGGATTGCAAAGAAAAAAGAAAAGAGAAAAAATATATATCTTTTCATCCAAAGAAAAAGCCAATGTACATAAAAGGCACACATTTAAAAACCAAAGGAAAGGTAAAAATCCATTCCCCAGCATAATAAGAGCATAGGCAAAGCCAGCTCAAACAACAGCATCCAACAAGGAGTCAAAAACTCCATTCCTCCCTAGGGGGCAATTCAAAATAGATCCCCAGAAAACGATCAAATCCCTAGTGGATCACCAAAAAGAAAAATCCCCAGCGGGCCTACCAGTAAAAGGAAAAATACAAATTCAAATCCTCAGGGAGTTAATCACCTAGAACACCCAATATGGATATCCCCAGTGAAATGCAAAGTCTTCACTCCCAAGAAAGCCTCTGCTTAAGGCAAGCAAAAAACCGATATCCCCAAGAAATGGGAAATCAAACTATAAGAGCTAATACAAGTCCAAAGCATAAAGCTTTCAATAAAGCATCTGCCTACTCAGAGGTATTTTCAAGAGCAAATATCCTCAAGAGGAGCATCAGCCTATTCAGAGGCGAAAAACATAAAGCCTTCACCACTATTGAAGCACCTGCCTAAAAATAAAGAGGCACAATCAACAAGAAATCAACAAATCCCCAAGGGATTCCCGCCTAAATAAGAGGCAACCAACAAAAATCCCCGGCAAGACCGGATGGCTAAAAAGAAAAGCCAAAAACAAAGAATCCACGGCAAAGATCGGATGGCTAAAAGGAAAAGCCAAAAACAAAGAATCCCCGGCAAATCCGGATGGCTAAACAAGAAAAGCCAAAAACAAAGAAATCCCCGGTAAAACCGGATGACTAAAAAAGAAAAGACAGAAAAGTCAATCATTCCCCATGTAATAGGCGCATGATCAAAGACAATAAGCCGCCAACACATCTCCAAAAACCAGATGAGGGTTTGTACTCATCAATCAAAAGATTGAATACCGAAAAAGTGCATCCTAAGAGCCTTGCAAAACGGGGCTCATTCAGAACCTTGCAGAACGGGGTTCATACCAGGTTGGGGTAGGTACCCACAAGAGCCTTATAGAATAGGGTTCATACCAGGTGGAGGTAGGTACCCATCAGAGCCTTATAGAATAGGGTTCGTACCAGGTGGGGGTAGGTACCCACAAGAGCCTTATAGAATAGGGTTCGTACCAGGTGGGGGTAGGTACCCATCAGAGCCTTATAGAATAGGGTTCGTACCAGGTGGGGGTAGGTACCCACAAGAGCCTTATAGAATAGGGTTCGTACTGGGTGGGGGTAGGTACCCATCAGAGCCTTATAGAATAGGGTTCGTACCAGGTGGGGGTACCCATCAGAGCCTTATAGAATAGGGTTCGTACAAGGTGGGGGTAGGTACCCATCAGAGCCTTATAGAATAGGGTTCGTACCAGGTGGGGGTAGGTACCCACAAGAGCCTTATAGAATAGGGTTCGTACCAGGTGAGGGTCGGTACTCACCAGAGCCTTATAGAATAGGGTTCGTACCAGGTGGGGGTAGGTACCCACAAGAGCCTTATAGAATAGGGTTCGTACCAGGTGGGGGTAGGTACCCACCAAAGCCTTACAAAATAAGGTTTATACCAGATGAGGGTAGGTACTCATCAGAATCCAACAAAACGCAGATTCGTACCAGGTGGGGGTAGGTACTCACCAGAGCCTTACAAAATAAGGTTTATACCAGATGAGGGTAGGTACTCATCAGAATCTAGCAAAATGCAGATTCGTACCAGGTGGGGGTAGGTACCCACCAAAACCTTATAAAATAAGGTTTATACCGGATGAGGGTAGGTACTCATAAAAAATTAGCAGAATGTATTAGGTGGAGTAAAATACTCACCTAAACATTACAAAAAACGGGTTGCAAAGACCTTACTTCTATTAGAGGATAGTTCAGTGTTGAGCACTTCGGATGTAAGTACCCATAAGAGTTTAGCAAAATGCGAACTCATACCGGGTGAGGGTAGGTACTCACCAAAACCTTACAAAAACAAGGTTCATACCTAGTGGGGGTAGGTACCCACAAGAGTCCAGTGAAACACAGACTCATACCGGGTGAGGGTAAGTACTCACCAGAGCCTTATAAAGTAATGCTCAAACGAGATAGGGGTTGGTACCTATCAAAAATATTTATCATCCGGAGGATCAACAAAGAAGTGTCTGAAGGATAACCGGGCAAAAGGGTTAACTCCTTCCCCTACCAACTAATTTTGTCAGCATGTTAAGCCAACAGATTAGTCAGGTAGGTGAAGGGGGGGCAGCTGTAGACCCCTAATTTTGCCCGGTCTCTCAATAAAGGCTAAAGAGACTTCCTACAACAAAGACAAAGCTCGCCTGACATCTCAATAAAGGCCAAGAAGACTTCCTATATGAAGATAAAGCTTTAACGGGCGTTTATCTGCATCAAACGACGTCCGAATAAAGAAAGGAAAGCTTCCCAGGGGTCCCAGAACACAAAGGCTGGCCAAAACAGGTCGAGACGGCCGTCCCAAGGTCGAGACGACCGTCCCAACCTTCCCTGGCAAAGTGGGACGACCGTCCCAAGTGGGACTGCCAGTCCCAGCTTTCACGTGGTCTCGGCCTTTGTAAAAGAGGCAATTGGGACGGTCGTCCCAACCCAGACAGCCGTCCCAACCCAGAGGGCGTCTCAAATGTGCAGGCAGCGAAAAAACTATAAATAGGAGGCTCATTTGCCACTGTTTCACACATCAGACAACTCCCAGTACTTGTCTATCCTCTTCCCTCTTCGAATGAACTCTCTAATTGCCTTAATAAGGTAACAATCAGTTAAGGAATCATATTCCAGCATTCGATTCTTCTGTAAAATTGAGTCGAGTCGATCTTGTATTTGGAGAGGAGAGTCTTTGTAGAGCGAAGGATTGCCAAAACGCATCCTCACGATTAAAGATTCGTAATACAAAGCTTGCTACGGAGGTTCTGTTCAATTCTCTTCTCTTTTACTGCTTTATTTATTGCTTTCTGTATACAATAAGAAATAAAGTCATGTAGATAGCCATTTTTAACATTATGCAATAAAATAGGGTAATCGCGTAATTCCTCAAAATCTTCACTTAAATGAATTAATCCATCATAGGGAACCCGAAAGGGGTGTTGTGGGCACGTAACTAACTCCCTTACCTAACTCTGGTTATAATGGCCAAGTTTGGTTTTTATTAAAATCAACGCCTTTTTATCCTTTTCCAATGTTTACGGTCAAAACATTGGTGGCGACTCCATAAGAACCCAAATTCGAAAACCTTGCTTTTATTAGAGGATAGTTCAGTTGTTGAGCACCTCGGAAGCAATGAACATAATTTTAACATAAAACGTGAGTCTTAACCATCTTTTCGCGACCGCTCGCATAAACGTTCGAGATCTCCCTGGACGTCGAAATGAACGGCGGCGACACCCACAAGAGCCTTGCAGAACGGGGTTCGTACCAGGTGGGGGTAGGTATCCACAAGAGCCTTGCAGAACGGGGTTCGTACCGGGTGGGGGTAGGTACCCATCAGAGCCTTGCAGAACGGGGTTCGTACCGAGTGGGGCTAGGTACCCATCAGAGCCTTGGAGAACGGGGTTCGTACCGGGTGGGGGTAGGTACCCATCAGAGCCTTGTAGAATGGGGTTTGTACCGGGTGGGGGTAGGTACCCATCAGAGCCTTGCAGAACGGGGTTCGTACCGGGTGGGGGTAGGTACCCACCAGAGCCTTATAAAATAAGGTTTATACCGGATGAGGGTAGGTACTCATCAAAATCTAGCAAAAATGCAGATTCGTACCAGGTGGGGGTAGGTACCACCAAAGCCTTATAAAATAAGGTTTATACCAGATGAGGGTAGATACTCATTAGAATCTAGCAAAATGCAGATTCGTACCGGGTGGGGGTAGGTACCCACCAGAACCTTATAAAATAAGGTTTATACCGGATAAGGGTAGGTACTCATCAGAATCTAGCAAAATGCAGATTCGTACCAGGTGGGGGTAGGTACCCACCAGAGCCTTACAAAATAAGGTTTATACCAGATGAGGGTAGGTACTCATCAGAATCTAGCAAAATGCAGATTCATACCTGGTGGGGGTAGGTACCCACCAGAGCCTTATAAAATAAGGTTTATACCGGATGAGGGTAGGTACTCATCAAAACTTAGCAAAATGCATTAGGTGGAGTAAAATACTCACCTAAGCATTACAAAAATGGGTTGCAAATACCTTGCTTCTATTAGAGGATAGTTCAAGTGTTGAGCACCTCGGAAGTAAGTACCCACAAGAGTTTAGCAAAATGCGAACTCATACCGGGTGAGGGTAGGTACTCACCAAAGCCTTGCAAAAACAAGGTTCATACCTAGTGGGGGTAGGTACCCACAAGAGTCTAGTGAAATACAGACTCATACCGGGTGAGGGTAAGTACTCACCAGAGCCTTATAAAATAAGGCTCAAACCAGATAGGGGTTGGTACCTATCAAAAATATTTATCATCCGGAGGATCAGCAAAGAAGCATCTGAAGGATAACTGGGCAAAATAGTTAACTCCTTCCCCTACCAGCTAATCTTGTCGGTATATTAGGTCAACAAATTAGCTAGGCAGGTGAAGGGGGGGCAGCTGTAGACCCCTAATTTTGCCCAGTCTTTCAATAAAGGCTAAGGACACTTCCTATGACAAAGCAAAGCTCTCCTGGCATCTCAATAAAGGCCAAGAAGACTTCCTATATGAAGATAAAGCTTCAACGGGCGTCTATCGGCATCAACCGACGTCCGAATAAAGAAAGGAAAGCTTCCCAGGGGTCCCAGAACACAAAGGTTGGCCAAAACAGGTTGAGACAGCCGTCCCAAAGTCGAGACGGCCGTCCAAGCTACCCTGGCCAAGTGGGACGGCCGTCCCAAGTGAGACTGCCCGTCCCACTCTTCAGGAGGTCCCCCCAAGTGTAAAAAATTCAATTGGGATGGCCGTCCCAACCCAGACGACCGTCCCAACCCAGATGGCTGTCCCAAATTGCCAGGTTGTGAAAAACTATAAATAGGAGGCTCATTTGCCACTGTTTCACACACCAGACAACTCCCAGTACTTGTCTTCTCTCCCTACTTCGAATGAACTCTCTGATTGCCTTAATAAGGTAACAATCAGTTAAGGAATTGTATTCCAGCATTCGATTCTTCTTTAAAATTTAGTTGAGTCGATCTTGTATTCGGAGAGGAGAGTCTTTGTAGAGCGGAGGATTGCCAAAACGCATCCTCATAGTTAAAAGATTCGCAATACAAAGCTTGCTACGGAGGTTCTTTTCAATTCTCTTCTCTTTTACTGCTTTATTTATTGCTTTCTGTATGCAATGTAAACTAAAATAATGTGGATAGCCATTTTTAATATTATGCAATAAAATAGGGTAATAGCGTAATTTCTTGTAATCTTCACTTACATGAATTAGTCTGTCATAGGGAACCCGAAAGGGGCGTTGTGGGGTGCTAACACCTTCCCCACACGTAACTAACTCCCTTACCTTACTCTGGTTATAATGGCCAAGTTTGGTTTTTATTAAAATCAACACCTTTTTATCCCTTTCCAATGTTTACGGTCAAAATATTGGTGGCGACTCCAAAAGAACCCTTTTCGAAAACCTTGCTTTTATTAGAGGATAGTTCAGTTGTTGAGCACCTTGGAAGCAATGAACATATTTTAACATAAAAACGCGAGTCTTAACCATCTTTTCGCGACCGCTCGCATAAACGTTCGAGATGTCCCTGGACGTCGGAACGGACGGCGGCGATAACCAAAAACAGTAAGACGCCAGCACAATTTTAGGTCCAAAACAAAGGACTCAGAACAAGATGATGGTTCATACTCATCAGCCTTAGGATCAACTATCAGAAAAACTATCCTGTAGTCTCAAGGCTATCAAATAGCGAGAGCCTTACAAAAGGGGGTTCGAAACCAGATCAAGTCTTAAAAAAGGGGACTGATCAAGAGGGTCTTACAAAAGGGGATTCCTCAAAATCGGCAGAGCCTTACAAAATGGGGGCTCATCAAAACCGGATGGGGGTTTATACTCATCTAGTCTTACAGAAGGGGACTCCGACCAAGTCTTTCAGAAGAGGACTTCAAACCGGATGGGGGTTTATACTCATCGAGTCTTATAGAATGGGAGTCCGACCAAGTCTTTCAGAAGAGGACTTCAAACCAGATGAGGGTTTATACTCATCGAGTCTTACAGAAGGGGACTCCGACCAAGTCTTTCAGAAGAGGACTTCGAACTGGATGGGGGTTTATACTCATCGAGTCTTACAGAAGAGGACTCTGACCAAGTCTTTCAAAAGAGAACTTCTAACTGGATGGGGGTTTATACTCATCGAGTCTTATAGAAAGGAACTCCGACCAAGTCTTTCAGAAGAGGACTTCAAACCGGATGGGGGTTCATACCCATTAACCACACATCTATCGTCTGAAGGGTCAGCTTCTGTAGCATGGAAGTATCCTGAAGTCAAAAACTCTACATTTATCATCCCGAGGGTCAGCTACCGCATCGAAGGATCATGCAGAGGATAGCCGGACAAGAGGGTTAACTCCTTTACCCACCAACTGACCTTATGGTACGAAAGCCCATAGTCAATTGGTCGAGTAAAGGGGGGGCAGCTATAGACCCCAAAACTTGTCCGGTCTCAAAATAAAGAGCAGAAGACCTCTAATTCGAAGATGGGCAAGGCCTAAAAGGTCCCTAGGATAGACTATTAGGATTTTTTTGTACAAAAAATAAGGATTTCCACCTTAAGGGTCGAGATCGCCGTCTCGCTTACCGGGACCACCGTCTTGCCATTGGCAAGGTCGAGATTGTCGTCTCATTTGGCGATATGGTCATCTCGCCTTTTGTCAAAGACGAGACCGCCTTCCCGTTTGGTGAGACGGCCCTCTTGCCATTTGGCAAATCGATACCTCCGTCCCGATTGGCGAGACGACTATCTCGACCTTGCCAGGCGAGATGGCGGTCTCGACCTAACAGGCATGAATCCCTATAAAAGGAGGGTGCTCTCCCCTTCATTTCACACAGTTCTTCCTCCTTTCCTTCTAGCATTTCGAAGAATTCTTCTCCTAGAGCCCCTCCGAAGCATTTCCGGAGTTTTCTGAGTGTCTATAGAGAGTTCTTATAGCGTTTCAAGAGAGAAAATTCGACGTTGTAAGAGCGAAAGGTTGCCAAAACGCACCCTATCTTTTAAAGAATTAATCAAAGCTAGCTCCAGAGGTTTCTTTACTCTCTCTCTTATCGCTTTATCATATATATATGCATTAATTAGGGCGATGTAGTCACTATCTTTTAATTCCGCAAATAAAAGGGTAAAAGCGTCATTTTTAGTTTATTTATGAAATAACCAGCCTATCATAGGGAACCCAAAAGGGGTGTCGTAGGGAAGCTAACACCTTCCCTACACATAACTATCTCCCTTACCCAACTCTGGTTATAATGGCCAAAGTTGGTTTTCTTGAAAAACCAACGCCTTTTTTTTTCTTTTTCGATGTTTTCGGTAAAAACATCGGTGGCGACTATTGAAACATACAAGGATATGAATGTTGAACATATATGTATATGAAGCCTATTGATTTTGATGATGATTCAAGAACAAAGGACTTAAAGATTTGAAGACTTGTAATATTATGTAATAACTCTATTTTTATGATTTTGAGTCTGTAATTTTAGAGTATAAGATAGCCAGCACATAGTCTACTCTTTAAAGGTTCTAAAAACTCATTTTTATCAAAAACATACTGGATTAATCGATTAAATGGCAGGATAATTGATTATTACAGAGAAAAAAAAACCATTTTCAGTATCTGCTCTCTCGAATAATCGATTAAAGCCCTTGTTAATCGATTAACAGGGCTGTTAATCGATTAATTACTC
The DNA here is from genome assembly GCA_963425845.1 of Sphenostylis stenocarpa. Taxonomy (NCBI): domain Eukaryota; kingdom Viridiplantae; phylum Streptophyta; class Magnoliopsida; order Fabales; family Fabaceae; genus Sphenostylis; species Sphenostylis stenocarpa. The sequence goes on along the minus strand of OY731406.1, from coordinate 37,747,077 downwards.
AGTTAATCGATTAATCTGCGTGATTTTGGGTTCCAGGTGAATTTGGCTCTATAATAATCGATTAACACTCAAGATAATCGATTATTTCAGTTAGATATGTATTTTGAATTTCAAAATTGGACCAATTTTCGAAAACCCTATTCCCAATTCACCAGGTTTCGAAAATCCCCAAATCCCAAACCCTAATCCGTCTACTTAAGGTTCTCTAAGGCTCTCTGCAAATTGAAGAACCTTATTCAAAACAAAAGTTGAGAGCTGTGACTGCAAGAGAACTGTTTGTTGGAGGAAAAAGGGGCTTTTGGAACCTAGTGTGGGCTAGAAGTGATAAGAATCACTAAGTAGGTTTTCTTGGTGAATTGTGTGTTGTGCCGTCTTTAGGGAAAGTTGTTCTTCATCTCTTGTGTGACTCAAGAGAGGTGTATTCTTTACCTTATCTTCTTATTTGTAATCTGATTGTATAATCGTGATTATAGTGACAACGTTAATCCTCTATTTGAGTGATTAGCAACTGGACGTAGGGTCTTTTGATCCGAACCAGTATAAATCATCTGTGTAAGACTCTATCCTTGCTCTATTTACTTTACACAACAATTTAATCAGTGAAATTTGGAAAAATTTTAAAACCCTAATTTTTGTTAAGAAACCAATTCACCCCCCCTCTTGGTTTTTGTCTGTATGCAAACATTCTGCTGCGCAATTCTAACAAGTGGTATTAGAACTTGCTTTGATAGTCATTCAATTTTCGAAAATGGCCGGACAAAATCAAATGTTTGCCGAGGGTGCTTCTATCAATAGACCCCCACTTTTTGCAAGGCAAAATTATCCTTTTTGGAAAGTTAGAATGCAAATATTTTTAGAGTCTGTTGATAGAGGTGTTTGGGACGCAATTTTAAATGGTCCCTTTATTCCTAAAATTTCTGAAAACGGAGAAGATGTTCCAAAACCATTTTCTAGATGGACGGCAGAGGAAAATAGAAAAGCCCAATATGATGTTAGGGCTAGAAATATAATTTCATCTACGTTAACCCTTGATGAGTTTTACAGGATCTCTGTTTGTAAGAGTGCTCAAGAGATGTGGAAAATGTTAAGAGTGACCCACGAAGGTACCCATGACGTTGAGAGAGCACAAAAAAATTCATTGATCCAAGAATATGAGATGTTCCAGATGCAACAAGGAGAAACAATCTTTGACGTTCAAAAGCGTTTCATGCACATATTGAATCATCTCACTAGATTAGGTAAAAAATTTTATGTTGATTGTCGCCGCCGTCAAAATGAGGGCGGTCGGAGCAACGCGATGGTTCTGGCTTTCCAATTTTTGCGTTTTTATTGGTGGTTACAACTCCTTCAGGTTGTCCGATAACCGGGCTGAACCTAGAGGCGAGGTTTTCGAAAGGGCGTTCTTGGATTGTCCGATAACCGGGCTAAACCAAGAACTATTTTTTTAAGGGTTCTCTGGAGTCGCCACCGATGTTTTTATCGAAAACATCGAAAAAGGAGTTTAAAAGGCGTTGGTTTTTTAAAAACCAACTTTGGTCATTAGAACCAGAGTTGGGTAAGGGAGTTAGTTACGCGTAAAGGAAGTGTTAGTTCCTTTACGACGCCCCTTTTTGGTTCCCTATGATAGGCCAGCTACTTAAAAATAATTAAACCGGTGAAAATACGCTTTTACCCTTTTATTTGCAGAGTTTTAAATTATGATTGCATGGCCCTAATGTCTATTGCATAATTAAAATAAAGCGGTAAAGTAGAGAGAGAGTAGAAACCTTCGAAGCAAGCTTTCTATTAATTCTTTGATAATTAGGGTGCTATATGGTAGCCCTTCACTCTACACAGTGTCGGAAACCTCTCGAAATGCTAAAAAACACTCAAAAATACTCAGAAACTCCGGAAATGCTTCGGAGGGGTTCTAGAGAGAGAATTTGAAGAGATTTCTAGAGAAAAAAAGGAAGAACCGTGTGAAATGAGGGGAATGGGGGCCCTATTTATAGGGATTCGCGCCTGTCAGGTCGAGACGGCGGTCTCGCCTTGCAGGAATGGCGAGATGGCGATCTCGCCAAACGAGACGGCGGTCTCGCCATTTGCGCAAGGCGATATGGCAGTCCCGAATCTAGGACGGCAGTCTCGACCTTAAAAGGCGAAAATCCTTATTTTTGGGCCAAAAATCCCTCCTATCCTAGTATGGGGCCTAATAGTCTCTCCTAGTGGCTTCTTAGGTTTCATCCATCTTCGAATAGAAGGTCTTCTGATCTTTATTATGAGGCCGAGCAAGATTAGGGGTCTACATTGATGAATTAAATGTGAAAATATTGAAATCTTTAGATAGGAAATGGCAACCTAAGGTGACGACCATCACGAAGTCACAAAATCTAGCCACAATTTCTATGGCGGTGCTCTTTGGAAAATTGAGAGAGCATGAGTTTGAACTGGGAAGGCTAAATGATGAAGAAGGTCAACACCAAAAGAGGAACCTAGCCTTCAAAACCGAAATTTCTAAGAGTAAGAACAAGAAGGTAGAAGAAGACTCAGAAAATGAAGAATAATGAAGATAACAAAGGCAAGAGAAAGTACTTCTTTGAATATCAAATGTTATGGTTGTGGTGAAACAGGTCATGTAAAAACCGAATGTCCAAACAAGAAGAATGAAGATAACAAAGGCAAGAAATTCTTCAAGAAGAAAGCTTACATCGCTTGGGACGATAATGATTCAAGTTCGGAGTCAAGTGATTTGAAAATAGAAGCTAACATTTGCTTAATGGCAAAAGATAATATATCTTCCGACTTTGAGGTTAGTGATTCTGAATCTTCCTCAAGTGATGATGAAAATAACCTTGATGAATTACAAAATGCATATGAAGAATTGTTTAATGCTTTTAAGGACTTGAAAAATGAATACAAATCTGTGAAAAAGTGTTTGAATAAATCAGAAAAAGAGGTGCAGTCCTTAAAAACGAAAATTGTATGTTTAGAAGAAAAAGATAATAAGAATATAGCATGTGCATCATGTAAAGAGTATGAATATGATATTAATATACTTAACCATTTGCTTTATAAAGCTGAGAAGGAAATAAGTGATAATAAAAAGGATAAAGTTGTTATTGCTCAAAATAGAGAAAACCATCATGTTCCTTTGAAAAATCCTAAAATTAAAAATAGAAGAGTATGGGTTGAAAAAGGAACTAAAACGTCAATAGTTAGAAATGTATCAAATTCTAAAATTACATCTAATGCATGTTTTTATTGTATGAAACATGGTCATACTTCAAATAGATGTAAAATTAAGCATTTTGGTGTTCCTAAAGGAAAATATGTTTGGGTTCCTATAGTTAAATGATTTGTTTGTCTCTAACCCCTGTAGACCCCAAATCTTGCCCGGCCTCCAAATAAAGACCAGAAGACCTCCTATTTGAAGATGGACAAGCCTAACAAGCCATTAGGAGAGACTATTAGGCCCCATACTAGGGTAGGAGGGAGTTTCTGTACCAAAAAATAAGTTTTCTCGCTTTGAAGGGACGAGACCGCGTTCTGGGCAACCCAGACCGCCGTTTCGCCTCGCGTAGGAGTCGAGACCGTCGTCTCGCTTAACGAGACGGCGGTCTCGTCACCAACGAAAGACGAGACGGCGGTCTCGTGTAACCAGACGGCGGTCTCGTTGTTTTGACAGGACGAGACGGCGGTCTCGACCCTGTCAGACGAGAACGGCGGTCTCGACCCTGTCAGACAAGAACGGCGGTCTCGCCACCTGACAGCGCGAAAACCTATAAATAGGGGCTCTCCCCCCCTCATTTACACACACCACAGCTGCATAGCTCTCCCTTCTCTCTAAAACTTCTCTCTAGAATCCCTCCGACGCATTTCCGGAGTTTCTGAGTGCTTTCAAGAGTAATTTTTCGGCGTTCGAGAGGTTTTCCAACGCCTTGTAGAGTGAAGGGCTGCCATAAAGCACCCTATTTTTTTAGAGAATTAATATAAAGCGCGCTTCGGAGGTTCAAATTCTCTCCCTTCACCTTTACTGTCTTTATCTTAAATTATGCAATAGATAATAGGGCCATGTAGTCATACTTTTAAATTCCGCAGAATAAAAAGGGCGAAAGTGTATTTTTCTAGTTTATCAATAAAATAAGCCGACCTGTCATAGGGAACCCGAAAGGGGCGTCGTAAAGGGACTAATACTCCCTTTACACGTAACCAACTCCCTTACCCAACTCTGGTTCTAATGACCAAAGTTGGTTTTCGAAAACCAACGCCTTTTAAACCCCTTTTCCGATGTTTCCGGTAAAAACATTGGTGGCGACTCCATAGAACCCAAAATAAATAAGTCCTTGGGTTAGCCCGGTTATCGGGCAACTCAAGGACACTTTTCGAAAACCTCGTCTCTAGGTTAGCCCGGTTATCGGACAACCTAAGGACGTTGTAACCACCAATAAAAATCGCGAAAAAGAGTCGAAAAACCATCGCGTCGCTCCGACCGACCATCTCTCTTTTGAGACTGCGGCGACAGATGGCGACTCCACTGGGGAAGCCTAGAGAGTTAATCCCATTTAGTGATGGGCCGGCTTAAACAATAAATAAACCAAGAAAATAACGCTTTTACCCTACCTTGTATTATAACATGCTTTATTGTTTGGCTTTCAAATAACTGTTGCTTGTTTATACTTACGCAATTGATTGAAATATAAATTGCACACAATCCCTTGCACACTACAGTTCCTCCTATACCCGGGGGCAAGTGAGATAACCATAGGGAGTGGGTGGTAGGTACGGTTCGCTGCAGTTAGGGCCTTGTGCCCACCAGTGTGATCGGAAACCACCACTCAAGGTGATAACCTTCCTCTTTTGGCAACAAGACCGACTCTGGCCTTAGTGCTGAGCATGGTTGGACGACTGGAGAGTGGGAGCCCTATAATGGGGGCACCTTGGGGGCCTTAGCCTGGTGAGAACAGTTAGAACCTACCCTCGCCAATGCACTTTTCTGCAGGAAAACCCTACCTCGTGATTAAAACGACTTCTCGCCTGTTCGCGGATGAGTGAATTGTATGTGCATTTGTTTGTTGCATTTGATTGCATAGCATAACCAAAAAACAGAAAAAACTACAAAAAAAAAACAAACCAAAAATATTTTCACAAATAAACACCCTTATCTCGGACGAGCTCGCCTTTTAGCTAGCCTGGTTTCGGGTTCTTTGTAAGCTAAGTAGCCACGCAGTTCGACGAGAAGAGATAAGGGACGCTAAAATATCCTTTCGCATAAAGCCACATTTTATCTCGGACGATCCGCCTTTTAGCTAGCCTGGTTTCGGGTTCTTTGTAAGCTAAGTAGCCACGCAGTTCCGAGCGGAAGAGATAAAAGGCTATAAAATAAAAAGCAATAAAAATCAAAATAAAAATCCAAAATAAAATAATAACAATAAAACATTTATAAAAATAATGTTGACAAAGTCGTATCATTCATATTGCATCATAAGTGGAAAAATCAAGAGAGAAAATAAATGCATAAGGAAAGTATGCATACGAATCATTTTAATAAACCCCTAAAAAATGGGTCTTAGATACGTTTTTTGGGAAAATTACTGGGCCAAATCCCCTACGGGAATTTGCAGCTTGGTTCTTCACCCTTTTCTCTTCGTTTTGACATGTTGTGCGTCCAAATCGGACAACCCAGTCAAAAGTTATGTCACTTTGAACATCTATCGCCCTTTTGTACTGGTGCATGCATAATAACATTCATTCTAGGGAGCACTAGATATCCCTAAGACAATGGCGAAAGAGGCCCCGAGCACATTTGTGACCTTCGCGACAAGGAAGGGACAAATGTACTAAGGTGTGATGGTGATTGCCATTATACTTGTCGAATCTGTGATGGGGAAGGAACCATTACACCGAGGTGGGTAGGATACCCCACAAAGCGTAAGCTTTAAGGAGGATATCTAAGCCATTGTCTTAAGGAATATCCATCTCATATATCATTCAATAAAAATCTTTTTGCATTCTAGAAAGCGGCTAGTATTCTTCATGCCCTCATCTGCATACAAAAAAAAACAAAAAAACACAAAATCTCAAACACTATCATACGTCATGTTAGAAAATAAAACATGATAATGTTTAGGAAAAAACAAACACTTGCATACATGCATCCACCAAACTTCATCATCATAACATCATCTAGTAGAAGGCGGTTGAAGAAAGTGGACATTCCTCAATACCATGTGAAGAAGATAGGGCATTCACATGCCATACACGAAAAGTAAAAAAGAAAATAAATAAAAATAAAATGTACTTCGAAACATTGCATTGAGGAATGTACACTGTCTAGATGAAATAAATAAAATTGTTTGTCTCAACCGTCTATTGCATTCATAAATTGCATTCATTCTCACTTTAATAATAATAAGATAATAAAAAGAAAGGATTAGTCGATGTGCTTTCCATGAATCAAAGTAGGGTGAAGAGCAAACCTTTTGTCGTCAAGTTATCTCCAACGGTTGATCCGCCTAAGAAGGATAATAAGCCTCAACCATTGGGTATCCGAGTAAATAAGGAAAAGGGACAAGGATGCCATTACATTTGTTCACCTCATACATCAAATAAGGCAGCACCATGGAGATACGCAGAAACATCTTCCATCAATAAAGATAGCTCCAGTATAGCCAACACTCGGGGGAAAAATTAGAAGTGAAAGAATCTACACCCCCAGGAGCTATGCTCCCAAGAATAAAGGAATAAATAATAAGACCGAAAGAAGCATAATCCAAAGAGGAAACTGAAGAGACGTTGGATTCTCGACGCTGAGGCAATTCACGATGCTCCGTCAAAGAGACAAACTCAGGGTAGGCGACAAGCTAGTCACAGTTTGGGCTAGAGACGACATTCAGATCAGCAAATCGTCTGCCCTACCTTGAATGGATGCGACGGAAGAAGACATTTGAAATATCTTTTGCCAATATGAAAAGACTTCCCCAACAATATGAAGGTAACCCATATATGGATATCACCCAAACCAAGGGCCCATTAGAAACTCTCAAGGAATAAGGGAGCCACCGGATTTTAAAGACAATCCTTTGAAGCATAATCCTACAAAGGAACAAGCTGCATGGAGAAAAGGGAAGTCTCCCCCCTACACTTCAAACCAGATTTTCCCATATAGAGGGGTTCAAGCGTCAAAAGCGACTTTAGTCATTAGGTGTTCTCCTCCTGATTCTTAGGATTGCAAATCCAATGACTATTAAAGATTACTCCTCGGGGCTAGCCCGACTCCCAAGCATTGTAGGGCACACATTTCCCTATTAATTACAAAGAATGTCATTCTTACTATCCGCTTTTGTTCTTGCTATTCATATCTAAACCACATTAATAACCATGTTTAAGCAAACGTTTTCAAAAGTGCGTCAGAGTAATCAAAATGCGCCATTGACCAAAGTAAAAGTCAAATCCATCACTACTGATTGACTAGAAACACAAAATAAAGTTTTACCTCGTCATAAATAAAGCCGTGTTTCGCCAATGTTGTACAAAAGAAAACAAAAATCAAAAGAAGCCCATAAAAGCCAAAGGCCAAAAAAGAGAGGGCAAGATACCCGGTAGGAAACCCACCAAAGGGGGGCTACGCAAAAGTTAGGGTCAACCCGGTAGGACACCCGAACAACCATAAAGGGTAGCCTAGGCAAAAATTAGGGTTACAAAATAAGGTCCGCTAGGATTCCCCGAAAATATACAAAAAGAAGGAACCTAGACAAAAGATAGGGCCAAAACACAACATCCTAAGCTGAAAACCCAAAGGGCAGACTAGGGAAGTCAACCAGTCATAACAAGCGCCATAGAATAAGACGCCACTCCATAAACAAAACGTTTGTCTAAACTAGCCTAAACACTCTAACCAACCTTGGCTAGCCATGCTTACAAAAACCATTTTTGTCAAAATAAAACAAATCCAAAACACAAGCCTTTGAATTAAATATCCTCTTCTTTCTCTTCTCTTGACCCTTACCACTACGACATTCTAGTAATTAGTAGGGAAATGTGGAGATAGTAATCAATAGGAGGATCGACATCCCCAAGGAAAGGGAGGGGCGCACTAACATGGCAAGTCGATCTGCAATTAACACAATCATTCTTCGGTCATGAAATCAAGGCGGAAAAATTGGTACAGCCTATCCCTGTCGACGAAAGCACATAACGTCAGAAGCTCATCAGAAGTAAAAACACATTGGTTAATCCTTTTCAAAAATTAATTGAAATAGTATTATAGGATGCATATCACAAACATTGCATGCATATGATAGACTCCTATCTCTCAAAAAAAAGAAGATAAAGAAAAAATGACAATAAAAAGAATAATGCCTGCTAGGAGATTCTTAGGCAAAAGTTAGGGTAGTCCGCTAGATCGAAAACCCGCAAAGGGCGGTCTAGGCAAAAGTTAGGGCATCCATAAAAAAGGAAAAAGCCCGCTAAGATATCCTAGGCAAAAATTAAGGCAGCCCGCTAGATCGAAAACCCCAAAAGCGCGGTCTAGGCAAAAGATAGGGCTAAACCAAAAAATGAATAAAAGAGAAGAGCCCTTCATCATAATCATAAAAAAGTCCAGCAGGAGAATGTCAGTCACTTTTCCAGATGCATCAATGAAAAAGAATAGATTGCATTTAGGGCATCCACACACAAGTAGTCGCACAAAACGACTTTGTCAAGGTAAAAAAAATAAAAAATCACTTTCAATAAAAAACAAAAAACGAAAAGCATTCATGCATATAAGGAGATTAGCTCCATATTTGTGATTGAAAACAGGATCACTGAGACCGAGTCTCCAAAATAAAGCCTTCAAGAAAATGGAGCAAGTTGTCAATCAAGCAACTCATGAAAATAAGAGCTTCCAATATCAAGAGCTCCAGCTACCATCCTTCTACCCAGAAAAGAAGGCACAAGAAAGTAATAAGTCTCCAAACATTGCTCTCCCTCAAAAAAGAAGAGTGAGTTGTCATAAGAAGCTTCCAGAAGCCAAAGCTCCAATCATCACCCAATAAAAGAGGGCACAATCATCAGACATCATAAAAGAAAAGCCGACGGAAAGGCTTAGTCATCCCCAAAAGGATCCTTGCCTACTCCAGAGGCAAAACAAAAAGATTACCTCACGACTCAGCTACATCACCACATGAGTCATCGAGCACACTCACCCAAAGTCGCCTCCACACTCCCCAATGGAGAATAAAGGCTTCAAGAGCCCACCATCATCAACAATCAAAAGAGTCCAGTCCAGTCTCCATACCATCAAGGGCTCAACACAAAAAAAAAAGAAAGAAGAGAAAACCCTTCATCTCCAGCAGATGACAAAAAAGGCCATGACAGAGAAGGCCAAATAAAAATCCTCAAGTGGATCTCCAAAAAATTCTACAAAAAGGAATCAGAAATTCCTATCCACCAGTGGAATAAGAGCTTCACAAGAATAGCTCGCATCAACATTAATCAAGGAGACAAGACTCCATCCCCAAAAAAGAAAAATCATATCCCCAGGAAGTCAACTAATTCCCTGGTGGATCACTAAAGAAATAAAACGTCATCCCTAGTGGACCTCCCCAAAAAAAAAAAAAAAAAGAAGGGAAAAAGCCAGCGTAATAAAAAGAGACTAAAAAGTAAAAAGGCTTACGCATTATCCCCATAAAAAAGCCAAATTTCAAAATCACGATAAAAAAGAGATAAATCGCGAAAAAGGCGAAATCAAAACCATTACAGCAGAATAAAGAGCTTCAAGGAAAATAGCTCTAACCTTCTACACCAATAAACGAAGGTACACCAGAAAAAGCCAACGGAAAGGCTTGATCATCCCCAGCGGAATAAGAGCATAGGCAAAGCCAGCTCAAAACAATAGCATCCAACACGGAGTCAAAAACTCCATTTCTCCCTCAGGGGGCAAAATTAGATCCCCGGGAAGGAAACCAATTCCCAGGTGGATCAATCAAAAGAAAGATCATCCCCGAGTGAGCCTATTGCAAAGGCAAAACTTCAAGTTCATTCTCGAATGTCATATGCATAGGCAAGACACTGCCAAGCAAGAGCCGAGCGTCCCCATAAAGCAACATTAGCCTATTCGGAGGCAAAGAAAAAAGCAAAACCAAAAGTCTTCACCTCCAAACGGAACATCCGCCTACTCGGAGGCATTACCAAAAACTCAATGGATATCCGCCTACTCAAGAGGCGTCACCAAGATCAACAAATCCCCGGAGGATTCCCGCCTACCTAAGAGGCACTTATCAAAAATTCCCGACAACCAGGCAAAGTCGGATGACAAATACCAAAAGATCAAAAACAAAGAATCCTCAACAAACAACAAGCCTGGATGGCTATCGAGGAAAAGCCAACAAACAAAAATCACCCGACCAACCGGCAAGAGTTGGGTGATCACCACAAGAAAAATCAAAGTCAAAGAATCCCCAGCAATCAACAAGCCGGACGAACACCAACAAAATCCCCGGCGCAGACCGGACGACAATTCCCAGAAAAGACAAAAAACAAAGACAGAACACATCTCAACAATGGACTGCATTTACCAGCCTGATGGGGGGTTCATACCCATCCAGTCCCACACAACGGACTGCAACTACCAGCCTGATGGGGGGTTTATACCCATCAACCGAAGGATCGGCTACCGTCAGAAGGAGTATCTCGAGGTTTTACCACGTGTCCACCGAAGGGATCGGCTACATCAGAAGTAGTATCCTGGAAGTGCACGAACACAGAAATCACTCCCCAGAGAATAGGCGCATGAGCCACCCGAGCAGTAAGCCGCCACTACCACCAGTCCTTCGCAACGGGACTGTACCAGCCTGATAGGGGGTTTATACCTATCAACCAGCACATAAAAAGCGCCCGCCAGGCGCATGAGCTACCCGAACAGTAAGCCGCCACCACCACCAGTCCCACGCAACGGACTGCAACTACCACCCCGATGGGGGGTTCGTACCCATCAACCGAAGGATCGGCTCCGTCAGAAGGAGTTGCTGAGGTCTTACCACGTGTTCACCGAAGGGATCGGCTACGTCAGAGGTAGCATCTCAGAAGTGCACGTACACCAAAGTTTCCCCCAGAAGATCAACCGCTACAAGATGGGACGTCTGAAGGGCAACCGGGCAAGAGGGTCAACTCCTTTACCCCCCAGTCGATCGTCCCGGCACAGAAGGCCAACAGTCGACTGGACGGGTAAAGGGGGGGCAGCTGTAGACCCCAAATCTTGCCCGGCCTCCAAATAAAGACCAGAAGACCTCCTATTTGAAGATGGACAAGCCTAACAAGCCATTAGGAGAGACTATTAGGCCCCATACTAGGGTAGGAGGGAGTTTCTGTACCAAAAAATAAGTTTTCTCGCTTTGAAGGGACGAGACCGCGTTCTGGGCAACCCAGACCGCCGTTTCGCCTCGCGTAGGAGTCGAGACCGCCGTCTCGCTTAACGAGACGGCGGTCTCGTCACCAACGAAAGACGAGACGGCGGTCTCGTGTAACCAGACGGCGGTCTCGTTGTTTTGATAGGACGAGACGGCGGTCTCGACCCTGTCAGATGAGAACGGTGATCTCGCCACCTGACAGCGCGAAAACCTATAAATAGGGGCTCTCCCCCCCTCATTTACACACACCACAGCTGCATAGCTCTCCCTTCTCTCTAAAACTTCTCTCTAGAATCCCTCCGACGCATTTCCGGAGTTTCTGAGTGCTTTCAAGAGTGATTTTTCGGCGTTCGAGAGGTTTTCCGACGCCTTGTAGAGTGAAGGGCTGCCATAAAGCACCCTATTTTTTTAGAGAATTAATATAAAGCGCGCTTCGGAGGTTCAAATTCTCTCCCTTCACCTTTACTGTCTTTATCTTAAATTATGCAATAGATAATAGGGCCATGTAGTCATACTTTTAAATTCCACAGAATAAAAAGGGCGAAGGTGTATTTTTCTAGTTTATCAATAAAATAAGCCGGCCTGTCATAGGGAACCCGAAAGGGGCGTCGTAAAGGGACTAATACTCCCTTTACACGTAACCAACTCCCTTACCCAACTCTGGTTCTAATGACCAAAGTTGGTTTTCGAAAACCAACGCCTTTTAAACCCCTTTTCCGATGTTTCCGGTAAAAACATCGGTGGCGACTCCATAGAACCCAAAATAAATAAGTCCTTGGGTTAGCCCGGTTATCGGGCAACTCAAGGACACTTTTCGAAAACCTCGTCTCTAGGTTAGCCCGGTTATCGGACAACCTAAGGACGTTGTAACCACCAATAAAAAACGCGAAAAAGAGTCGAAAAAACATCGCGTCGCTCCGACCGACCATCTCTCTTTTGAGACGGCGGCGACAACCCCAAGGACCCAAAAGTTATGGGGACCTAAGATTACTATGTTCTTGTTTTGTAGGAAACTTCCAAATCCAAGAAGTCTATGTGGTATCTTGATAGTGGATGCTCAAAACATATGACCAGAGACAAAACGAAATTTGTAAGTTTCAAAGCTAAAGAAAGGATATGTAACCTATGGGGACAATAACAAAGGAAAGATACTTGGAATCGGAAACATTGGTGGTGCAAACACTTTGGAGATAGGGATGTGCTTCTTGTTGATGGACTAAAACATAATATCCTAAGTATAATTCAACTTTGTGACAAAGGATTCAAGGTGATGATGAGTACATAAGAGAGGCTCTTGAAGAATTGTATTTGAATGAGAATGAGCCTTCTCAACCAACTGAATTAGCAAAAGAATTGCAATCACCAAGAGGACTTTCAATGGACAATATTATTGGTGATATCTCAAAAGGGGTAAGAACTAGAAATATGACCAATTTCTGTATGTCTGTAGCTTTTGTTTCACAGATAGAACCCAAAAGTGTTGAAGAAGCTCTTAAAGATGACCAATGGTGCATAGCAATGCAAGAAGAACTTAATCAATTTGAAAGGAATCAAGTCTGGGAATTAATTCCAAGAGAAGAATCACATCAAGTAATTGGACCAAAATGGGTATTTAGAAACAAACATGATGAAAATGGAAATATAACAAAGAATAAAGCCAGACTTGTTGCCAAAGGTTACTGTCAAGAGGAAGGTATTGATTATGATGAAACTTATGCTCCTGTTGCCAGGTTAGAGGTTGTACGCCTACTTCTTGCTTATGCCTCATTGATGAAATTTAAATTATATCAAATGGATGTAAAAAGTGCATTATTAAATGGGTTTATCAAAGAAGAAGTATATGTGGAACAACCCCCTGAATTTGAAGATTTTAATTATCCCAATCATATTTTTAAATTGAAGAAAGCATTATATGGTTTGAAACAAGCTCCTAGGTCTTGGTATGAAAGATTAAGTAGTTTTCTAACTTCAAATTATTTTTCTAGAGGAAAAATTGATTATACTTTATTTATTTAGAAAGTAAAAGAACATATCTTATTAGGTCAAGTATATGTTGATGATATCATTTTTGGATCAACTGATAATTCCTTATGTGTAGAATTTGCTAAGATAATGTAGGGAGAATTTGAAATGTCAATGATGGGAGAATTAACGTTCTTCCTTGGACTTCAAATCAAACAACTTAAAGATGACATTTTTGTCTCTCAAACCAAATACTACAAAGAGATTCTCAAGAAATTTTGAATGGACACTTCAAAGGAAGCTAACACACCCATGGGAACTTCATGCTATTTAGACAAGGATGAATCAGGTTTGGAAATTAATCAATCTATGTATAGAGGTATGATAGGTTCACTGTCATACTTAACTGCAAGTAGACCTGATATTATGCATTATGTTTGTGTGTGTGCTAGATTTCAAGCATGTCCAAAAGAATCTCACTTAACTATAGTAAAAAGAATTTTAAAATATTTAAAAGGAACTACAGATTTTGGTTTATGGTATCCATCTGAAGCTTCTCCTAGTTTAATAGGTTATTCTAATGCTGATTATGGTGGATGTAAAATAGACAGAAAGAGTACTAGTGGAACATGTCATTTGTTAGGATCATCATTAGTGTCTTGGCATTCTAAGAAACAAGCATGTGTTGCTTTATCCACTACTGAAGCTGAATATATTGCAACTGGTAATTGCTGTGCTCAAAATTTATGGATGAAACAACAATTAGAAGACTATAGTATCTTTCTAAGTGATATTCCATTGATGTGTGATAATACAAGTGCAATAAATCTTACTAAGAATCTAGTAATGCACTCTAGAACTAAGCATATAGAGATTAGACATCATTTCTTAAGAGATCATATTAGTAAAGGAAATTGTAAAATTGAATATGTTGATACAAAGTATCAATTAGTAGATATTTTTACTAAACCTCTTCCCAAAGATAGATTCTATGATCTTAGAAGAGACTTAGGAATATTAGAAATAGCTTAAATTCTGCTTAATTAATCAGTTTTTGCATGATTGTAATGTTATAATCGATTATGTAGGGTATTAATAGATCATCATATGTCTAAACCTCAAAAATTTGACGATCTCTCTGGAATACTTGGTTATTTGAAACAATAATCGATTATCTGCACCTAAATGTCCAAAATCTGAAGTTTCTCTCTGGAATAATCGATTATTTCAACTAATAATCGATTAATTACTCATTTAATCGATTAACAGCATCAGTTAATCGATTAAATGGTTCTGTTGATGGTTTAATCAATTATTTCAAGCTTTAATCGATTAAACTGGGTAGTTTTCATGAACTAGTCGTTTCAAACGGCTCTTTTGGCACTCCTTCACCCTAATGTGACCTTTTATGACCGTTATACATGTTTTCTATATATAGGAAGCCTTCATTTCACTTCTCCACACCTCAAATTCTTGAATCCAAGCATTCTAGCATCATTCAAGCCTTCTTGCTTTCTCCTAACCTCACTTGCCTTCAAAACTCTCTTGTTTTTCTTCTAATCCTAAATGGCTTCCTCTTCTCGTGCTAAGATTCCCACAAGAAGAAGATCTGCTCCTGCCTCTCATCCCCGTCCAAATTCTGTTGAAGGATGGATCTCAGATGATGAGGGTAGACAAGAATTTCTCACCTTCTAGAAGGAAAGAGGTATCATTACTCCAAAATTCATTATTGGTGATCAATTCATCAATAGGGGATTTAATTTTCTAAATCTTCTTGAAATTCAAGGTGTCCTCCCATTTATCCAAATGCAAGGTACATACTACCCTGATTTAGTTAGGGTATTCTATTCTCGTTTCAAATTTAGAGATCAAGTAGCCACTTCTCGTGTCAAGGGTGTAACTATCATTCTTGATGACGATATATGGGAAAATGTTGCCCATTTTAATGTAAGAGATGATGCTATTAATATTTTTGTGGAGTTAGACGATTTTGACAGAATTATGGCTTACCGTTCTTTTCTCCGCAACCCCTCCATGGAGATTGGGCGTCTTCTTCTGGCCGGCCCATTAAAGAAGGAGGAATGCTTGTTACTGCATCTACTTGTCTGGATTTTATGTCCCCGGGCAACCAACCATGCCCAATGCTCATCCATAGATCTTTGCATTATTCATGCAATCATGAATAATGAGCCAAGATTGGGGCAGCCTTGTCACCATGACCATGCTGAAAGCTAGGCGTCATCCTACTTTAAAATTCCCTATGTTCTTCTTATCTCTCGCATTTTAGAGTACAAAGGAGTGAATGTTGAAGGAGAGCAAACGCTAAGAACAACAAATTCAAATCGAATGTTTGATAGCACGCTAACTCAACTTCAAATGGTGCGAGTCAATAACATTTATGTTCACAAAGACGACGTTCCCAACATGGCTGAAAATGCTGAAGATTCTGATGAATAGATGCCTCCTGCTGCTGAGTTCCCCTCTGAACATCTTCTTCCCCTCCTACAACCCGACAATCAATGGAAGATATGATCTTTGATATGAATCAAAGAATGTAAGAATTCTTCACAATCTCTCAAGAACGGCATGAGGAAATCATTCGCCGTATCTCAGATGTAGATGATAGGGTCTGTAACCTAGAGGATAGGTTTGATGCTCAGTTCAATAGCGATGCAAGTGAGTTTTAATCTCTTCCACATATCTCTTTGTTTGTAATAACTTTAATTTATGAAATAAAATTGGTATTTTTGCTTTGTTTGAGGGGGAGTTATTTTTAAATTATGCATTTATTGAGGGGGAGCTTTCATTTTTTAATCATAATCAAAATAGGCGGAGACATTATTTAAAGCCTCTTATGTTTCTTATATTTATTAAATTTAAATGTTGTCTGGTATGTTTAATGTTTTTGTTAGTTGTGACAGACAAAACAAGTTATTACAAAGGGCTTTAAAGAAAATTTTGATCATCATCAAAAAGGGGGAGATTGTTGAAACATACAAGGATATGAATGTTGAACATATATGTATATGAAGCCTGTTGATTTTGATGATGATTCAAGAACAAATGACTTAAATATTTGAGAACTTGTAATATTATGTAATAACTCTGTTTTTATGATTTTGAGTCTGTAAATTTAGAGTCTAAGATAGCCAGCACATAGTTTACTCTTTAAAGGTTCTAAAAACTCATTTTTATCAAAAACATACTGGATTAATCGATTAAATGGCACGATAATCGATTATTACAGAGAAAAAAACCATTTTCAGTATCTGCTCTCTCAAATAATCGATTAAAGCCCATGTTAATCGATTAACAGGGCTATTAATCGATTAATTACTTAGTTAATTGATTAATCTGTGTGATTTTGGGTTCCAGGTGTATTTGGCTCTGTAATAATCGATTAACACTCAAGATAATCGATTATTTCAGTCAGATATGTGTTTTGAATTTCAAAATTGGACCAAGTTTCGAAAACCCTATTCCCAATTCACCAGGTTTCGAAAATCCCCAATTCCCAAACCCTAATCCGTCTACTTAAGGTTCTCTAAGGCTCTCTGCAAATTGAACAACCTTTTTCAAAACAAAAGTTGAGAGTTGTGACTGCCAGAGAACTGTTTGTTGGAGGAAAAAGGGGCTTTTGGAACCTAGTGTGGGCTAGAAGTAATAAGAATCACTAAGTAGGTTTTCTTGGTGGATTGTGTGTTGTGTTGTCTCTAGGGAAAGCTGTTCTTCATCTCTTGTGTGACTTAAGAGAGGTGTATTATTTACCTTATCTTCTTATTTGTAATCTGATTATATAACCGTGATTATAGTGACAGCGTTAATCCTCTATTAGAGTGATTAGCAACTGGACGTCGGGTCTTTTGATCTGAACTAGTATAAATCATCTGTGTAAGACTCTATCCTTTCTCTATTTACTATACACAGCAATTTAATTGGTGAAATTTGGAAAAAAATTTAAAACCCTAATTTTTGTTAAGAAACCAATTCACCCCCCCTCTTGGTTTTTGTCTGGATACGCAAACATTCCGCTGCGCGATTCTAACAGCGACTCTATAACAACCCCTTTGAAAATTTGCTCTTAGGTCCAGCCCGGTTATCGAACAACCTAAAATCTCTCTTTCGAAAACCTCGACCTTAAGTCCAGCCCGATTATCGGACAACCTAGAGGCATTGTAACACCACCCATCCAAAACGCGAAAGCGGGAAGTCGGAACCATCACGTCGCTCTGACCGCCTCTTTTGACAGTGGCGACATGAACATGAAGAGCTAGTAGAGAATTGTTGTCACCGATAAAAGAAGCGGTCGGAGCAACACGATGGTTTTTTTATTCGACTTGCATTTTAAAAAGTGTGGTCATCACCCTTAGGATGTCCGATAACCGAACTATTCTAAGGGTGAGATTTTCATAAATGGGTCCTGGAGTCGCCACCAATATTTTAACTAAAAACATTAGAAAAGGAAAAAAGAAGGCAGTGGTTAAAACCAACTTTGGTCATTACAACCAGAGTTAGGTAAGGGAGTTAGTTACGTGCGAGGAAGGTATTAGCTTCCCCACAACGCCCCTTTCGGGTTCCCTATGATGGACTGTTTAATTTTAAAATAAGAACATTAAAATTATGCTTTTACCCTTATTTATTCATTGTGAAATTTATATAACTGACTACATGGTCCTAATATCTAATGCACAGAGAGGGTAATAAAAGCGATAAAAGAAAGAGAGTAAGGGATGTAAAAACCTCCGAAGAAAGCTTTTATGTGTATTCTTGTAAAGGGCGCTTTTTGGTAAACCCCACACTCTACACAAGTATTCCTCTCTTGAATCGAAAACTACCCAAAACTGCTTAAACAAGCTAGAATTGGACTTTTGGAGCAAGAATAGCAAGTATATAGAGTATCGGAGTAAGAACTATATAATTTATGGTTTTTTTCTGTGTCTTTTTCCCTGAAACGGAGGTCTTATTTATAGAAATTAGTGTCTGTCAGACTGGGATGGTCATCTCGCCTGACAAAGATTGAGATCGCCATCTCGCCATTCAAGATGGCGGTCTCACCATTGGCGAGTGGTGAGATGACCTTCTCGCCAAACGAGACAGCGATCTCACCATTGGCGAGTGGCGAGACGGCCTTCTCGCCAAACGAGACAACGGTCTCGCTCTTTTGGCGAGACGGCCGTCTGGCCAAATGGGACGGCCTTCTCATTCTTCTGGGCAAAATTCTCTTATTTTTGTGTACAAAAAGCTTTCATATTCTAATGTGGAGCCTAGTAAGCACGCCTAGGGACCTTTGAGGCCTTGTCCATCTTTGAACGAAAGTCTTCTTCTCTTTATTGTGATGTCGGGCAAGATTTGGGGTCTATATCTGCCCCCCCCCCTTCACCTGACTAGCCGACCGTTGACCCAATATGCTAAGAAATCAGCTGGACGGTGAAGGAGTTCACCCCCTTGCCCTGTTGTCCTTTGGTTACTTCCTTTGTCGTAGTAGCTGACCCTATGGACGCTGAATGTGATCCTCCGGGATACTCCTTTGATGCGGTAGCTGACCCCTTTGGTTGTAAAATCTAGTTTAAGCCCCCTTTTGTAAGGGTTGATGAGTGTAGACCCCAAATCTTGCCCGGTCTCACAATAAATATCAGTAGACCTCCTTTCCGAAGATGGACGAAGCCTAAGAAGCCACTAGGAGAGACTATTAGGCCCCATAATAGGATAGGAGGGATTTTTGGCACAAAAATAAGGATTTTCGCCTTTTTGGGTCGAGACAGCCGTCTCGGATTCGAGACCGCCGTCTCGTTTGGCGAGACCGCCGTCTCGCCATTCCTGCAAGGCGAGACGGCCGTCTGGAATGTCGAGACGGTCGTCTCGACCTTGTCAGACGAGACGGCCATCTTGACCTGACAGGCGCAAATCCCTATAAATAGGGTGCTCCCTCCCCTCATTTCCACACACCACACAACTTTTCACTCTCTCTCTAGTCATATCAAGAGTTTCTCTCTCTAGAATCCCTCCGACGCATTTCAGGAGCTTTTGAGTGTCTTTAGAGTGTTTTTAAAGCGTTTCGAGAGGTTTCCGACGCCATGTAGAGTGAAGGGCTGCCGCAAAGCACCCTATTTTTAAAGAATTAAATAGAAAGCTTGCTTCGAAGGTCTCTACTCTCTTTCTCTACCTTTTACTGCTTTATTTAAATTATGCAATAGACATTAGGGTCATGTAGTCATAATTTTTAAATTCCGCAAAATAAAAGGGCAAAAGCGTATTTTTCCAGTTTATTTATTAACAGAATAGCTGGCCTATCATAGGGAACCCGAAAGGGGCGTCGTAAAGGAACTAACACTTCCTTTACGCGTAACTAACTCCCTTACCCAACTCTGGTTCTAACGACCAAAGTTGGTTTTTCGAAAACCAACGCCTTTTAAACTCCTTTTCCGATGTTTCTGGTAAAAACATCAGTGGCAACTCCAGAGAACCCTTAAAAATAGCTCTTGGATTAGCCCGGTTATCGGACAATCCAAGAGCACCTTTTCGAAAACCTCGCCTTCAGGTTCAGCCCGGTTATCGGACAACCTAAAGGCGTTGTAACCACCAATAAAAAATGCAAAATATAGAGAGTCGGAAACCATCACGTCGCTCCGACCGCCTCGTTTTGACGGCGTCGACAGATGGCAACTTCACTGGGGAAGCCTCGAGAGTTGATCCCATTTAGTGATGGGCCAGCTTAAAAATAAATAAACCAAGAAAATAACGCTCTTTCCCTACCTTGTATTAAATCATGATTTATTGTTTGGCTTTAATAAACTGTTGTTTGTTTATACTTACGCGATTGTGTGAAATAAAGACTGTACACAAACCCTTGCACACAACAGTTCCCTCTATACCCGGGGGCAAGTGAGAAAACCATAGGGAGTGGGTGGCAGGTACGGTTCGCTGTAGTGATGGCCTTGTGCCCACCGGTGTGATCGGAAACCACCACTCAAGGTGATAACCTTCCTCTTTTGGGAACAAGACTGACTATGGCCTTAGTGCTAAGCATGGTTGGTGTTAGAAAAGTAGTTTTAAATCAAGAGGGGGGGGTGAATTGATTTTTGAAAGTTTTTCGCAATACACAGATTATCTAATCCGAAAATTAAGATTACTTATCAATTCACAAATCACAAAGCAATCAAACAGTTTAAGTGCAACAGCAGATATTAAAGAGAGAAAGGTTAGGAAAGATTTCACCGGTAATTTTATACTGGTTCACCCAATACCAGGGCTACGTCCAGTCTCCAGCCAAATTCCAGTTGGGTTCCACTAGAATAGATGTTTTACGGACTCACACTCTTACACCTATTCTAACTCTCCACCAAGAACCAAATTCCGGCTCTTGGAAACCTCTCGCAACCAAATTCCAGCACGAGAGAAACCGAGTGCCCAAATTCCGGGCACCACACACAAGAACCAAATTCCAGCTCTCGCTTTAACCTTTCCACCAAGAACCAAATTCCAGTTCTTGGCAACTTTCTACAACAATTGTAGAAAACTTGTACCCAAATTCCAGGTACAAAACAAGTACAAATGAATGAATAGAAATTTAAAAGAAGAAACAAAGAAAGCTCAAACCGGATTACACCAATCCACGGTCGGTTTCTTCTTCAAAGAAATGCAAAGTGCCTCAAGAAAGATTTCAAAAGAAGTTCACAAAAACAGTTGTGTATCTTTCTTGAAAAATGCTAATAGTTGTTTGTATTGATTGCTTGAATTGTGTAAAAGCTGATATGATAAAAGTTCCAAGCAATTTCGTTTATAAAAGAGTATTTTCAAATCTGCTGCATTAATTAATCAGTTGAAAGTTTGTTTTAATCTGTTGAAATAGTCGTTACAATCTGTTAAAAGTCCTTTCAACCCATTAATGCGTTCTTGATCTTTAACGAGAAAATGTTTTAGTTGATACGATCACGTTTTTATCGGTTAAAACGTTTTACAAACATTTTCTAAGTATAAAACAATCGATTGAATCGCGTATTAATCGATTGATTTGTTTAAAAACCTTCTTATAAAACTTTCTAAGTTATTTTAGGCGATATAAAGTCATTTCAATCGATTGAAAAATTGCACATATATTTTCAAGTCATTTTAATCGATTGAAAGTTCGTTTTAATCGATTGAAAAGATTTTCTAAGTTATTTTAATCGATTGAAATACGTTTTAATCGATTGAAATAAGTCTGATCGGTCATAATTCAATTCTGATCGATCATAACCAACTCGATCGGTCATAATTTCATTCTGATCGATCATCCTGACTTCCAAAGTGGTTTTAATCGATTAAAACGTGTTTTAATCGATTAAAAGCAATCTGATCGCTCATATTTAAAATCTGATCGATTATATTTCATTCTGACCTGTTATATTCGAATTCCAATCGGTCATAAAGGGTTTTTAATCGATTAAAAGGTTTTTGTATCAATTAAAATGCTGTGAAAACACTTCTATAAACATTCTAAGTGTTTTAAACGTTTCTTTAAAAAACTATATCAGTTAAAACCATTGTTAAGAAGGTTCTTTGTCAAAATGCTTTTGTTTGATTTGTTTAAAACTATTTTTGAGGCATTTTGCAAATTGAGTGAAGAAGCTTTATGCAGTGGAAAAGTAAAGTGGTTTTACCTAAGCTTTCTGTTAAGACACACTAAGTCTTCAGCTCCTTTGTTCTGAGTGACTTGTTTGACATCTGCAGAGTTGGCCCTTGACTTTATCTTTGACTTCATCAAATCAATGAGATCTTTGCTAGGATCACTTTCAGTCTCCCCCTATTTGATGAAGACAAACACCATTTTGAAAAAAAACAATCTCTGCAAAATAAGTCACTTGATAATGAGGTTAGGTGAGAAATATAAGAATGTAATAAAGTTTTATTTCTCCCCCTAAAACTTATTTCTCCCCCTAAACTGTTGCTCTTAAATTTATCTTAAAGTGATGCAACTATTTCTCCCCCTTTTGACTTCATCAAAAATAGGGAATAGAAGAGAAAAGAATAAAATGTAAGGTTTCGAAAAATATGCTCAAGTTTTTGAAAATACAAAGTGAATCAATATTTCACTCATGAAAAGAATCAATTAAAGTTGATTCAAACTTATCTCCATTAACACGTTTGTAATGAATACAATTAACACGTGTAAAGATAAGGGAATCACGCTTTAGTAGCATGTTTACAAAAACAACCATTAACTAAAGCCTTTAATCTTTCTTCCCAGAATAAAAATCGATTAAAAACAGAGCATAATCAGTTAAAATGTTCTTGGTAAATGATTTTAATCGATTGAAAGAAAAGTTTAATCGATTAAAACATTTAAGATTTTGAAAACATGAAACTTTAGTAAAAATAATCGATTATTTCGATTTTGAATCGATTAAAACAGTAATGCAATTTGTTGTTTTAAGTTTATTTAATCGATTAACAAGATGTTGTATTGATTAAAACAATCAGTTTTGAAAATGAAGTAATGTTTAATGCATATTTTGTAAAACTGATCATTTAGAAGGATGTTTTAACAATACTAACAACTATATTGATTAAATCTTAGCTAATAGATCCATCAGAATAAAATCTTATTTAGCTAAAGCTCTCGAGGATCTATTTAAATTCTATCTAGATTAACTTTAAACCTTCATTATATAAATCAAGGCTAAAAATATTGTTTCGTTTAATAACCGAGTGATACTACAGATCATAAATTGAAATTAGCATCAAAAGGGATAAGATATAAAGGAAAGGTAAGAAGGGACCCCGTTTATCCACCAATATTTAATTATCCCAATTTCCTTGGTTTAGTTGCAAATCCTCCAGTTTGGTGTAAACGAATTTGTTCTTATTTCCCGATTATTTGTGTCGAGATGCCAAAATACGTGACTCGGTCATTTGATCCTCAACCACTTTTCGCTGGAACGGATTTTGCTCTATCAACCATTTATTCAACAACAACTGACTTTCCTGTATCGATGAATGCACACGAAACTTTTCCGAAAAGAAATCTTTTAGCGAGTTCATTGTTACTATTGATCGCATTACAGTCCATGGTTGACACTCAATGGAATTAAATGTTTCTTTAGGAACATCAACTATTACACATCCGAGGCAGTAATCATGTACCGACGGACGTACATTCACTATCGGATTCCACACGAGTGCACGATACCATAAATTGCATGAATCACAGATTAATGATGTACCGAGATAGGAATTTCCTTTCAAAATAGCCAACCCATTTTGAACCCTGCAGCTTATCATCATCCAAGCAAATAACTGTATTTTTATTAATGTAGTATGATGGGTGTTATTCTCACTTATAGTGAACCAGTCATCATTATCTTTTGAGGAATGAGTCATTTTTAACTTTGTTGTTTCCAAGTGGTATCATATGCACAAGTGATTAACAAAAAACTTATTCTGGTAGAGTGGGCAATGATTAGTAATGAGGACAGTGTGATGACAATCAATCCAGAATTCTAAAACAATATAAAATTTATCCCTGTATCGACCATAAAACATACATTCCCTGTACCACGTTATTCAATTTTTGAATTGCTTGTTCCAGATTGGTTCCCTTATAGTGTCACCTCGTGACATTGATGATTAAAGCAAATATTCAAAGTTGCACAGTTCCAATGAATTTCACCAAGAGTTTTGAACCAATGCATGCTCAAAATTATTTCAAATATATTGCAATGTAATATCAAGAAATTTAATGAAAACATGTGTTTATTGGATTTCCTAGTAATGAATAACTTATTACCAGAAACAATTATCACCAAAAAAAATTTTTTGATAAACTATGTTTTCAGTCCTAACAGTTTGACCTGTTTGTAACTAGTGTCTATAAGAAAAGTTACAGTCTATTCTTTAATAATTCCTTTGATTTTCAATGTATTACTACGCAACATTCCATGTAAAGTATTAAGAGAGATGTAGACATCTACAGCTTGAATCATGACTATGTTAAAATAACTTTTTCATCTATGGATAACTTTCCCACATGTAAAGTTTGCGAGTAATTCAATCGGCAATAACTTTCCCACATTTATTCCACTAGTCTTAGTTTCTAATTCAAGGATTTTTTCAGCATGTGCCATTTAAGGAAAATTAAGTGTTTCATAACGAGATAACTTGGATCGGACATATCCGAGACTCATTTATGATTATCTGACCGCTACAGAGGCACAATTTACAGGACGGTGGGTGAAAGTATTATGCAGATTTTGATTTTCACAAGAACCTGGGATTTTGACTTGAATTTGCTTATCAATAATCAATTGAATGTTATAGGACTTATTTATACAACCTAATTAATCAATTAATCAACTAATTATCTATTAATTTGATTTTTATCATTAGGGGTGAAAACATCTATAGTGAATTAATCGATTGTTTTATGAAAGAATCGATTTGTATGGTACAGAATGTAATAAAAAAAATATCACCAGTATTTAAATCGATTAAAACGTAAATAAATCGATTAATTTTGATCCTAAGTGTTTTTAGTTGATATAAATTTATTCTAATCGATTAAAACGACTAAACCAACATTCTGAGAACAATTTAATCGATTATTTCGACATTTCAATCGATTAAAATGGTACTGGTAAGTTATTTCAATCGATTAATATTGGTTTATATCAATTAAAACAATTAATTTAAATACAAGAACCTGGTTTCGCGACTCTGATCTTCAAGGGATTCCCGGACTTGTTCCTGCAAAACAATTAAGTATTTTTCTGGTACCCTTTATAATTATTGGGTCCTGATCATGTTATTTGAAAAGAATTAATCTTTGGAACCCATTTCATTCTCCCTTTAGGAATAGCATACTTTTTAATTCTGCAATATTTTACCTGAATGCCCTTTCTTCATGCAAGTAGAAACATTTGATTGTAGAGTATGAATTCCTATTTGTTTTTGTTTTATCGGATCTAGATTTAAAGCCTATTCCAGTTTTGTCAAACATTAATTTTTGAGATCCAAGTAATATATCAAGATTAGCTTGCCCCTGAGTGAACTTTGAAACAGTTTGAGATAAGAATTCAATTTTCTTTTGCAATTCAGGACAGCTTTTTGCATGGTTTATTGCATTCACAATCGAAGTTAGCATGAATCAGTTTCAAGAATTCATTATCGGTTTCATTTTCACTAATCTGTTTTTCCGGAGAATCAACCTTGAAAACTAGCCGGTTATTTAATCCTTTTAGCCTACTATTTTCTTTTTGAAGTTTCTTAGCCTCCTCATGCATTTCATTAAATGCTTCTTGTAATGCATCATAGTTAACTATATTTGAAGAGGAGCTAGAACTTACCTGGCTGGTTTGTGGATTTTGACTTGCCATTAAACAAAGATTGGCTTCTTCATTTTCGAGTTATCTCGTTGATGACGTATCATTATCATCCCAGGCTATGCAGGCTCTTCTTTTTATTTTTCCTCTTTCTTTTCACTTTGTTTATTTCTCTCTGGACATTCCATTTTAACATGGCCCTGTTTGCCACAACCATAACATTTAAAGTTAGAAGAATCAGTTCTTTTATCATACCTTTTGTGTCTTTCCTTGTCTTGGATCTTTTTCTTGAGGAATTTGTTGAATTTCCTAACAAGCGAGTCCAAGGTTCTCATTATCTTCTTCTGATTCTTGATTTTCTTCAACTTTAAGTGCAATGCTTCGTTCTTCTTCTCGGAGACTTCTTGCTCATTGAATCTTGTGATTTCCATTTCATGTTCTCTCGAGTTTTCCAAACAATGAGGCTATTGTCATGGTGGACAGATCTTTTGATTCCGATATTGCGGTGACTTTTGGCTGCCAGGACCTGTCAAGACATTTCAATACTTTAATATTTAGTTCTTCCTTATCAAAGGTCTTACCTAGGCCCATTAAATGGTTGATGATGTGAGTGAAGCATTTACGCACATCTGCGATGCTTTCACCATTCTCGCATTTTGAACAGACTCATATTCTCTTATCAATGTATGCTTTCCGGCTCTTTTAACATCTGCGAGTCCCTTCATGAGTGACCTCAAGAACATCCCACATCTCCTTAGCGAGAATTGCACTTGGGACACCTCGAAAAATTCATCCATGTTAAGAGCGAAGTAATTATATTTTTTGCATTGCGAGTCACTTTGAACTTTCTTTTTCTCCTCATCATTCAAGCTTGACCATCCTTTATCCGTAATTAGAGGACCATTAGTAATAACATCCCAAGCATTTCAGTCAATGGATTCAATGAAGATTTTCATCCTAATTTTCCGAAAGGATAATGCTGTTCCACGGAATAGTGGAGGTCTGTTAATAGATGCCCCCTCGGAAAACGGTAACTTGTTCTCGACCATGGATCAAGAGACTTGAATAACTTTCAAGCACCTTGCTCCGATGCCAATTGTTAGAAAAGTAGTTTTAAATCAAGAGGGGGGTGAATTGATTTTTGAAAGTTTTTCGCAATACACGATTATCTAATCCGAAAATTAAGATTACTTATCAATTCACAAATCACAAAGCAATCAAACAGTTTAAGTGCAGCAGCAGATATTAAAGAGAGAAAGGTTAGGAAAGATTTCACCGGTAATTTTATACTTGGTTCACCCAATACCAGGGCTACGTCCAGTCTCCAGCCAAATTCCAGCTGGGTTCCACTAGAATAGATGTTTTACGAGACTCACACTCTTACACCTATTCTAACTCTCCACCAAGAACCAAATTCCAGCTCTTGGAAACCTCTGCAACCAAATTCCAGCCATGAGAGAAACCGAGTGCCCAAATTCCAGGCACCACACACAAGAACCAAATTCCAGCTCACTGCTTTAACCTTTCCACCAAGAACCAAATTCCGAGTTCTTGGCAACTTTCTACAACAATTGCAGAAAACTTGTACCCAAATTCCGGGTACAAAAGCAAGTACAAATGAATGAATAGAAATTTAAAAGAAGAAACAAAGAAAGCTCAAACCGGATTACACCAATCCACGATCGGTTTCTTCTTCAAAGAAATGCAAAGTGCCTCAAGAAAGATTTCAAAAGAAGTTCACAAAAACAGTTGTGTATCTTTCTTGAAAAATGCTAATAGTTGTTTGTATTGATTGCTTGAATTGTGTAAAAGCCGATATGATAAAAGTTCCAAGCAATTCTCGTTTATAAAAGAGTATTTTCAAATCTGCTGCATTAATTAATCTGTTGAAAGTTTGTTTTAATCTGTTGAAATAGCCGTTACAATCTGTTAAAAGTCCTTTCAACCCATTAATGCGTTCTTGATCTTTAACGAAAAATGTTTTAGTTGATACGATCACGTTTTTATGAGTTAAAACATTTTACAAACATTTTCTAAGTATAAAACAATCGATTGAATCGCGTATTAATCGATTGATTTGTTTAAAAACCTTCTTATAAAACTTTCTAAGTTATTTTAGGCTGATATAAAGTCATTTCAATCGATTGAAAAACTGCACATATATTTTCAAGTCATTTTAATCGATTGAAAGTTCGTTTTAATCGATTGAAAAGATTTTCTAAGTTATTTTAATCGATTGAAATACGTTTTAATCGATTGAAATAAGTCTGATCGGTCATAATTCAATTCTGATCGATCATAACAAACTCTGATCGGTCATAATTTCATTCTGATCGATCATCCTGACTTCCAAAGTGGTTTTAATCGATTAAAACGTGTTTTAATCGATTAAAAACAATCTGATCGCTCATATTTAAAATCTGATCGATTATATTTCATTCTGACCTGTTATATTCGAATTCCAATCGGTCATAAAGGGTTTTTAATCGATTAAAAGGTTTTTGTATCAATTAAAATGCTGTGAAAACACTTCTATAAACATTTTAAGTGTTTTAAACGTTTCTTTAAAAAACTATATCAGTTAAAACCATTGTTAAGAAGGTTCTTTGTCAAAATGCTTTTGTTTGATTTGTTTAAAACTATTTTTGAGGCATTTTGTAAATTGAGTGAAGAAGCTTTATGCGGTGGAAAAGGTAAAGTGGTTTTACCTAAGCTTTCGTTAAGACACACTAAGTCTTCGACTCCTTTGTTCCGAGTGACTTGTTTGACATCTGCAGAGTTGGCCCTTGACTTTATCTTTGACTTCATCAAATCAATGAGATCTTTGCTAGGATCACTTTCAGTTGGAAGGCTGGAGAGTGGGGACCCTATAATGGGGGCACCTTGGGGGCCTTAGCCTGGTGAGAACAGTTAGAACCTACCCTCGCCAAAGCACTTTTCTGCAGGAAAACCCTACCTCGTGATAAAAACGAATTCTCGCCTGTTCGCGGATGATCGAATTGTGTGTGCATATGTTTGTTATATTTGTTTGTTGCATAGCATAACCAAACAACAGAAGTAAAATCACAAAAAACATTTTTGCAATAAACGCCCTTATCTCGGACAGTCTGCCTTTTAGCTAGCCTGGTTTCAGGTTCTTTGCAAGCTAAGTAGCCACGCAGTTCCGACAGAAGAGATAAGGGACGCTAACTATTCTTTCACATAAAGCTACATTTTATCTCGGACAGTCTGCCTTTTAGCTAGCCTGGTTTCAGGTTCTTTGCAAGCTAAGTAGCCACGCAGTTCCGACAGAAGAGATAAAAGGCTATAAAAAATATATATTACTAAAAAAATAAAATCAACTTCTGACAAAGTCAAAACATTCATATTACATCATATCATGAGTAAAGAAAAACCAAGAGAGAAAATAAAAAGTGAGAGCGCATTCAACATCATTCAAACAGAATCTCTCATGCATAAGCATATCCATGTTAGTTTAAAACACTCAACATGCATTAATAAACCTTTTTCAGGCATTCTAGAAAGTGGCTGGTCCTCTCCCCACCCGCACTCGAGCACAAAAAGCAAAAGCAATGGAAAATTTAGAAGAACAGAACTGGAAGCTCACGGCGGAGGTAATTACCCTCCGCGAGCAAGTGGCCCAACTAATGGAGGTCGTACGCCAGGGTCAGAGCAAGGGCGAAGACCAAGCTGAACACATCCCTCACCATGAGGAAGAGGAATACTTCTATGACGGGAAGGATGCTAAGACTGCACGCATCCTTACCCCAGAAGTGTCCAAACAACAACTCTCTGCCCTGGAGGAAAGGCTCAAAGCAGTAGAAGGGCACAACTTCGACGTCAAGGAGGTGGTGGACATGTGCCTAGTGAAGAATATCCACTTCCCTCCCAAATTCAAGATCCCGGATTTCCCCAAATACGCCGGGATGACCTGCCGAAAGAACCATCTTACGATGTATTGTCGTAAGATGGCCGCCCATGCTGAAAACGAAAAACTCCTGATCCACTGCTTCTAGGAGAGTCTGGCGGACACAACTCTCAATTGGTACATGCAGCTAGAGAGAGGGCAGGTCCAGAGCTGGAAACAATTGGCTGATGCTTTTCTTCATCGCTACCGATACAACATTGATCTGACTCCTGATAGGGCAGATCTCAGGACTCTGAGTAAAAGGAGCGACGAACCTTTCAAATCATATGCCCAAAGATGGAGGGAAATGGCTGCCCAAATAGAGCCTCCTTTGACAGATAAGGAGACATTGGCTATGTTCATCGATTCACTGACTGGAGCGTACTACGACAAGGCAATAGCCAGTACCTCCAACCTTTTCTCAAACATAGTCACTGTAGGGGAAAGAGTAGAGCAGGGGCTGAGGAGCGGGAAGATAGCACAGTCTTCCCAAGCTGGGGTCTCATTCAAGAAGCCTGCTGGCAAGAAGAAGAACGAATTTGTACATGCAATCAACTTTGCCACTCCTTCTTCTACCCCACCAACGCCTAGGCAGCCTCGCAAGAAAGAGAGGAAGTTCACTCCAATTTCCACTTCCTATGGAATGTTGCTGCCTCAGCTGTTGGAGGCCAAACTCTTGACCTGCGCTCCTCCCAAGAAGCAGTTGGAACCTGCCTACCCCGAATGGTATAAGCCAAACGAAAAATGCGCTTACCACTCGGGTTCACCTGATCACTCTACAAAAAATTGCTTGACCCTTAAGTATCGGGTTCAAGAACTAATCGACGTCGGGTGGATAACTTTCGACTCCTCTGCTTCCGATGTCGACGCCAAACCTCTGTCAAAGCCAGAGTAGCAGAGAGGGAGGACTGGGAGGATCAGCCATAGGGTGTCTGTTTTTTAAGCTTTTCTCTATATCTCCTGCGGTCCCCGCCCGTGGCCGCAAGAATTTTGATTAAAAGGGCTTATACATACATCTTCATTCTCTTTAATACACGAGGCATTTTTGTCATATTCATTCTTTTCCCTCTTCTATTTATTATTCTTTCAAAGATAAATTGAATAATAAAATCTATGACTAAAACAGAACCTAAAACACATCATATCTGTGATTGATGAATCTCTGTGGACCCCGGAAACTGAAAGCGAATGGGTCGAGTCCGACAGTGAGCAGGAGACCAACTCTCCGGACATGCAAAGAATGTTGGAAAAAGAAACACATATCATACAACCACATCAGGAAGAGATAGAAACCGTTAATTTGGGAGAAGGGGATGATGAGAAAAAGGTGAACATCGGTACCCAAATAGAAAGCATCATAAAAAGGGGATTGATACGGCTTCTGAAGGAATATATAGATGTATTCGCTTGGTCTTATCATGACATGCCTGGGCTCGACACGAGTATAGTGGAGCATAGATTGCCATTAAAAGAGGGGTTCCGACCTGTGAAACAAAAACTCAAAAGAATCAAACCAGACTGGTCCTTAATGATAAAGGAGGAGGTGCAAAGGCAGTTGGATGCCAATTTCCTTGTAGTTTCTAAATACCCAGAATGGTTGGCCAACATAGTACCCGTCATCAAAAAGACCGGGAAGGTCAGGGTCTGCGTGGATTATAGGGACCTCAATCGAGAAAGTCCAAAAGACGACTTTCCCCTACCGCATATAGACACGCTGGTAGACCATACCGCTACCAACACACTTTACTCCTTCATGGATGGGTACGCGGGATACAACCAAATCAAGTTGGCTGTTGAGGACAGAGAAAAAACCTCCTTTATCACACCATGGGGCACCTTTTGCAATCGCGTAATGCCCTTCAGACTCGAAAATGCAGGGGCAACTTATCAAAGGGCTATGGTCACGCTATTCCATGACATGATCCACAAGGAAATAGAAGTATATGTGGACGACATGATTTCCAAGTCCAGAAATGAAATGGACCACATTCAATATCTCAAAAAGCTCTTTGACCGACTCCGAAAGTATCAACTCAAACTGAACCCAGCAAAGTGTACCTTCGGAGTACGATCAGGAAAACTCCTAGGGTTCATTGTCAGCGAAAGGGGAATTGAAGTGGACCCCGACAAAACCAAGGCAATTTTGGAAATGCCTCCACCAAGCACAAAAAAGGAGGTCAGAGGTTTTTTAGGCCGAATTAACTACATTGCCCATTTCATCGCACAATTGACGGACAAATGTATACCCATCTTTAAACTGTTGCGCAAAAATCAACCAACGGTGTGGAATGAAGAATTCCAACAAGCATTCGATAAGATCAAAACATGTTTAACCAATCCGCCAGTATTGGTACCGCCCGTTGAAGGGAGACCTCTCATCCTATATTTGTCAATACTTGAAGAGTCCATGGGATGTGTGCTCGACCAACAGGACGAAATCGGGAAAAAGGAACGAGCCATTTACTATCTCAGTAAGAAATTCTCAGACTATGAAACCCATTATACACCATTCGAAAAAACCTGTTGCGTATTGGTGTGGGTCACTCAGTGTCTCCGACAATATATGGCTCGGCATACAACATGGTTGGTCTCCAAAATGGACCCAATCAAGTACCTCTTTGAGAAGCCCATTTTAACTGGAAGAATAGCTAGGTGGCAGGTTCTCCTCTCAGAATTTGATATCATTTATGTCACCCAGAAAGTTATTAAAGGAAGTCCCCTAGCGGATTATCTAGCCCATGGATCAACGGACTTATAGGATGACTTTCCCGACGAGCATATCATACACATCGAACACGAAGAGACCAAAGAAGAAGCATGGACAATGTTTATTGATGGGGCTTCAAACATGCTTGGACACGAGATAGGAGCAATTTTGATATCCCCCGAAAAGAAACACATTCCCGTAACGGCCAGACTAAATTTTGATTGTACCAACAACATGGCCGAGTACGAAGCATGTGCGCTAGGGATCCAAGCGGCTTTAGATCATGGGGTTACCAAGCTCAAAGTCTTTCGTGATTCATCCCTTGTCATCTACCAACTTAAAGGTGAATGGGAAACCCGAAACTCAAAACTAATCCCATATCTAGAACACATCCAAGACGTAGTTTCAAGAATGGAAAGTGTTACCTTCCAGTACATCCCTCAAGAAGACAACCAATATGCTGACGCCCTCGCCACTCTATCATCCATGTTTGCCCTAGATCAAGAACATGAGATGCCAATCATCCAAGTTAAGTTGCATAACAAACAAGCTTTTTGCATGACGGTAAATAGCGAGCGCGACCAAAACCCCTGGTACCATGACATCAAGCAGTACCTCATGAGGGGCGAATATCCTGAAGGAATCAGCGACAATGACAAACGAATCATTCGTAAGAGGGCCGTAGGGTTCACGTTGATTGAAGGAACCCTCTACAAAAAGAGCCTTGATTTCACTCTCTTAAGGTGTGTGGACCATGAAGAAGCCCAAACCTTGATAAGAGAAATCCACAAAGGAGCTTTTGGAACCCACGCACCTAGGCATGTCATGACCAAGAAGATTTTAAGGGCAGGATACTTTTGGTCCACAATGGAAACCGATTGTCACCAGTACGCCAAAAAGTGCCATAAATGCCAAATTTATGCTGATAATATCCACGTACCGCCCGCACCTCTCAGTAACCTGGCTACACCATGGCCATTTTCTATGTCGGGCATGGATGTCATCGGACCCATTGAACCCAGGGGGTCTAACGGCCATCGTTTCATCTTGGTAGCAATTGACTATTTCACCAAGTGGGTTGAGGCGGCGTCATACGCGCATGTGACTCGGAAAGTGGTGACCACCTTCATCAAGAAAAATATTATATGTCGGTACGGCATCCCTCATAGGCTCATTACTGATAATGGGACCAATCTCAATAATAAAATGATGGAGGAGTTATGTCAGGACTTCAAAATTCAACACCACAATTCCTCCCCGTACCGACCAAAGAGGAATGGTGCAGTAGAGGCAGCTAATATGAATATCAAGAAAATCGTCCAGAAAATGGTAGTGACCTACAAAGACTGGCATGAGATGCTTCCCTTCGCCTTACACGGATACCGAATGTCGGTACGAACCTCCACAGGAGCTACCCCATTTTCCCTCGTATACGGAATGGAGGTCGTACTACCAGTAGAGGTCGAAATACCCTCTCTACGAGTTATTATGGAAGCAAAATTGACAGAAGCAGAATGGGTCCAAAGTCGGTACGATCAGTTGAACCTAATCGAAGAAAAATGGCTGGACGCCATATGTCGAGGGCAAGCTTACCAAAAGAAGATCAAGAAAGCCTACGACAAGAAGGTCAATCCTCGCACTTTCCAAGAAGGGGATCTGGTGATAAAGAAATTGCTTCCAGCCCAAAAAGACAAAATCGGGAAGTTGACAGCAAACTACGAAGGACCCTTTGTGGTCAAGCGAGCCTTCTCAGGAGGGGCCCTTATCCTCACCAACATGGATGGAGAAGAGCTCCGATATCCTGTCAACTCGGATGCGATAAAGAAATACTACGCTTAAAGACATTGCTCATGACCCGTCAGGATGAAAACTCGCAAAGAGCGTCCTGGGCAAAAGATAGGGTCTATATTCCTCGCTAGGACACGTCCTAGGCAAAAATTAGAGGTTTCAAAAAAAAAAAAAAACAACAAAAAAGAGAGCAATGATTACCTTAGCCGAAAACCGCAAAGGCGACTAAGGTAATACCTCCACAAAAGCAAGCAGACTTCGCATAGTCTTCACTCCGGATTCGAGCATCTCGACTGAAGGGACCAGGAAAAATGGGGAAACAAAGATCACAGACATGATTGTGGCACCCTCATACAATTTAGCCAACCCTGGCCAGCCTTGCTTACAAATTCTTTTGTAAATCCCCATGTAAAAATAAACCATCTGTTTATACCAATAAAAATTGTCTTTTCTTCTCTTTACCCACTTGTGTGAATGCCTCTGTATTAACGAAATATGAGCATGCATAAAACAAGCAATTCAAGAAAGCATAAAAACAAGACGAATGACACCAACCAGGGCCAAGCAAAAAGTACAAGACAGCCTGCTAGATCGAAAACCCGCAAAGTGCGGTCTAGGCAAAAGATAAGGCTCTCATAAAAAAGGAAAAAAGCCCACCAAAATATCTCAGGCAAAAATCAAAACCCTCTAGATCGAAAACCCGCAAAGGGCGGTCTAGGCAAAAGACAAGGTTAAAACAAAAAGTGCAAAAGAATAGAACAAAAAAGAAGAAAGTACCAGTCACTTTCTAGGTGCTCTCAACTAAAATAACTTGCATCAATAGCATCCACACACAAGTAGTCGCACAAAACGACTTTGTCAAAAAATGAAAAAAATAAAAATTACTTCAGATAAAAAAAAACAAACAAAAAATGAAAAGCATTCATGCATGTAAGGAGACTAGCTCCATGATTGTGATTGAAAACAGGATCATCAAGACCAACTCTCCAAATAATGCCCTCAAGAAAACAAAGCAAGTCGTCGATCAAGCGACTCATCAAAATAAGAGCTATAATCATCATTCTTCTACCCAATAAAAGAGTGCACAATCATCAGACATCATAAAAGAAAAGCCGACGGAAAGGCTTAGCCATCCCCAAAAGGATCCTTGCCTACTCCAGAGGCAACACAAAAGTTACCCCATGGCTCAGCACCGCCATCACATGGGTCATCGAGCACACTCACCCAAAGTCTCCTCCACACACCCAATGGAGAGTAAGAGCTTCACAAGTATAGCTCGCATCAACGTCAATCAAGGAGCCAATACTCCATACCTAGAAAAGAAAAAAATAAGATCCCTAGAAAGTCAACTAATTCCCTAGTGGACCCCCTAAAAAGAAGGGAAAAAACCAACGTAATAAAAAGAGACTAAAAAGTAAAAAGGCATACGCTCAATAAGAAAAGCCAAAATCCGGAATCGCGAGAAAAAAAGAAATAAAACAGCAAGAAAAAGGCTGGATTAAAGACAAGCCACTCACCTTGATCAACAAAACTTCGACTACCAAGTAAAAGTCGAACAACAAGCAGGACTCATCCAACCGGCCAGCAAGAGTCGGACGATCACCACAAAAAGTCAAAAGCAAAGAACCCCCAACAAACAAGCAAGCTGGATGAAACGTAAAATCCCCGGCACAACCCGGATGACCATTCAAAGAGGTCCAAGTACACCTACCAACACAGAAATCACTCCCCAAGGAGTCGGCGCATGGGCCACCTGAACAATAAGCCGCCACTACCACCAGTCCTACGCAGTGGACTGTACCAGCCTGATAGGGGGTTCATACCTATCAACCAACACACAAGGAGTGCCTGACCGGCGCGTGGGCCACCTGAACAGTAAGCCGCCACTACCACCAGTCCTACGCAGTGGACTGTACCAGCCTGATAGGGGGTTCATACCTATCAACCTGTGCACACGATGCGCCTGATCTGCGCTCGAGCCGGATCAGTAAGTCGCAATTACCAGCTTGATGGGGGGTTCATACCCATCCAGTTCGATACACAGCGAACTGCAACTACCAGCCTGATAGGGGGGGTTCATACCCATCCAGTCCCACACAGCGGACTGCAACTACCAGCCCGATGGGGGGTTCATACCCATCAATCGAAGGATCGGCTACCGTCAGAAGGAGTATCCTAAGGTTCTACCACGTGTTAACCAAAGGGATCGGCTACGTTAGAAGTAGTATCCTAGAGGTGCACAACACAAGTTTTCCCCAAAAGATCAATCGCCGTAAGACGGAGCATCTGAAGGACAACCGGGCAAGAGGGGCAACTCCTTTACCCTCCAGTCGATCTCCTTGGCACAAAAGGCCAGCAGTCGACTGGTCGGGTAAAGGGGGGGCAACTATAGACCCCAAATCTTGCCCGGTCTCACAATAAATATCAGAAGACCTCC
Organism: Sphenostylis stenocarpa; assembly: GCA_963425845.1. Taxonomy (NCBI): domain Eukaryota; kingdom Viridiplantae; phylum Streptophyta; class Magnoliopsida; order Fabales; family Fabaceae; genus Sphenostylis; species Sphenostylis stenocarpa. The sequence continues at coordinate 37,710,614 of OY731406.1, read as the reverse complement.
TTCCGAAGATGGACGAAGCCTAAGAAGCCACTAGGAGAGACTATTAGGCCCCATAATAGGATAGGAGGGATTTTTGGCACAAAAATAAGGATTTTCGCCTTTTTGGGTCGAGACCGCCATCTCGGATTCGAGACCGCCGTCTCGCCTTGCACAAGTGGCGAGATCATCGTCTCGTTTGGCGAGACGGCCGTCTCGCCACTCGCGAAAGGCGAGACCGCCGTCCCGTTTGGCGAGACCGCTGTCTCACCATTCCTGCAAGGCGAGATGGTCGTCTGGAATGTCGAGACGGCCGTCTCGACCTTGTCAGACGAGACGACCGTCTCTACCTGACAGGCGTGAATCCCTATAAATAGGGTGCTCCCTTCCCTCATTTCCACACACCACACAACTTTCTCACTCTCTCTCTAGTCACATCAAGAGTTTCTCTCTCTAGAATCCCTCCAACGCATTTCCGGAGCTTCTGAGTGTCTTCAGAGTGTTTTTAGAGCGTTTCGAGAGGTTTCCGACGCCGTGTAGAGTGAAGGGCTGCCGCAAAGCACCCTATTTTTAAAGAATTAAATAGAAAGCTTGCTTCGAAGGTCTCTACTCTCTTTCTCTACCTTTTACTGCTTTATTTAAATTATGCAATAGATATTAGGGCCATGTAGTCATAATTTTTAAATTTCGCAAAATAAAAGGGTAAAAGCGTATTTTTCTGGTTTATTTATTAACAGAATAGCTGGCCTATCATAGGGAACCCGAAAGGGGCGTCGTAAAGGAACTGACACTTCCTTTACGCGTAACTAACTCCCTTACCCAACTTTGGTTCTAACGACCAAAGTTGGTTTTTCGAAAACCAACGCCTTTTAAACTCCTTTTCTGATGTTTCCGATAAAAACATCGGTGGCGACTCTAGAGAACCCTCAAAAACTAGCTCTTGGATTAGCCCGGTTATCAGACAATCCAAGAGCACCTTTTCGAAAACCTCGCCCTCAGGTTCAGCCCAGTTATCGGACAACCTAAAGGCGTTGTAACCACCAATAAAAAACGCGAAAATATAGAGAGTCAGAAACCATCGCGTCGCTCTGACCGCCTCATTTTGACGGCGATGACAATGAGTACGCACCCCATCTGGTTTGTAGCCCACTTCGTAGGACTGGATGAGTACGCACCATCATCTGGTTTGGCGAGTACGAACCCCCGTCTGGTTTGGAAGTCCACTTTGTAGGACTGGTGTGGTTTACTGATTTTGTTCATGCACACGTCTTTTTCTTTGGGACTTTCCTTGTCACGAAGTTAAGTGTGGTGGCAGCTTACTGCTCTGGTTCATGCGCCGACTTCGCGGGGAGTGACTTTTGTTTGAGATTATTTTTGTGGTGTATCCTTCCGATTTGTTGGGGATTCTTTGGCTTTCCCCCAGATGGTTGAGTGTTGGGGATTGAATGCCTTTTCAAGCGGACAAGAATCCACTTAATGGCACCTCTGAGTAGGCAATGTTTTATCTGAAGTGTAGTCTTTTGCGACTTGTGTGGTCTAGTTTCTGAGTAGGCTGGTCTTCCTCTTGGGGAATCGATAATTCCTATGAGTAGGCACATGCTTCGTTTAGAGGTGAAGACTTCTGGTTGAAGGTTGTCTTCTCTTTTTGATGGGAGAATGGTAATTTGTTCTCGGAAGCTTTTTGGTTATTTTCGCCTTTTTCTGCAGTTTATTCTTTTTTCTCGCGATTTTGAATTTTGGAGTTTTCGGAATAATGCGTATGCCTTTTTACTTTTTAGTCTTTTTTAGTACGCTGGCTTTTTAAAAGAGAGTAAAGGCAAGTGGCTAACAAAAGGACTTCTATTCATATATTACAAGCTTTTGTACAACATATGAAAGAAATAAATGATAAGGCTTTTATGGCTGTGGCGGGTCCGAATGCGAGGCTGAGGATGGCTCTGGAGGAGGGAACTGCAGGAGCATATGCCTCTGGAATTATTCTTGGCTCTGGATCATGCCAAGCACATGCTAGCTGATCACCTCCAAGCTCTGGATGACTCCCTCCTGCCTCTGGCTAATAGTCCTAGTCATAGCTCGAAAGTGTCCTGCCTCAAGGACATCTGGTCCAGCTGCTAGCGTAGGACCTGAGACTCAGTGTCTATATGTCGGTGGATGCTACCAATGTCATCCCCATATTGCTGCTGCTGCTCAAATCCTAGGGGAATAGGGATATCATCCGACTCATCCAAGTTCCGGATGTCAAGGGTCATGGCGAGCGTCGGGTGCAATACCAACTCAGACCCTTGCCTGATGAGCATGCCCATGTTGACGAGCATCCCCACCTCTCGGCCAGCGGGGTGATGAGGGCAGCCATTAGGATGGCCCCTGCAGGACAACTCCCAAAATCCTTCAGCGCATTCAGGAAGAAGTAACCTGGGTTGCACTTGTGCCCATGGAGCATGCAGTAGAGGACGAAGAGGTCAGGTTGGGTAATCTTACCCTGACTCTCCTTTCGCTCGTGCATCGTCCCTGTCAGCTGCTTGTGGCAGATGCGAAGAGGAGAACTGAGGGTCGAACCTCTCATCTGGGCCGGCAGCATCTGCGACCAAGTGAGATCCTTCCAAATCTCACCGGTTGTGAGGGTAGCTGGCCTCTCACACATAGCACCCTGGTATTTCGTAGTCAGGGTGTCAGCATACTTGTTAAAACCCATGATGATGTTGAATTCATCCAACGTCATCGTCCTGTAGGCCCCGTTCATGAAATAGGAGACCATCCTCTCCGGAGGGACACCCGGGTACATGGCCAGCAAGTCCACCATTGTCACAGAGGCAAGAAACTCCATCGTGGCCTCTCGGAAGATACGAGTAGGAGGATCCTAAAGGAGGAAGTCCCACCCAATACTGTGGATGTAGTCTCTCACATCCTCGTCCCAACCAAACGTGGTTAGGATGCTAAAATCCAATCACAGCAAAGGGTACCAAGTGTAGCTGCTAATGTAGTCAAGTCTGGCCTGGTGCTGAGGCGTAAGTTGGATGGGGTCTGGTGGGGCCTGTGGAGCCGGAGCACCTTGGCCGGGTCCCCGACCGCGCTTCCTGGGTTTAGAGGATTCTCCTAGATGCATTTTGCTCAGACACACTCAGATATGTAGGAAGATGTATGAGATGAAGAGAGAATGTAGGAATGGGATGCTTTGGAAATGACCCGGACGTGCCTATATATAGAAAAATTTCAAAGGTTGAGACGGCCGTCTCATTTTAACGGTCTTTGGGACGACCGTCTAGGATATTGAGACGGTCATCTCACGTTTTATGAAAGGCAAGACAGCGGTCTCGCCTTTGGCAAAAGGCGAGATGGCAGTCTCGCCAAATGGGACGGTCGTCTGGGCTTTTCAGATTTTTTTTTTTTTTTTTTTTGTAAAAAGATATAGGACCTTGTTCATGAATATCTATGCATGCAATGTTTTATGATATGCGTCCTATAATGCTATTTTAGTTAATTTTTCAGAAAGGTTGACTGATGTGTTTTTTTATGACGAGGCTCTTCTGATGCTGTGTTTTAGCAGTACCGTTTGTATCATCCCAGACTTGCCATGACTGAAGAGTGATTTTTGACTAGGGAGCGATCTTGCCATGTTGGTACGCTTTTTCCTTTCTCTGGAGGTTTCAATCCTCTTTGTAGACCCCTAATTTTGCCCGACCACTCAATAAAGGCTAAGAAGACTTCCTATCTAAAGATAAAGCTTCGGTGGACGTCTATCGACATCAATCGACTTCCGAATAAAGAAAGGAAAGCTTCCCAAGAGTCCCAGAACACAAAATCTGGCCAGAATAGTCTAGATGGTCGTCCCAGAAGTCGGGATGGCTGTCCCAGCCAGCCCAGACGGCCGTCCCACATGCCAGACGGACGTCCCAAATCCCAGACGGTCATCTCAGCCTCCCCAGACGCCCATCCCTGTTTTCCAGACCCCAGACGACCGTTCCGAGCTGCCAGGCTGCGAAAACTGTAAATAGGAAGCTCATTTGCCACTTTTTCACACTCCAGACACTTGTCTTCTCTCCCTCCTTCGAATGAATTCTCCGATTGCCTAAAAAGGTAACAATCGATTAAGAAATATTATTCCAGCATTCGATTCTTCTTAGAATTACGATAGAGTTTTTCCTGTAATTAGGGAGGAGAGTCTTTGTAGAGCGGGGGATTGCTAAAATGCATCCTCACAGTTAAAGATTTACAATACAAAGCTTGCTACATAGGTTCTTTTCACTTCTCTTCTCTTTTATTTCTTTATTTATTGCTTTATGTATGCAATAGAAAATAAAATCATGTAGATAGCAATTTTTAAATATTGTATAAATAAAATAGGGTAATAACGTAATTTCTCGTAATCTTTGCTTAATGAATTAATCCGTCATAGGGAACCCGAAAGGGGCGTCGTGGGGGTGCTAACACCTTCCCCACACGTAACTAACTCCCTTACCTAACTCTGGTTATAATGGCCAAGTTTGGTTTTTCTTAAAATCAACGCCTTTTTATCCTTTTCCAATGTTTATGGTCAAAACATTGGTGGCGACTCCATAAGAACCCTTTTGCGAAAATCTTGCTTTTATTAGAGGATAGTTTAGTTGTTGAGCACCTCGGAAGCAATGAACATATTTTAACATAAAACGCGAGTCTAAACCATCTTTTAGTGACCGCTCGCATAAACGTTCGAGATGTCCCTAGACGTCGGAATGGACGGCGGCGACACTCTTGTTGATTACTATGTCTCCATATTCCCTCGTTAATTATCAGAATGTTGTGATAAGGGTCATGAGAAGAGAAGTAAGAGGATAATTGATTCAAAGGCTTGTGTTTTAGAAAGTTTTTTTTGTATTTTTGAAGGGGATTTTGTAAGAATGGTTGGTCAGGGTTGGTCAGAGTGTCCAAGCTAATGTTAAACAAATTTCTTATTTTGGGGGTCTGCGTCTAGCCGATTTTTGTTGCTTTCCTATGGCTGATTGACTTCCCTAGACCGCCCTTTGGATTTTCAGGCTAGGATGTTGTGTTTTGTTTTTGTCCTAACTTTTGTCTAGGTTTCTTTTTTCTTGCTTTGGGAAACCTTGCGAACTTTATTTTGTAACCCTAATTTTTTCCTAGGCTACCCTTTATTGTTGTTCGGGTTTCCTAGCGGGTTGACCCTAATTTTTGTGTAGCCCCCTTGGTGGGTTTCCTACCAGGTATTTTGCCCTTTCTTTTTTTGGCCTTTGGCTTCTATGGGTTTCTTTTAATTTTTGTTTTGTGTTTCTTTTTACACAACATTGGCGAAACAAAGCTTTATTATGATGAGGTAAAACCTTATTTTGTGTTTCTAGTCAATCAGTTTGATTATTTTGAAGATGGCGCATTTTGCTTCTTTTGACGCACTTTTGAAAATGTTTGCTTAAACATGGTTATTATTAAGTTTAGACATGAATAGCAAGAATAAAAACAGATAGTAAGAATTGTATTATTATTAATTAAGAGAGGAATATGTGCCCTTAAGATGTCCGGGGGTCGGGCTAGCCCCAGGGAGTAATCTCTAACAATCACTGGGTTTACATCCCTTAAGAAAGGAAAAAGAACTCCTAATGACTAGAGTTTCTCTTGACGCTTGTATCCCTCCGTTCCTAAAGATCTGCTTCATTGTGCGGAGGGGGGACTTCCCTTTTCTTCTTATAGCTCGGTCCCTTGTAGGGTCGTATCCTAGGCCATGCTTTAGAGAATTTTCCTTAAATTCTGGGGGCTCCTTTATTCCTTGGGAGTTTGCACCGAGCCCTTGGCCTAGATGGTAATCGTACTTCATCATCATGTGGGTTACCTTCATGTTGCTGGGAAGTCTCTCTACACTGGCGATTTCAAGCACTTGAAAAGAAGTTTCAAGGGCCTCTTCAGCTGTGTCCACATAAGGTTGGGTAGACGGTTTACTGATCAAGATGTCATCTTCAGCTTGGACCGTGACCAGTTTGTCGTCTACTATAAACTTGACTTTTTGGTGGAGTGTCAAAGGTAATGCCTTAGCGTCATGAATCTAAGGTCTGCCGAGGAGACAACTGTATGCTGGAGTTATATCCATCTCATGGAAATCGATGTTGAAGATAGTGAGACCAATTTGGATTGGCAGATTGATCTCTCCCACTACTTCTCGTTTGGACCCATCGAAGGCTCGAACGATAGTGCTGTTTGATCACATATGGGTTCCTTGAATGGTTATCTTGTCGAGTGTGCACTTGGGCATCACATTCAAGGATGACCCGTTATCCATAAGAACCTTGGAGATGAGATATTCCTTGCATTTAATGGAGATATATGCAAGGGCATGTTATGCCTTGACCCTTCGGGAGGGAGTTCTTCATCTTTGAAGGTGAGGTGATCGCTGGCTGTGATGTAACTGACGATCCTCTCCACCTCTTCCTGGGATATCGTATGAGGCACATGCATTTTGCCCAAGACCTTCATCAGGGAGTTTTGATGCGATTTCGAACTCATCATTAGTGATAACAAGATTATATTTGCAGGTGTGAGATTGAGTTGGTCAATGATGAAATACTCGCTTTGTCTTATGAACTGGAGCAGCTCATTAGTCTCCTCCTTGGATTCTTTATTCTCTTCCTCTTCAGTCTCTTTGTTCTTTCCTTTATTCTTGGGGGCGTCTTCTTGTGACTCCTTGGGGATGTAGATTCTTCCGCTTCTTGTCATGCCCCACATGACGGCTATATTGGAGATGTTCTCATTGGTGGGTGATGATTCCCCGTATCTCCATGGCACAACTTTATTTGAATCATAGGGGAAAGGATGGGGCACAAATAATTGCAGAGGCATCCTTGTCCCCTCTTCTTTATCAACTTTGATGACCGACTGTCGAGCCTTATTGTCCTCCTTAGGTGGATCGACCATTGGGGAGAGCTTGATTACGAATGGTTTCCTCTACATCTCTCTGATTGCGGAAGACACATCAGTTAATCTTTCCTTTTTTATCTTATTAATTATAAGTGAAGGAGGGATATGAATGTATGCAACTTATGAATGTAGCAGACAACCGTAAAGATAAACAAAAGGTATTTTTATTTATCAAAGAAAGGTGTACATTCCCCTATACCATGATACGAGCACATTCTGACAGAAACGGAAAAGCCTAAAGAAACCCACAGGCGGGTTCTGATTCTTACGTAATTCCTCTTTGGCTTCCCGTACATGACGAGCGAGTGCTTCAGACTGCCGGTGGACTGCCTGGCTCATATCTTCACTGTACTTTTGAGCCTCTTTTATTTTCGCCTCTTGATGGACGACCAAGGCTTGTAAGTCGTTGAGTCTCTCAATGGCTCGGTCTCTCTCTTGTAGAACCTGGTCGTACTGAGCTAACCCGTCTCTTTCTTTGTAGCGTAGCTCAATAAGGCTTTTGTTAGGTCTCATGGTGGTCTCCCTCCCTTGACGTATTTCAGACCAAGCCTTTGCGAGATCTTGTAGCATCCCCTTGATCGTCTGTGCCTGCTTTGCGTATTCAGCCTCAAGGTGTATTGATTTGGTAGTCATTTCTCGGAGTTGGTTATCTAAGTTGAGTTTTGGAGCTTTGGATGCTCGGATAACCCCCTCATTGAAATCAACACATTTGTCCTTAAGGCGTTCTATTTCTTGGTCCTTCTTCTTGCATTGCCTTTGAAGACCATCAATGGTAAGGATAAATTCTTGCTCTTTCTCCTCAAGGGCTCTCATTTGGGCTCCCATGATTTATATCCTTTGGTTCAAGGCATTGAATTGAGTTTGGAGCTCTTCATTTGCTGATGGTGCAGTAGGTGGGGCAGATGGTTGTGACAACCCTCTGCTTCTCCTCCATTCCCCGTAATCACTGGAAACAGCCACTCAAGCTTTCCCTAGCTCTCTATCTCCCAAATAGATTGGTTTCTCCCATGCTCTCCGTACGGTGAGTGAGTTTGCAACATTGCATGGGTCTCCGAAGAAACACAATCCTTCGAGCTCTTCTCGTGACAATGCGGTTTGGGTTCTCATGAGTTGTCTCATAGCCACCTTTGGGTAATAAGATATGCAGCCTCTGAGACCCACTAATGGTATGCTCGGATAGTCTCTGCATCTGATGAGAAAAGGGTCGGGTCAGAACCAAGGACATGCCCAGGATTGATGGTTGATATTCCATTGTTCCAACTCGACCTTCCATTTCATGGTTAGACGTCAGTGGAGAGGGATTTTTGAGAAGCTTCCAAAGGATCGAGGAACATCCCCATGTGGCTAGAGGCATAGAAGTGCGTGATATCCCACACGAAGAACAACGAAGAGTAACATCTGAGCGTTCTTCCTTGCTTTTGGTGACAAAACTCAACCGAGAGCAAGGTGTTGGCAAGAAGTGCAGGCAAGGGACTCTTTGATTGTACATCCCAAGCGAAAAAGGCATCCATAACGACTTGATCTACTGTGTTGAAACATACAAGGATATGAATGTTGAACATACATGGATATGAAGCCTGTAGATTTTGATGATGATTCAAGAACAAAGGACTTAAAGATTTGAAGACTTGTAATGATATGTAATAACTCTGTTTTGATGATTTTGAGTCTGTAATATTAGAGTCTAAGATAGCCAGCACATAGTCTACTCTTTAAAAGCTTCAAAAACTCATTTTTATCAAAAACATACTGGATTAATCGATTAAATGGAAGGATAATCGATTATTATAGAGAGAAAAACTATTTTCTGTATCAGCTCTTTGGAATAATCGATTAAAGCCCCTGTTAATCGATTAATAGGGCTGTTAATTGATTAATTCCCCAGTTAATCGATTAAACTGCGTGGTTTTGGGTTCTAGGTGAATTTGGCTCTGTAATAATCGATTAACACTCAAGATAATCGATTATTTCAGTCAGATATGTGTTTTGAATTTCAAAATTGGACCAAGTTTTGAAAAGCCTAGTCCCAATTCACCAGGTTTTGAAAATTCCCAATTCTCAAACCCTAATCCGTCTACTTCAGGTTCTCTAGGGCTCTCTACAAAATGAACAACCTTTTTCAAAACAAAACTTGAGAGCTGTGACTGCCAGATAACTGTTTGTTGGAGGAAAAAAGGGCTTTTGGAACCTAGTGTGGGCTAGAAGCAATAAGAATCACTAAGTGGGTTTTCTTGGTGGATTGTGTGTTATGCCATTGTCGTCATCGTCCGTTCCGACGTCCAGGGACATCTGCGAGTGGTCGCGAAAAGATGGTTTAGACTCGCGTTTTATGTTAAAATTATGTTCATTGCTTCTCAGGTGCTCAACAACTGAACTATCCTCTAATAAAAGCAAGGTTTTCGAAAAAGGGTTCTTTTGGAGTCGCCACCAATGTTTTGACCATAAACAATGGAAAAGGATAAAAAGGCATTGATTTTAATAAAAACCAAACGTGGCCATTATAACCAGAGTTAGGTAAGGGAGTTAGTTACGTGTGGGGAAGGTGTTAGCACCTCACAACGCCCCTTTCGGGTTCCCTATGACGGATTAATTCATTTAAGTAAAGATTACGAGAAATTACGCGATTCCCCTATTTTATTGCATAATGTTAAAAATGGCTATCTACATGACTTTATTTACATAAAGCAATAAATAAAACAGTAAAAGAGAAGAGAATTGAACAGAACCTCCGTAGCAAGCTTTGTATTGCGAATCTTTTACAGTGAGGATGCATTTTGGCAATCCCCCGCTCTACAAAGACTCTCCTCCCCGAATACAGTATCGACTCGACTAAATTTTAAAGAAGAATCGAATGCTGGAATACAACTCCTTAACCGATTGTTACCTTTTTAAGGCAATCAGAGAGTTCATTCGAAGTAGGGAGAGAAGACAAGTATTGGGAGGTGTCTGGTGTGTGAAACAGTGGCAAATGAGCCTCCTATTTATAGTTTTTCGCTGCCTGTCAATTTGGGATGCCCCTCTGGGTTGGGACGGCCGTCTGGGTTGGGACGGCCGTCCCAACTGAATTTTTTACACATGTTGGAACCCCCTAAAGAGTGGGACAGGCAGTCTCACTTGGGACGGCCGTCCCACTTGGCCAGGGTAGCTTGGGACTGCCGTCTCGACTTTGGGACGACCGTCTCAACCTGTTTTGGCCAGCCTTTGTGTTCTGGGACCCCTGGGAAGCTTTACTTTCTCTATTCGGACGTCAGTTGATGCCTATAGATGCCCGTTGAAGCTTTATCTTCATATAGGAAGTCTTTTTGGCCTTTATTGAGATGTCAGACAAGCTTTGTCTTGTTATATGAAGTCTCCTTAACCTCTATTGAGAAGCCAGGAGAGCTTTGCTTTTTCATAGGAAGTCTCCTTAGCCTTTATTGAGAGACCGGGCAAAATTACGGGTCTACAGCCGCCCCCCCTTCACCTGCCTAGCTAATTTGTTGACCTAATATACCGACAAGATTAGCTGGCAGGGGAAGGAGTTAACCCTTTTGCCCAGTTATCCTTCAGATGCTTCTTTGCTGATCTTCCGGATGATAAATATTTTTGATAGGTACCAACCCCTATCTGGTTTGAGCCTTATTTCATAAGGCTCTGGTGGGTACTTACCCTCACCAGGTATGAGTCTGCATTTTGCTGGACTCTTGTAGGTACCTACCCCCACTAGGTATGAACCTTGTTTTGCAAGGCTTTGGTGAGTACCTACCCTCACCTGGTATGAGTCTGCATTTTGCTAAACTCTTGTGGGTACTTACTTCCGAGGTGCTCAACACTTGAACTATCCTCTAATAGAAGCAAGGTATTTGCAACCCATTTTTGTAATGCTTAGGTGAGTATTTTACTCCACCTAATGTATTCTGCTAAGTTTTGATGAGTACCTACCCTCATCCGGTATAAAACTTATTTTATAAGGCTCTAGTGGGTACCTACCCCCACCTGGTACGAATCTGCATTTTTGCTAGATTCTGATGAGTACCTACCTTCATCTGGTATAAACCTTATTTTGTAAGGCTCTGGTGGGTACCTACCCCCACCCGGTACGAATCTGCATTTTGCTAGATTCTGATGAGTATCTACCCTCATCTGGTATAAACCTTATTTTGTAAGGCTCTGGTGGGTACCTACCCCCACCTGCTACGAATCTGCATTTTTTCTAGATTCTGATGAGTACCTACCCTCATCCGGTATAAACCTTATTTTATAAGGCTCTGGTGGGTACCTACCCCCACCTGGTACGAATCTGCATTTTTGCTAGATTATGATGAGTACCTACCCTCATCCGGTATAAACCTTATTTTATAAGGCGCTGGTGGGTACCTACCCCCACCCGGTACGAACCCCGTTCTGCAAGGCTCTGATGGGTACCTACCCCCACCCGGTACGAACCCCGTTCTGCAAGGCTCTGATGGGTACCTACCCCCACCCGGTACAAACCCCATTCTGCAAGGCTCTTAGGATGACTTTTTTATAGTCAATCATGTGGTCATGTAGTTTTGGAGATGTGCTGGCGGCTTACTGTTTTTGTTCATGCGCCCATTCCATGGGGAATATTTGATTTGACTTTTCTGTTTTAGTCATCCGGTTTGACCGAGGATTTCGTGGTTTTTGGCTTTTCTTTTTAGCCGTCCGGTCTTGCTGGGGATGATTTGTTTTTGCCTTTTCTGTTTAGCCATCCGGTCTTTGCTGGGGATTCTTTGTTGGTTGCCTCTTATTTAGGCGGGAATCCACTGGGGATTTGTTGATTTTTGTTGGTTGTGCCTCTTGATTAGGCAGATGCTTCAATAGTGGTGAAGGCTTTTTATTTGTTGTTTTTCGCCTCTGAATAGGATGATGTTCTACTTGAGGATATTTGTTCTTGATAATACCTCTGAGTAGGCGGGTGCTTTTTGAAAGCTTTGTGCTTGTATTGCCTCTTGCATAGGTTGATTTCCCGTTTCTTGGGGATATCGACTCTTTGCTTGCCTCTGAGTAGGCATAGGCATTTTTGGGAGTGAAGGTTTTGCCTTTCACTGGGGATATTCATATTGGGTGTTATAGGTGATTAACTCCCTAAGGATATGAATTTGTATTTTGCCTTTTGCTGATAAGCCCGCTGGGGATTTTTCTTCTTTTTGGTGATCCACCAGGGATTTGGTTGTTTTCCGAGATCTATTTTGGATTGCCCCCTAGGGAGGAATGGATTTTTTTACTCCTTATTGGACGATGTTGTTTGAGCTGACTTTGCCTATGCTCTTATTTCGTTGGGGAATGAGTTTTTATCTTTTTCTCGCGATTTGAATTTCTTTATCGCGAATTGGTTTTGATTTCGCCTTTCGCGATTTTGATTTTCATATGGAGACTAGATTCTGGCGCCTCCTGTTTTCAATCACAAGCATGGAGACTATCCTCCTTATATGCATGTTTTTTATTCTTATTTAAAGAAAATTATTTTTTCTTGATTTTGACAAAGTCGTATTATGCAACTACTTTGTGTGTGGATGTCCTAAATGCAATCTATTGTTTATTTATTTTTTATGCATTTAGAGAGTAACTGACCTTTTCCCGTTGGCTTCTTATGAATACGTCGATGGGCTCCTCCTTTATGACCATGATGGTGGGCTCCTCTATGATGATGGGCTCTTCTTTTGTTCATCTTTTGGTCTTAGCCCTATCTTTTGCCTAGACCGCCCTTTACGGGTTTTCGATCTAGCGGGCTGCCTTAATTTTTGCCTAGACTATCTTAGGGGACTTTTGCCTTATCTTTTGCCTAGATCGTTCTTTTGAGGTTTCCGATCTAGCAGGCCACCCTGATTTTTACATAAGAATATCCTAGCAGGCATTTATTCCTTTATTATTATTTTTTATGCTTCCCTTTTTTAGATGCATGCTTGATCTTTGATTAAAGGTCTTTGCGCATATTTATGATTTATCAATAAAGAGGCATTTCCATAATATTTGGTCAAGAGAAAGGAAATGAAAAGGAATTTTATTGATAAATGAGCAAAAGTTTTATTTCTTTTATAGAAGGATTTCAAAAGGTATTTAGAAGAATGGGTGGCCGGGGTTGGCTGTACTGTATAGGCTTAAACAATCATGTCCATGATGTCTGCCCCCTGATTTTCCTAATTGCTTCAGTTGAGATGCCTGAGCTCAGAGTGTAGACTATGCAGACTGCTTGATTCTGGAAGAATGTTACCTTAACCGCCTTTCGGTTTTCGATTGAGGTAACCATTGCTCTTAGTTAGAATTTTTTTTTTTTTACCTCTACTTTGTGCCTAGGACGTATCCTAGCGAGGAATATGGACCCTATCTTTTGCCCAGGGATGCCCTTTGCGGGTTTTCATTAATGACGGGTCTTGAGCAATGTCTTCAAGCATAATACTTCTTCACCACATCAGAATTGATCGGGTGTCGAAGTTCCTCTCCATCCATATTAGTAAGGATAAGTGCCTCTCCTGAGAAAGCTCATTTGACCACAAAAGGTCCTTCGTAATTTGCTGCCCACTTTCCAATTTTGTCCTTCTGGGATGGAAGCAATTTCTTTATCACTAGATCCCCTTCTTAATAAGTATGAGGGTGGACCTTTTTATCATAAGCCTTTTTTATCTTCTTTTGATAGGCTTGTCCATGACATATAGCATTCAGCCGCTTTTCATCGATAAGGTTTAGTTGGTCATATCGACTTTGAACCCATTCGGCTTCTGTTAATTTTGCTTCCATTATAATTCGCAGGGAAGGTATTTCAACCTCTATTGGCAATACGACCTCCATTCCATATACAAGGGAAAATGGAGTAGCTCCTGTTGAGGTTCGTACAGACGTTCGATAACCATGAAGAGCAAAAGGCAACATTTCATGCCAATCCCTATAGGTTTTAACCATCTTTTGAACAATCTTCTTGATGTTTTTATTGGTTGCTTCTACTGCGCCATTCATTTTTGGCCGATAGGGAGAGGAATTATGGTGTTGAATTTTGAAATCTTGACATAATTCCTCCATCATCTTATTATTCAAGTTGGTTCCATTATCAGTAATAAGACGATGTGGGATGCCATATCGACATATGATATTTTTCTTAACAAAGGTGACCACTACCTTTTTAGTCACATGTGCATAAGATGCAGCTTCTACCCACTTAGTGAAGTAGTCGATAGCCACCAGAATGAATTGATGGCCATTGGATGCCTTAGGCTCAATAGTTCCGATAACATCCATGCCCCACATAGCAAATGGCCAAGGGATATCCATAACATTGAGTGGTACCGGTGGAACATGTACATTGTCTGCATGTACCTGACATTTGTGACATTTTCTGGCATACTGATGACAGTCTTTTTCCATTGTGGACCAAAAGTATCCTGCCCTGAGGATTTTCCTAGCCATGATATGCCCTGGTGCATGAGTCCCGAAGGTTCCTTCATGTATTTCTTTAATCAATTTCTGTGCTTCTTCAAGATTTACACATCTTAACAAAGTGGAATCAAAATTCTTTTTATAAAGGGTTTTTCCTATCAACATAAACCCTATAGCCCTTTTCCGAATGATCCTTTTGTCATTGTCACTGATTCCCTCGGGGTATTCACCCTTTATCAAGTATCGCCTTATGTCATGATACCAAGGGGTTTCATCTTTTTCACTGTCCGTCATCATGCAAAAGGCTTGCTTATTGTGTCTTTTGACTTGAATGATGGGCATCTCATGTTCTTGTCCTAATGCGAACATGGATGATAATGTTGCCAGTGCATCTGCAATCTGGTTATCTTCCCGAGGGATGTACTCGAAACTAATGTTTTCAACTTTTGAAGTCATATTACGGATGTGCTCCAGATAAGGGATTAATTTGGAATTTCTAGTTTCCCATTCACCCTTGAGTTGGTAAATAACAAGGGATGAGTCACCGAATACTTTGAGTTTAGTCACCCCATGATCCAGAGCTACTTGAATACCTAGAGCACAGGCTTCGTATTCTGCCATATTGTTTGTGCAATCAAAGTTTAATCTGGCTGTTACTGGGATATACTTCTTTTCAGGAGATATTAAAATAGCTCCGATCCCATGTCCCAATAAGTTTGAAGCTCCATCGAAAAACATGATCCACTTATTATCTTCACATTCTTCATGTTGGATATGCATTATGTGCTCATCTGGAAAATCATCTTGGAGGGATTGATATTCGTCAGTTGGCCCGTGTGCCAAATAGTCTGCTAAAGGACTACATTTGATAGCTTTCTGAGTGACATGAATAATGTCGAATTCTGAGAGGAGTACTTGCCACTTGGCTATCCTTCCGGTCAAGACGGGTTTTTCAAACAGGTATTTGATTGGGTCCATTTTAGAAATCAACCAGGTTGTGTGCCTGACCATATATTGTCTAAGGCGTTGAGTTGCTCACACCAACACACAACATGTTTTTTCGAGTGGTGTATAACGGGTCTCATAGTTTAGAAATTTCTTACTGAGGTAATATATGGCTTGTTCTTTTTTACCCGTATCGTCTTGTTGACCGAGCACACATCCCATGGACTCGTCGAGTACTGAAAGGTAAAGAATCAAGGGCTTTCCTTCCACAGGTGGTACCAATACTTGTGGATTGATTAGGCACGTTTTGATTTTTTCGAAAGCTTGTTGACATTCATCATTCCAAACTTTCGGTTGGTTTTTACGCAATAACTTGAATATGGGCGTGCACTTGTCTGTCAATTGCAGGATGAACCGTGCAATGTAGTTTATTCGGCCCAAGAATCCTCTGACTTCTTTTTCTGTTCTTGGTGGGGGCATTTCTACGATTGCCTTTGTTTTATCAGGGTCTACCTCAATTCCTTTTTTACTAACAATAAACCCAAGGAGTTTTCCCGATCGTACTCTGAATGTGCATTTAGCAGGATTGAGCTTAATCTGGTATTTCCGAAGTCGATTGAATAACTTCTTTAAGTATTGGAGGTGATCTATTTCGTTTTTGGACTTGGCGATCATGTCATCCACATATACTTCGATTTCCTTGTGGATCATATCATGGAATAATGTCACCATGGCACTTTGATAAGTAGCCCCTGCATTCTTAAGTCCAAAAGGCATTACTCTATAACAGAATGTACCCCACGGTGTAATGAAAGAAGTTTTTTCTCTATCTTCAACAGCCAATTTAATTTGGTTGTACCCTGCATATCCATCCATGAAAGAATAGAGAGTATTTGTAGCGGTATGATCTACCGAGCATATCAATATGTGGTAAGGGAAAATCATCTTTTGGACTTGCACGATTTAAATCCACTGTAATCTACGCATACTCCGATTTTTTCATTTTTCTTTATAACCTGGCACGATGTTTGCTAACCATTCGAGGTATTTTGACACGATTAGAAAATTGGCATCCAACTGTTTTTCTACTTCTTCCTTAATTTTCAAGGACCATTACGGTTTTACTCTTCGAGCTTACGCTAACAGGCCGAAATCCCTCTTTTAGTGGTAATCTATGCTCCACTATACTTTCATCAATTCCGGGCATATCATGGTAGGACCATGCGAATACGTCCACATATTCTCTTAATAATCGTATCGGTCTTTCCTCGACGTCATCATCAATTTGGGTACCAATATTTACTTCTTTCTTATTATCTTCTTGTCCCAAATTGATGGCCTCAGTTTTCTCCTGATGGGGCTGTATTGATTGAGCTTCTTTTTCTAACGAGTCTTTGCATGTCAGGGAAATGGTCCCCTCCTCACTGTCTGACTCAATCCATTCGCCTTCGGCTTTCGGATCTTCCAGAGAGTTTTCAATCACAGACATGACTGTACGGTTATGCTTTGTTTTAGATTTCTTTATTAAATGTGTGAGAGGGAAAAAATGAAAAAGAATATGAATATTATGAATAATGCCTCGTCGTATTGATAGAAAGAAATATTTACAAAGCCCATATTAATAAAAAAATCTCGTGATCATGAGCGAGGATCACGAGAAATACATCGGAAGCTTTTTGATATATTTTTTTTATTATAATTTTTTGTATTTATTTTTATTAGATGACAAAAATGATGAGCCCTAAATTGCTGATCTTCCTTAGCCCATCCTTCATTCGGGTTTGGAAAGAGGCTGATCATCTACTTTTGGAGTAGAGGCGTCAAAGGTAATCCACCCTGCATCTATTAAATCTTGGACCTTATGTTTTAAGGCCATGCAGTTATCCACGGAGTGTCCTGGAGCATCCAAATGATAATTGCATTTTTCGTTTGGCTTATACCATTCTGGATATGGTGGCTCCATTTTCTTGGGAGGGATGCGCACAAGGAGTTTAGCATCCAACAATTTTAATAGCAGACTTCCATAGGAGGTAGGTATTGGAGTGAATTTCTTTTTCGGTCTGCGTGACTTGGTCTGCTGTGAGGAAGAAGAAGGAGTGGCAATGTTGATTGCATTCACAGTTCCTTCCTTCTTCTTTCCGAAGCTCTTTTTAACATTATGAGTAGAGGAATTAGAGGAAGTATGTTGTGCGATTCTTCCGCTTTTCAGACCTTGCTCTACTCTTTCTCCTATAATTACCACATCCGCGAAGAGTGTTGACGTGTTCCCTATCATTTTGTCATAATAGGGACCAGTCAGAGAATTGATGAACATGGATGTGGTTTCCTTGTCGGACAGAGGAGGTTCTACTTGTGCTGCCAATTCCCTCCATCTTTGGGCATATGCCTTAAAAGATTCGTCGTCTTTCTTGCTGAGTACCTATAGATCTGCTCTTTCAGGGGTCAGATCAATATTGTATTTATAACGACGAAGGAAAGCATCTGCTAAATGTCTCCATGTTTGGACTTGCCCTCCTTGCAGTTGCATATACCAGTTTAGGGCTGATTCAGCTAAGCTCTTCTAAAAGCAATGGATCAGGAGTTTTTCATTGTCAGCATATGCAGCCATCTTACGGCAGTACATTGTAAGATGGCTTTTGGGGCAAGTTAATCCCATGTATTTTGGGAAGTCCGGAGTTTTGAATTTGTTAGGGAATTGGATGTTTTTAACGAGGCACATATCAGCCGCCTCTTTTACATCAAAATTATGCCCCTCCATGGCTCTCAGCCTCTCTTCAAGAGCAGTAATTTGTTGCTTTGATACTTCCGGAGCATGAATATGTACTGCTCTTGTATCAGATTGGTCATGCTCATCCTGAGGTTCCTCTTCTTCTTCTTGGTGAGAGGCTTGTCCACTTGGAGGACCCTCTTTGTGGAGATTTTGTTGGCGCATCATTTCCAACATTTGAGTCATTTGCTCTTTTAGCGTATTAAGCTCAGTGGTGAGCTTTCGGTTTTGTTCTTCTAGTTGCTCCATCTTCTTAGCTTTTTGAGCACGAGTGAGGACGGGCGGAAGACCAGCCACTTTCTAAATGATTTTAACGATTTTTATTATAGCTTTTTTATTTCAAATGATTAGTGTGAAATAGATATGCCTTAGACAATATCTTTGGTATCTTCTCAAAAGCCTATGTTTTAAGGGTACCATACCCACCTTAATGTGCTAACTTCCTTTTTTCAAAGGTTGCCAACATACCTTAGCGCACTTATCTCTTCTAGGAAGGTGATAAACGCACTTGGGTCTCTTTCGCTATTGTCTAAGGATATCTAATACATCCTAGAATGAGTGTGTTTATGTATGAGAGACTTTATTATGATGATGTTTATGCATACTTTTCTTAGTGCATTTATTTTCTCTCTTGTTTTACCACTTATTGGATGATGTGGTATGAATGATACGACTTTGTCGAAAAAAAATTTTATCGTAAAAGATATTTTTATAGCTTTTAATTTGTTTTTATATTTTTTATGACCCTTTATCTCTTCTGTCGGTCAACGTGGCTACTTAGCTTACAAAGAACCTGAAACCAGGCTAGCTTAACTAAAGACTGTCCGAGATAAAGTTGGCTTATCTTATCACTTTTATGATTTTTAGGGTTTTTCACTATTGTGTTTGTTGTATGATTACCCTATGCTAATGCTTCAATACAAATGCAGCAAACGAATGCACACATAATTCATACATCCACGAGCAGAGCCACACTTATTTAATCACGAGGTAGGGTTTTCCTGCAGAAATGTGCTTGGTTTAGGTGGTTCTAAACTGTTCTCACCAAGGCCAAAGGTCCCCATGGTGCCCCCATTATAGGGACCTCTCAATCTCTCAGTCCTCGGGTCATGCACGGAACTCCGTGGTGACATCCTTAGACCAAAAGAAGAGAGTTATCACCTTGAGTTGGTGGTTTCCGACAACGGTTGTAGCCCCGTGTGCCAACAAGCCGGTCGTATCTGCCACCCACTCCCTATAGGTATTCACTCTTGCCCCCGGGTATAGAGGGACTGTAGTGTGCAAGGGTTTTTTGTGTGCAATTTATATTTCAAACAATTTGCAGAAAATAATCATACAGCAATTATTAAATCCATACAATAAAACATACGGAAAAGGGTAAAGGTGTAATTTCAAATCTTTACTTAGTTTGAATTTATCCGTCACTAAATGGGATCAACTCTCTAGCTTCCCCAGTGGAGTCGCCATCTGTCGCCGCCGTCCGTTCCGACGTCCAGGGACATCTCGAACGTTTATGCGAGCGGTCGCGAAAAGATGGTTTAGACTCGCATTTTATGTTAGAATTATGTTCATTGCTTCTGAGGTGCTCAACAACTGAACTATCCTCTAATAAAAGCAAGGTTTTCGAAAAAGGGTTCTTTTGGAGTCGCCACCAATGTTTTGACTATAAACATTGGAAAAGGATAAAAAGGCATTGATTTTAATAAAAACCAAACTTGGCCATTATAACCAAAGTTAGGTAAGGAAGTTTGTTACGTGTGGGGAAGGTGTTAGCACCCCACAACGCCCCTTTCGGGTTCCCTATGACGGATTAATTCATTTAAGTAAAGATTACGAGAAATTACGCGATTACCCTATTTTATTGCATAATGTTAAAAATGGCTATCTACATGACTTTATTTACATAAAGCAATAAATAAAACAGTAAAAGAGAAGATAATTGAACAGAACCTCTGTAGCAAGCTTTGTATTGCGAATCTTTTACAGTGAGGATGCGTTTTGGCAATCCCCCGCTCTACAAAGACTCTCCTCCCCGAATACAGTATCGACTCGACTAAATTTTAAAGAAGAATCGAATGCTGGAATACAATTCCTTAACCGATTGTTACCTTTTTAAGGCAATCGGAGAGTTCATTCGAAGTAGGGAGAGAAGACAAGTACTGGGAATGGTCTGGTGTGTGAAACAGTGGCAAATGAGCCTCCTATTTATAGTTTTTCGCTGCCTGTCAATTTGGGACGCCCCTCTTGGTTGGGACGGCCGTCCCAACTGAATTTTTTACACATGTTGGGACCCCCTGAAAAGTGGGACGGGCAGTCTCACTTGGGATGGCCGTCCCACTTGGCCAGGGTAGCTTGGGACGGCCATCTTGACTTTGGGACGGCCATCTCGACTTTGGGACGGCCGTCTCAACCTGTTTTGGCTAGCCTTTGTGTTCTGGGACCCCTGGGAAGCTTTCCTTTCTCTATTCGGACGTCGGTTGATGCCTATAGACGCCCGTTGAAGCTTTATCTTCATATAGGAAGTCTTCTTGGCCTTTATTGAGATGCCAGGCGAGCTTTGTCTTGTTATAGGAAGTCTCCTTAACCTTTATTGAGAAGCCAGGAGAGCTTTGCTTTGTCATAGGAAGTCTCCTTAGCCTTTATTGAGAGACCGGGCAAAATTAGGGGTCTACAGCCATCTCTAGGGAAAGTTGTTCTTCATCTCTTGTGTGACTCAAGAGAGGTGTTTTCATTACCTTATCATTTCAATTGTTATCAGTTTGTAAAATTGTGATTATAGTGACAGTGTTAATCCTCTATTTGAGTGATTAGCAACTGGACGTAGGGTCTTTTGATCCGAACCAGTATAAATTATATTTGTAAGACTCTGTCCTTGCTTTATTTACTTTACACAACATTTTAATCGGTAAAATTTGGAGAAATTTTTAAAACCCCAATTTTTGTTAAGAAACCAATTCACCCCCCCCTCTTGGTTTTTGTCCGGAAATGCAAACATTCTGTTGCGCGATTATAACAAGTGGTATCAGAGCTTGCTTTGATAGTCATTCAACTTTTTGAAAATGGTCGGACAATAAAATGAAACGTTTGTCGAGGGTGCTTCTATCAATAGACTCCCACTTTTTGCGGGTCAAAATTATCCCTTTTGGAAAGTTAGAATGCAAATATTTTTAGAGTCTGTTGATAGAGGTGTTTGGGACGCAATTTTAAACAGTCCCTTTATTCCTAAAATTTCTGAAAATAGAGTAGAAGTTTCAAAACCATTTTCTAGATGAACGGCAGAAGAAAATAGAAAAGCTCAATATGATGTTAGGGCTAGAAATATAATTTTATCTGCTTTAACCCTTGATGAGTTTTACAGGATCTCCGTTTGTAAAAGTGCTCAAGAGATGTGGGAAATGTTGAGAGTGACCCACGAAGGTACCGACGACATTAAGAGAGCACGAAAAAATTCACTAATCCAAGAATATGAGATGTTCCGAATGCAACAAGGAGAAACGATCTTTGACGTTCAAAAGTGTTTCACACACATTGTGAACCATCTCACCGGACTAGGTAAACTTTTTTATGTTAATAAATTAAACGTAAAAATTTTGAAATCTTTGGATAGGAAATGGCAACCTGAGGTGACAACCATCACAGAGTCACAAAACCTTGCCACAATGTTTATGGCAGCGCTCTTTGGAATGTTGAGAGAGCATGAGCTTGAACTAGGAAGGCTAAATGATGAAAAAGGTCAACACCAAAAGAGGAACTTAGCCTTCAAAACTGAAATTTCCAAGAATAAGAACAAGAAGGTAGAAGAAGACTCAGAAAATGAAGAAGAAGAACAAATGAGTCTTATGATAAAGAAATTTACCAAATTGATGAAAGCCAAAGGGAAGCAACTCTTCAAAGGTAAGGGAAAGGTAAGAGAAAATACTTCCTTAAATATCAAATGTTATGGTTGTGATGAAACAAGACATGTTAAAACTGAATGTCCAAACAAGAAGAATGAAGATATCAAAGGCACGAAATTCTTCAAGAAGAAAGCGTACATCGCTTGGGACAATAGTGAGTCAAGTTCGGAGTCAAGTGATTCGGAAATAGAAGCTAACATTTGCTTGATGGAAAAAGACAATATATCTTCCGACTTTGAGGATAGTGATTCCGACTCATCCTCAGGTGATGATGAAAATAACTTTGATGAATTACATAATGCATATGAAGAATTATTTAATGCTTTTAAGGACTTGAAAAATGAATACAAAGCTGTGAAAAAGAGTTTGAATAGATCCGAAAAGGAAGTGGAGTCCTTAAAAACGAAAATTGTATGTTTAGAGGAAAAGGAAACCTTATAAACGAAAATTGTATGTTTAGAAGAAAAAGATAATAAGAATATAGCATGTGCATCATGTAAAGAGTATGAATATGATATTTATATACTTAACCATTTGTTTGATAAAGCTGAGAAGGAAATAAGTGATAATAATAAGGATAAAGTTGTTATTGCTCAAAATAGAGAAAATCATCACGTTCCTTTGAAAAAGCCTAAAATTAAAAATAGAAGAGTATGGGTTGAAAAAGGAACTAAAACTTCAATAGTTAGAAATGCATCATATTCAAAAATTACATCTAATGCATGCTTTTATTGTATGAAACATGGTCATACTTCAAATAGATGTAAAATTAAGCATTTTGGTGTTCCTAAAGGAAATTATGTTTGGGTTCCTATAGTTAAATGATTTGTTTGTCTCTAACCCCAAGGACCCAAAAGTTATGGGGACCTAAGTTTACTATGTTCTTGTTTTGTAGGAAACTTCCAAATCCAAGAAGTCTATGTGGTATCTTGATAGTGGATGCTCAAAACATATGACCGTTGACAAAACGAAATTTGTAAGTTTCAAAGCTAAAGAATAACGATATGTAACCTATGGGGACTGTTGAACATACAAGGACTTGATGTTGAACTTACATGGACATGAAGCTTGTTGATTTTGATGATGATTCAATAACAAAGAACTTAGAGAGTTGAAGACTTGTTTTATTGTGTAATAACTCTGTTTTGATTAGTTTGAGTCTGTAATATTAGAGTCTAAGATAGCCGGTACATAGTCTACACTTTAGAAGTTTCAAAAACTCACATTTACCATTTTGCCTCGGGTTTAATCGATTAAATGGTCAGATAATCGATTATTACATTGAGAAAAACCATTTTTTGTCACTGTTCACTGTAATAATCGATTAACACACCTGTTAATCGATTAACAGGCCTATTAATCGATTAACAGGGCTTTTAATCGATTAAAACAGAGAGTTTTGGGGTTCTGATGATTTTGGCTATGTAATAATCGATTAACACTTCATTTAATCGATTATTTCAGTCAGATTTTGATTTTCAACTTCAAATTAAACCTATTTTTGAAAACCCTAATCTCAATACTCTCTAGTTCCGAAAATCCCAATTCCCAAACCCTAATTTCTCTACTTAAGGTTCTCTAAGGCTCTCAGAAAATTGAACAACCTTTTTCAAACAAAAGTTAAGTGTTGTGAGTGTCAGAGAATTGTTTGTTGGAGGAAAAAGGGGCTTTTGGAAACTGGTGTGGGCTAGAAGCGATAAGAATCACTATGTGGAGTTCTTAGTGGATTGTGTGTTGTGCCGTCTCTGGGGAAGGTTGTTCTTCATCTCTTGTGGGTTTCAAGAGAGGTGTTTTCTTTTCTTTGTATTTTCAATTGTTATCTGTTTGTAACAACTTTGATTATAGTGACAGCGTTAATCCTCTGTTTGAGTGATTAGCAACTGGACATAGGGTCTTTTGATCCGAACCAGTATAAATCTCCTATGTAAGAGTCTATATCTATCTTATTTACGTTTACACAGTATTTTAATCGGTAAAATTTGGGGAAAATTTTTAAAACCTAATTTTTGTTAAGAAACCACTTCACCCCCCTCTTGGTTTTTGTCCGACAACGCGAACATTTTGTTGCGCGATTCTAACAGGGACAACAACAAAGGAAAGATACTTGGAATTGGAAATATAGGTGGTGCAAACACTTTGGAGATAAAGGATGTGCTTCTTATTGATGGGCTAAAGCATAATCTCTTAAGTATAAGTTAACTTTGTGACAAAGGATTCAAGGTAATCTTTGAAAGTAAATTTTGTACCATACATTTGATAGATTCCGAAAATATAACATTGAAAGGCATTAGGCATAATAATATCTATTTGATTGATTTGGATTGTATACATGATACTAGTATAACATGCTTAGTTGCTAAGGAAGAGAACCCATGGTTATGGCATAAGAAAGCGGCTCATATAAATGTGCATCAATTAAACAAATTGATATCAAAGGACTTAGCTATTGGTTTGCCTAAGTTAAAATTTGAAAAAGATAGATTATGTGATGCATGTCAAAAAGGTAAACAAGTAAAATCATCCTTTAAACCTAAGAATGTTATTTCCACATCAAAACCTTTAGAACTTTTACACTTAGATTTATTTGGTCCATCTAGGATAAAAAGTTTTGGTGGAAATTATTATGCTCTTGTAATTGTTGATGATTTTTCTAGATATACTTGGACATTTTTCTTAACATTGAAAAGTGAAGCTTTTAAGGTCTTTAGGAATTTTTCAAAGCAAATTCAAAATGAGAAAGACTTAAGAATTAAGGTATTTAGAAGTGACCATGGTGGAGAGTTTCAAAATGAACGGTTTGAAAATTATTGTGAGGAAAATGGAATTTTGCATAATTTTTTTGCACCTAGGACTCCCCAACAAAATGGTTGTAAAAAGGAAAAATAGGTCACTAGAGGAACTTGCTAGAACAATGTTAAATGAATCAAATGTTCCTAAATATTTTTGGGCTGACGTTGTAAGTACTGCATGTTATGTTTTGAATAGGATGCTTATTAGGCCAATTATAAAATCAACTCCTTATGAATTGTTAAATGGTAGAAAGCCTAATGTTGCTCATTTGAAAATATTTGGATGTAAATTCTTTGTGTTAAATAATGGAAAGGACAACTTAAGAAAATTTGACTCAAAAGCTGATGAGGGCATTTTCTTAGGTTATTCACTAACTAGCAAAGCATATAGAGTGTTTAATAGAAGAACTTTAAATGTTGAAGAATCTATACATGTTACTTTTGATGAAATTGTAGACCTTGGGGGAAATCCTCTTGAGTCAAATAAAGAACTTGCAGGTGATGATGAGTACATAAGAGAGGCTCTTGAAGAATTGTATTTGAATGAGAATGAGCCTTCTCAATCAATTGAATTAGCAAAAGAATAGCAATCACCAAGAGGACTTTCAATGGACAATATTATTGGTGATATCTGAAAAGGGGTAAGAACTAGAAATATGACAAATTTCTGTATGCCTGTAACTTTTGTTTCATAGATAGAACCCAAAAGTGTTGAAGAAGCACTTAAAGATGACCAATGGTGCATAGCAATTGTCGCTGTCGTCCGTTCCGACGTCTAGGGACATCTCGAACGTTTATGTGAGCGGTCGCGAAAAGATGGTTTAGACTCGCATTTATTTAAAAATGTGATCATTCCTCCCAAGGTGCTCAACAATTGAACTATCCTCTAATAAAAGTAAGGTTTTTGTAAAAGGGTTCTTATGGAGTCGCCACCAATGTTTTGACCATAAACATTGGAAAAGAATAAAAAGGTGTTGATTTTAAGAAAAACCAAACTTGGTCATTATAACCAGAGTTAGGTAAGGAAGTTAGTTACGCGTGGGGAAGGTGTTAGCACCCCCACGATGCCCCTTCCGGGTTCCCTATGACAGATTAATTCATAAAGTAAAGATTAAGAGAAATTACGTATTACCCTATTTTATTATAAAATATTAAAAAAAGGTTATCTACATGATTCTATTTTCTATTGCATACATAAAGCAGTAAATAAAGCAATAAAAGAGAAGAGAAGTGAAAAGAACCTCCGTAGCAAGCTTTTTATTATAACTCTTCAACTATGAGGATGCGTTTTGGCAATTCCCCTCACTACAAGGACTCTCCTCCCCGAATACAGGACTGACTCTACAAAAATTCTAAGAAGAATCAAATGCCGGAAGAAACTTCCTTAACCGATTGTTACCTTATAGGCAATCGGACAGTTCATTCGAAAGAGGGAGAGAAGAGAGGAGTGAGATGTGTCTAAAAACGTCCAAATGAGCTCCTATTTATAGTTTTTTCAGCCTGGCAGCTCGGGACGACCGTCTGGGGTGCAGAAAATAGGCACCGCGGTCTGCAGCGGTTGGGACGGCCGTCTGGGATCTGGGATGACCGTCCTAAGTGTTTTTTTTTAGTGAGACGCGCGTCTCACATCTGGGACGGGCGTCTGGTCTGTCTAGGATAGTTGTCCTGGCTTCTAGGACGGCTGTCTCGAATGTTTTGGCCAAATTTTTTGTTCTGGAACTCCCAGGAAGCTTTCCTTTCTTCAGACGGAAGCCGGTTGATGCCGATAGACGTCCACCAAAGCTTCATCTTTAGAGAGAAAGTCTTTTGGTCTTTATTGAGAGGTCGGGCAAAATTAGGGGTCTACAGCTGCCCCCCCTTCACCTGCCTAACTAATTGTTGGCCTAATGTGCCCACAAGATTAGTTGGTAGGTGAAGGAGTTAACCCTTTTTGCCCCGTCATACTTCGGGTGCTCCTTTGCTGAAGTTTACTGATCCTCCGGATGATAAATATTTTTGATAGGTACCAACCCCTATCTGGTTTGATGAGAATGAACCCTCATCTGGTCCGAACCTTCTTCTATAAGGCTCTTGTGAGTACTTACCCTCACCAGGTATGAGCCCGCGTTTGCTAAGCTCTAGTGAGTACCTACCCTCACCCAGTACGAGTCCGCATTTGCTAAACTCTTATGGGTACCTACCCCCACCAGGTATGAGCCCGCGTTTGCTAAGCTCTGGTGAGTACCTACCCTCACCCGGTACGAGTCCACGTTTGCTAAAACTCTTGACGAGCCCCATTCTGCAAGGCTCTTGTGGGTACCTACCCCCAGCAGGTATGAATCTGCTTTTGCTAGATTCTGATGAGTACTTACCCTCACCTGGTACGAGTCTGCATTTGCTTAAGCTTTGGTGAGTACCTACCCTCACCCGGTACGAGTCCGCATTTGCTAAACTCTTGACGAGTCCCGTTCTGCAAGGCTCTTATGGGTACCTACCCCCTCTAGGTATGAATCCGCTTTTGCTAGATTCTGATGAGTACTTACCCTCACCTGGTACGAGCCCCGTTCTGCAAGGCTCTTGTGGGTACCTACCCCCACCAGGTATGAATCCGTTTTTGCTAGATTCTGATGAGTACTTACTCTCACCCGGTACGAACCCGCATTTGCTAAGCTCTTGTGGGTACCTACCCCCACCAGGTATGAATCCGCTTTTGCTAGATTCTGATGAGTACTTACCCTCACCCGGTACGAGCCCGCATTTGCTAAGCTCTTGTGGGTACCTACCCCCACCAGGTATGAGTCCATGTTTGCTAAACTCTTGATGAGCCCCGTTCTGCAAGGCTCTTGTGGGTACTTACCCCCACCAGGTATGAATCCGCTTTTGCTAGATTCTGATGAGTACTTACCCTCACCCAGTACGAGCCCCATTCTGAAAGGCTCTTGTGGGTACCTACCCCCACCAGGTATGAATCCGTTTTTGCTAGACTCTGATGAGTATTTACCCTCACCCGGTACGAGCTCGCATTTGCTAAGCTCTTGTGGGTACCTACCCCCACCAGGTATGAATCCGCTTTTGCTAGATTCTGATGAGTACTTACCCTCACCTGGTACGAGCCCCGTTCTGCAAGGCTCTTGTGGGTACCTACCCCACCAGGTATGAATCCGCTTTTGCTAGATTCTGATGAGTACTTACCCTCACCCGGTACAAGATGTATTGGCGGCTTACTGTTTCTGATCATGCACCTATTTTCATGGAAATTGATTGATTTTTTTTTACTTTTTAGTCATTCAGTTTTACCGGGGATTCTTTGTTTTTGGCTTTTCTGTTTAGCCATCCAGTTTTGCCAGGAATTATGTGTTTTTGGCCTTTTTGTTTAGCCATCCAGTTTTATTGGTGATTTCTTGTTTTTGGCTCTTTTTAGCCATCCGACGTGTTATTTGTCAGGGATTATTTGTTGGTTGCCTCTTATTTGGGTAGGAATCCATTGGGGATTTTTTATTTCTATTGATTGTGCCTTTTGATTAGGCAGATGCTTCAATAGTGGTGAAAACTCTATGCTTGTGTTGTTTTTGCCTTTGAACAGGCAGATGTTCCACTTGGGGATATTTGCTCTTGATAATGCCTCTGAGTAGGCAGATGCATCATTGGTAATGAAGACTTTGCATTTTGCATTGTTTTGCCTCTAAATAGGCAGATGCTTCATTAGAGGTGAAGGCTTCGTGCTTGCTAGGTCTTGTCTATGCATTCCGCTGGGGATATCCATATTGGGCGTCATAGGCAATTAACTCCCTGAGGATATGAATTTGTAGTTTGCCTTTGTCGTAGGCTCACTGGGGGTAGTTTTTCTTTTTAGTGATCCACCGGGGAATTGATTTCATTCCGGAGATCTATTTTGATTTTCCCCGTAGGGAGGAATGGGGTTTTTGATTCCTTGTTGGATGCTATTATTTTAAGCTGGCTTTGCCTATGCTCTTATTCCGCTGGGGAATGGGTTTTTCTGATTATTTTTCCTTTTCCTCGCGTTTTATCTCTTTTTTCCGCGATTTTGAAATTTGGCTTTCTTATTTTGGATAATGTGTGCGCCTTTTTACATTTTAATTTCTTTTATGCACGCAGACTTTTTCTTCTTTTTTGATTATCCGCTAGGGGTGAAAAGATTTTCTTCTTTTTCTCTTTTCTTTTTTGGCGATCCACCAAGGAGTTCGTTGGCTTCCTGGGGGATCCAATTTTGATTTGATTTTTATGACGGAGTCTTGGCTCCTGGCTTTGTGAAGTTCTTTATTGAACTGGAGGATGAGAATTTTCTTGTTTTCCTCATTTTGTAGATTTTTCTGAGATGCTTTACTTGGGGATTTTTATTCAGCCTTTTTCTGTTGTGGCCTCTATTGGGGAATGAAAAGTTTTTCTTTTCTTTTCTTTTTTGTTGAACCCCAAGGGATATGGAGATTTTGACTTCATATCTTCTTTGGTTGATCTTTGTTCTCTTTTGGAAGTAGCGAAGATTCTGGATGAATGTGCTCGATGACTCATATGGTGATGAAGCTGAGTCGCGAGGTAATCTTTTTGTTTTGCCTCTAGAGTACGCAAAGATCCGCTTGGGGATAATCAAGCCTTTTCCTATTAACTTTTTTTTATGTTGATGGCTTCCTTTTTCTTGGATGGAAGGATGGTGGTTGTTGAACATACAAGGACTTGATGTTGAACTTACATGGACATGAAGCTTGTTGATTTTGATGATGATTCAAGAACAAAGAACTTAGAGTGTTGAAGACTTGTATTGTTGTGTAATAACTCTGTTTTGATGAGTTTGAGTCTGTAATATTAGAGTCTAAGATAGCCGGTACATAGTCTACTCTTTAGAAGCTTCAAAAACACATATTTATCAGAAAGCCTTGGGTTTAATCGATTAAATCATCGGATAATCGATTAT
>OY731406.1:37637731-37680967 GCA_963425845.1 Sphenostylis stenocarpa | reverse complement strand
GGGGGTAGGTATCCATCGAGCCTTGCGAACGGGGTTCGGACCGGATGGGGGTAGGTACCCATCGAATCTTGCAGAGCGGGATTCGGACCGGGTGGGGGTAGGTACCCATCGGAATCTTGCGGAGCGGGATTCGGACCGGGTGGGGGTAGGTACCCATCGAGCCTTGCGGAACGGGGTTCGGACCGGGTGGGGGTAGGTACCCATCAAAACCTTGCGTAACAAGGTTCATACCAAGTGGGGGTAGGTACTCACTAAAGTCCGACAGAAATGCAAACCCGTACCGGGTGAGGGTAAGTACTCATCGAGCCTTATAAAAGGAGGCTCAAACCAGATAGGGGTTGGTACCTATCAAAATACTTATCATCCGGAGGATCAACAAGAAACAGACATCCGAAAGATAACGGGGCAAAAGGGTTAACTCCTTCCCCTACCAACTAATTTGGTCGGCATATTAAAACCGACGAATTAGTTAGGCGAGCGAAGGGGGGCAGCTGTAGACCCCTAATTTTGCCCGGCCTCTCAAAATAAAAGCTAGAGGAATTTCACCCAAAGATGGAGTTCATCCGGCTTCCCAAAACCGAGAAGGACCTCCCACAACGGAAGACGGAGTTCACTCATTCACACAATAAAAGCCAAAAGAGACTTCCTACACAAAGACAAAGCTCGCCCGGCATCTTAATGAAGGCCAAGAAGACTTCCTATATGAAGATAAAGCTTCAACGGACACACATCGGCATCAATCTATGTCCGAAAAAGGAAAGGAAAGCTTCCTGGGGTCCCGAACACGAAAACTGGACAAAACAGGTCGAGACCACGGTCCCGAAGTGGGACGGCCGTCCCAACTGCTATTTTACGGCTTGGGACGCGCGTCCGAATGTGGGACGGCCGTCCCAAACCCAATTTAAGTGGGACGGCCATCCCGGCTTCCCTGGGGTCCCGCTCCGTGTAAATTTGCCATTTAGGACGGCCATCCCAGTCCAGTACGGCCGTCCCAACCCGGACGGCCGTCCCAAAGTGCGCCAGCTGCGAAAAACTATAAATAGGAGGCTCATTTGCCACTTTTTCAGACCACGAGACACTCCAGAGAGCTCGAAACACTTTAGAGCACTTGTCTACTTCTCTCCCTTTCTCGAATGATCTTTCCGATTGCCTTAAATAGGTAACAATCGGTTAAGGAATTATATTCCGGCATTCGATTCTTCTTTAAATTTTTAGTGGAGTCGATCTTGTATTGGTGAGGAGAGACTGTGTAGAGAGAGGGGTTGCCAAAACGCATCCTCACAGTTCGAGATTCTCAATATAAAGCTTGCTACGGAGGTTCTTTTCAATTCCCTTCTCTTTTATTGTTTTATTTATGGTTTTATTGTTTTATTTAGCTTTATTATGTCATGTAGAATAGAATCATGTAGATAGTCATTTTAATATCTCTTTTATTGCTTTATTTAGCTTTATTTATATAAAATTATGTAGATAGTTATTTCAATATTATGCAATAAAATAGGGTAATCGCGTAATTTCTCGAAATCTTCTCTTTAAATGAATTGATCTGTCATAGGGAACCCGAAAGGGGCGTTGTGGGGTGCTAACACCTTCCCCACACGTAACTAACTCCCTTACCCAACTCGGTTATAACGACCAAGTTGTTTATTTTATAAAATCAACACCTTTCTTTCTTTTTTCCTTTTCCAATGTTTCGGTCAAAATATTGGTGGCGACTCCATAAGAACCCCTTTTCGAAAACCTTGCTTTTGTTAGAGGATAATTCAATTGTCGGACACCTCGGAAGCAATGAACACATTTTAAAACAAAAAATGCGAGTCTAAACCATCTTTTCGCGACCTCTCGCATAAACGTTTCGAGACGTCCCCAGGACGTCGGAAAGGGACGGCGGCGACAGTGCCCCCATTATAGGGACCTCTCAACCTTTCAGTCCTCGGGTCATGCACGGAACTCCGTGTCGACATCCTTAGACCAAAAGAAGAGAGTTATCACCTTGAGTTGGTGGTTTCCGACAACGGTTGTAGCCCCGTGTGCCAACAAGCCAGTCGTATCTGCCACTAACTCCCTATAGGTATTCACTCTTGCCCCCGGGTATAGAGGGACTGTTGTGTGCAAGGGTTTTTGTGTGCAATTTATATTTCAAACAATTTTGCAGAAAATAATCATACAACAATTATTAAAGCCATACAATAAAACATAGGCGTAATTTCAAATCTTTACTTAGTTTGAATTTATCCGTCACTAAATGGGATCAACTCTCTAGCTTCCCCAGTGGAGTCGCCATCTGTCGCCGCCGTCAATTCCGACATTCAGGGACATCTTGAACGTTTATGCGAGCGGTCGTGAAAAGATGGTTAAGACTCGCGTTTTTATGTTAAAATATGTTCATTGCTTCCAAGGTGCTCAACAACTGAACTATCCTCTAATAAAAGCAAGGTTTTCGAAAAGGGGTTCTTTTGAAGTCGCCACCAATGTTTTGACCGTACACATTGGAAAAGGATAAAAAGGCGTTGATTTTAATAAAAACCAAACTTGGCCATTATAACCAGAGTTAGGTAAGGGAGTTAGTTACGTGTGGGGAAGGTGTTAGCACCCCACAACGCCCCTTTCGGGTTCCCTATGACGGACTAATTCATTTAAGTGAAGATTACAAGAAATTACGCGATTACCCTATTTTATTGCATAATATTAAAAATGGCTATCTACATGATTTTAGTTTACATTGCATACAAAAAGCAATAAATAAAGCAGTAAAAGAGAAGAGAATTGAAAAGAACCTCCGTAGCAAGCTTTGTATTGCGAATCTTTTAACTATGAGGATGGGTTTTGGCAATCCTCCGCTCTACAAAGACTCTCCTCTCCGAATACAAGATCGACTCGACTAAATTTTAAAGAAGAATCGAATGCTGGAATACAATTCCTTAACTGATTGTTACCTTATTAAGGCAATCAGAGAGTTCATTCGAAGTAGGGAGAGAAGACAAGTACTGGGAGTTGTCTGGTGTGTGAAACAGTGGCAAATGAGCCTCCTATTTATAGTTTTTCGTAGCCTGGCAATTTGGGACGACCATCTGGGTTGGGACGGCCGTCTAGGTTGGGACGACCGTCCCAATTGAATTTTTTACACTTGGGGGGACCTCCTGAAGAGTGGGACGGGCAGTCTCACTTGGGACGGCCGTCCCACTTGGCTAGGGTAGCTTGGGACGGCCGTCTCGACTTTGGGACGACTGTCTCAACCTGTTTTGGCCAGCCTTTGTGTTCTGGGACCCCTGGGAAGCTTTCCTTTCTTTCTTCGGACGTCGGTTGATGCCGATAGACGCCTATTGAAGCTTTATCTTCATATAGGAAGTCTTCTTGGCCTTTATTGAGATGCCAGGAGAGCTTTGCTTTGTCATAGGAAGTCTCCTTAGCCTTTATTGAGATGCCAGGAGAGCTTTGCTTTGTCATAGGAAGTCTCCTTAGCCTTTATTGAAAGACCGGGCAAAATTAGGGGTCTACACTGGTCATGCGCTGACTCTATGGGGAGTAATTTTGTTTGAAGATTGTTGTGTTGACCTTTTGTTTTAGTCATCCGGTGTGCCGGAGATTCTTTGATTTTTTTCTTTTACAATAGCCATCCAACTTATTAATTGTTGGGGTTTCTTTGATGAATGCCTCTTAGGTAGGCAGGAAGGAATCCACTAGGGATTGGTTGACTTCCCAGGGATCTGATTTTGGTTTTCCTCCTGGAGTCTTGACTCCTTGTTAGGTATTGGTGTGAGCTGGTTTTGTGATGCTCTTATTTCATTGGGGAATGGACATTTTGTTTACCTACAAGTTAGGATTTTAATTTCACCTTTTTCTGCGATTTATCTCTTTTTTATCATGATTTTGAAATCTTGCTTTTTTTTTATGGGGATAATGCGTGTGCCTTTTTACCTTTTAGTTTCTTTTATGCACACATAATTTTTCTTCTTTTTGGGGATCTGCAGGGGATAAATTTTTCTTTGGTGATCCATCAGGGGATTATCAACTTCCCTAGGGATCCGATTTTTCTTTTGTGAGCTAACCTTGTGAAGCTCTTATTCTATTGGGGGATGGAGATTTCCTATTCTTCCTTTTTGTAGATTTTTCTTGTATGGTCCACTACGAGATTTTATTCGGTCTTCTTTGTCATGGCCTTTTTTGTCATCTGTTAGAGATGAAGGGTTTTTCTTTTTCTTTTGTGATAACCCTGTGAAGGTTTGGATTCCTTGATCGTTTGATGATTCATGTGGTGGCGATGTTGAGCCTTGGGGTAATATTTTTGGTTTTCAGCCTCTGGAGTAAGCAGGGATCTGCTTAGGGATAATTGATCCTTTCTGTCAGCTTTTCTTTTTTGATGTGCCTTCTTTTTATTGGGTAGAAGGAAGATGGTTGGAGCTTTGGCTTTGGAAGCTCTTTCTTCCGCTTAAGACACTTGATTATTGACGACTTGCTCTGTTTTCTTGATGGGAGCTTTATTTGGAGACTTGTGCTTCCTGTTTTCAAACACAAACATGGAGCTAGTCTCCTTATATGCATGAATGCTTTTCATCTTTTTGTTATTTATTTGAGGCGATTTTTATTTTTGTTTTTTTATTTTGACAAATTCGTTTTGTGTGACTATTTGTGTGGATGCCTTAAATGCAATCTATTTTTATTTGATGCATCTAGAAAAGTGACTAGCATTCTCCTGCTGGACTTTCATGATTATGCTGATGGGCTCCTTCATTTTTTGTTAAGCCCTAACTTTTGCCTAGACCGCCCTTTTGGGGTTTTCGATCTAACGGGCTGCCTTAATTTTTGCCTAGGATATCTTAACTGGCTTTTTTCCTTTTTATGAGTGCCTTAACTTTTGTCTAGACCACCCTTTACGGGTTTTGGATCTAGCAGGCTGCCCTAATTTTGCCTAAGAATCTCCTAGCAGGCATCATTCTTTATATTTTTCTTTTTCAATGCTTCCTTGTTTATGATGCATGAAAAGACCTTGACAAAATGACTTTGCAAATATTTATGATTTATCAATGTAGAGGCAATTTCACAAACTGGTCAAGAGAAATGAAATGAATGAGAATTTCGTTGATATGTATGGGCAAAGGTTTATCATTTTCATAGAAGGATTATAAATGGAATTTAGAAGAACGAGTGGCCCATGTTGGCTACACTGTATGGGCTTCAACAATCATGTCTTATGATATCTACCCCCTAGTTCCCCTAATTGCCTTAGTTGAGATGCTCGAGTCCGGAGTGAAGACTATGCAAGGCTACTTGCTCCTGGAAGGGTGTGACCTTAACCGCCATTCAGTTTTCGACTAAGACAACCATTGCTCTTAGGGGATTTTTCTTTCTTCTCTTCTTCCCCTTTTCTTCTTTCTTCTCTTTTTTTTGTTTTTTTTTTTTTTGGAAAAAACCTTTAAATTCTACCTAGGACGTATCCTAGCGAGGCGAGTGGTCCCTAACTTTTGCCCAGGATGCCCTTTGCGGGTTTTCATCCTGGTGGGTCATGAGCAATGCCCTTCAAGCATAATACTTCTTCACCGTATTGGAGTTGACTGGGTGTCGAAGTCCTTTTTTTATCCATGTCAGTGAGGGTAAGATTTCTTCCCGAGAAAACTCGTTTAATCGCAATTTGAAGCACTTGGTGGATTTGATGAAGACATAGATATAGCTTAGGTTGTGGGTGTGTAGATGATTAGGTTTTTAGTTTAAGCACTTAATCTCTTGATAGTCCATTATATTTTGTGATAAGCACCTTAAAACATTGCATCTCATTGAAAATCATTTTCTGCATGAAAAACTCACATTCAAGTATTAAAAGAACAAACTAAGTTTTTTTTAATCTGTTGAAAAAGATTTTCAATTTGTTAAAATCACTTAACAGAATAAGTGGTCATACATAATCGTATTTTCAATTGATTGATTCGCAGAATCAACAAGTTAAAATAACTTAGTGAATTTTTTCAAATATCATGGTTTCGCATTTTCAATCTTTTGAAATGATTTTCAATCGATTAAAACAGAGAGCTATCATTTTTTCTAAAGTTGTTTCAATCCATTGAAAACTCGAAACAATCGATTGAATGAACTTTTAAATGAAATCAATCGATTGAATCGTGGTTTCAATCGATTGAAATGTAATCTGATCGATCATAGTTTCATTCTGATCGATCATAACTCGGTCTGATCGATCATACTTCAGTTCTAATCGATCAGAGTCTCTTCTAACCTGTTATACTTCAAACTAATCGATCTTGTGACTCTCTGAAACAGTTTTTGACAGATGAAACGTTCTGATTCTTTGTTTTACTCTATATATACAGAATTGATCTATCTTTTGAAACATACAACACACTACTTGAGAAAACTTATGAAATCAATCTGTGAAACTTTCATATACGTGACTTTCTCTGCATTCAAGAATCTTTTCATATCATAAGGTGTCTGTGATCGAATTGTGGTCAATCAAAGAGAGAAAGTGCTCGTTAGAATTTGTTCTAGACAATTAGAACTTCAAGTCCAGGTTTTTTCTTTCCATACTCTTTTGTAAAAGTGTGATTGTGCAGGTTGGATTGTGATCTGCACTTGGTACGATGAATCGGATTTGGTTCTCGGGTGGTTTTCAAGATTCTATCTTGTGGGTTTGCAAGATAGTTCTTGGGGTAGATTGGTGAGTATCTACTCGGTTGTAATTTTCACTTGGAATTAGTGGAACTTGACAGGTTTGTCAAGAACTCGGATGTAGCTCGGATTAGAGTGAACCAGTATAAATTTGTGTGTTAAATTTCTTCTTTCATCTCTTTTATTTTCTGTCTATAAACTTGTTGTGTTTAAACCAAATTACCTTTGCAAAAATTGAATAAAGATAACTCATTCTTCCAAAAGAAAGTAAGTTTTGCGAAAAAGTTTTAAAGTTCAATTCACCCCCCCTCTTGAACTCAACCATTAATTCTTTCACAATTTGCTACCCATTTTCCTATTTTGTCTTTTTGGGCCGGAAGCAATTTGTTTACCATTAAATTCCCCCTCGTGGTAAATATGGGGGTTGACCTTGTTTTATTGTAAGCTCTTTGATCTTCTTTTGGTGGGCTTGTCCTCGAAATATGGTGTCTAACCGTTTTCCTTTGATTAGGTTTGAGTGGTTGCATCGGCTTTGGACCCACTAGACTTTTGTCAGTTTTATTTCCATGGTAACTTGTCGAGGGAGGTATCTCGACCTCTTTTGGGAGTACGACCTCCATGCCATATGTAAGGGAGAATAGAGTAACTCTCGTGGAGGTTCGTACAGACGTTAGATATCTTATGAAGGGCAGAGGATAACGATCCTTGTAGGTTTAGACAATGTTCTGGATGATTGTCTTAATGTACTTATTGGCTGCCCCTTACTACATCATTTTGTTTAAGTCGATAGAGAGAGGGTTTTTGGATTTTGAGATCTTGGCATGTCATACGCATGCGTCCACATACTCTCCTGGAAATTGTACCACTCCTTCCCTGCCATTATTGTTGATTTGGGTATTTTCCTTCCTATCATCGTTTCCTCGCCTCCAAATCGATGGCCTCAGTTTCTTCCTTAATACAGACTGAGCCATATAGATTGAGCTTCTCTTTTTAACAGCCTTTGTATGTTCGGGGAGACGGTCACCTTCTCACTGTCTGACTCGGTCCATTCGCCTTCGGCTTTTGGATCCACAAAGAGTCATCCGTCATAGACATGATTGTTGTTATTTGGTTCTGTTTAGGCTTGGATTTTATTATCATTTATTTTGAAATAATAATGAGGGAGAAAAGAATGAAAAATAATATGAATGTTTATGCAAATGCCTCATTGTATTGATGAAAACAAAATATTTATAAAGCCATTTTAATCAAACATCTCACTGCCATGGGCGGGGACCGCAAGAGATGCAGGAAGCCTATAAATATGAAGAGCCCTAATCAACTGACCTTCTCTTATCCCACCCCACTATTCTGGTTGTGATAGAGGCATGGTATCCACGTTGGGAGCATCGAAGGTGATCCACCCGGCATCCAACAACTTTTGGACCTTATACTTTAGGGTCATACAATTCTCCACGGAATGCCCAGGAGCGCCTGAGTGGTAATCACATTTTTCATTCATCTTGTACCAATCAGGGTAGGGTGGATTCAACTTCTTTGGAGGGACATGTACTAGGAGGTTGGCATCTACCAGCTTTGTCAGTAGATTCCCATAGGATGTTGGAAGGGGAGTAAATTTTCTCTCTTGATTCCTTGACTGCCTAGCTGGTCGTGAAGAGGAAGAAGGAGTAGGAAGGTTGATGGTATTCACGCTTCACTCCTCCCTCTTGCTAAGGAACTTTTTGAATGGGGCATTGGAGGAGAAAGGTTGTGCGATCCTCCCACTTTTCAGTCCTTGCTCCACTCTCTTGCCGATGGTTACCACATCCGTAAAAAGAGTTGACGTGTGTAGACCCCAAATCTTGCCCGGCCTCCAAATAAAGTCAAAAAGCTTCCTATTTGAAGACGGTCGAAGCCTAACAAGCCACTAGGAGAGACTATTAGGCTCCCGTACCAAGATAGGAAGGTTTTTTGGCCCGAAAATAAAGTTTCTCGCCCTGAAGGGACGAGACCGCCGTCTGGAAGGACCAGACCGCCGTCTCGTCTCAACGCCAGGATGAGACTGCCGTCTCAATTTTCCAGACAGCGGTCTCGATTCCTGCAAAGGTCGAGATGGCGGTCTGGATTTTCCAGACGGCGGTCTCGATTCCCGCCTAGTCGAGACGGCGGTCTGGATTTTCCTGACGGCGGTCTCGACCCTCTGCTATGAACGAGACGGTGGTCTGGAATTTCCAGACGGCGGTCTCGACCCTGTCAGAGGAGACGGCAGTCTCGACCTGTCAGGCGCGAAAAACTATAAATAGGGGCGTCATTTCTCCCTTTTTCCACACACAAAATCAACAGCTCTCCCTTCTCTCTAGACTTTCTCTCTCTAAGAATCCCTCCGAGGCATTTCCGGAGTTTCTGAATGTCTCTAGGCATAGACTGAGCGTTCTAAATCTTCTTTAGAATCCCTCCGAGGCATTTCCAGAGTTTCTGAGAGTTGTAGAGTGAAGGGTTGTCAAAACGCACCCTCTCTTTTAAAGTATAAAAGCATGCTTTGAAGGTGCATATTCTCCCTCTCTATTTTTATTACTGTCATTTAAATTACGCAATAGAAGCTAGGGCCATGTAGTCATAAACTTAAATTCCGCATAATAAAAGGGTAAAAGCGCATTTTTCTGGTTTAATTATTCAAAGTAGCCAGCCTATCATAGGGAACCCGAAAGGGGCGTCGTAAAGGAACTAACACTTCCTTTACACGTAACTAACTCCCTTACCCAACTCTGGTTCTAATGACCAAAGTTGGTTTTCGAAAACCAACGCCTTTTTAAAACCCCTTTCCCGATGTTTATGGTAAAAATATCGGTGGCGACTCCATAGAACCCAAAATAAATAAGTCCTTGGGTTAGCCCAGTTATCGGACAACCCAAGGACACTTTTGAAAACCTCGCCCCTAGGTTAGCCCGGTTATCGGACAACCTAAAGGCGTTGTAACCACCAATAAAAAAACGCGAAAATAAAGAGGGTCGAAAAAACCATCGCGTCGCTCCGACCGCCCCTTTTTGGGAGGCGGCGACAGATGGCGACTCCACTAGGGAAGCCTAGAGAGTTGATCCCATTTAGTGATGGGCTGACTTAAAAATAATTAAACCAAGAAAATAGCGCTTTTACCCTACCTTGTATTATAACATGCTTTATTGTTTGGCTTTCAAATAACTGTTGCTTGTTTATACTTACGCAATTGATTGAAGTATAAATTGCACACAAAACCCTTGCACACTACAGTTCCCTCTATACCTGGGGGCAAGTGAGAAAACCATAGGGAGTGGGTGGCAGGTACGGTTCACTGCAGTTAGGGCCTTGTGCCCACCAGTGTGATCGGAAACCACCACTCAAGGTGATAACCTTCCTCTTTTGGCAACAAGACCGACTCTGGCCTTAGTGCTGAGCATGGTTGGACGGCTGGAGAGTGGGGACCCTATAATGGGGGCACCTTGGGGGCCTTAGCCTGGTGAGAACAGTTAGAACCTACCCTAACCAATGCACCTTTCTGCAGGAAAACCCTACCTCGTGATAAAAACGAAGTCTCGCCTGTTCGGGGATGATCGAATTGTGTGTGCATATG
This sequence comes from Sphenostylis stenocarpa, assembly GCA_963425845.1. Lineage (NCBI taxonomy): Eukaryota > Viridiplantae > Streptophyta > Magnoliopsida > Fabales > Fabaceae > Sphenostylis > Sphenostylis stenocarpa. The sequence goes on along the minus strand of OY731406.1, from coordinate 37,670,763 downwards.
TTTGTTGCATTTATATGTTGCATAGCATAAACAAACAACAGAACAAAATCACAAAAATATTTTACAAATAAACACCCTTATCTCGGACAGTCTGCCTTTTAGCTAGCCTGGTTTCAAGTTCTTTGTAAGCTAAGTAGCCACGCAGTTCCGACAGAAGAGATAAGGGACGATAAATATTCTTTCACATAAAGCCATATTTTATCTCGGACAGTCTGCCTTTTAGCTAGCCTGGTTTCAGGTTCTTTGTAAGCTAAGTAGCCACGCAGTTCCGACAGAAGAGATAAAAGGCTATAAAATAAAATGTCAAATAAAAATACAAAAAAATACAAAAGATGAATAAACAACTTCTGACAAAGTCAACTCACCCATGCTACATCATATCATGAGTAAAGAAAAACCAAGAGAGAAAATAAAATTGAGAACGCATTTAGCATCATTTAAATAAAATCTCTCATGCATAAAGCATACTCATGTTAGTTTAAGCACTCAACACGCATTAATAAAACTTTTTCGGACATTCTAGAAAGTGGCTGGTCCTCTCCCTACTCGTACTCGTGCATAAAAAGCAAGGGCAATGGAAAATCTGGAGGAGCAAAACCGGAAGCTCACCGCGGAGGTCAATACCCTCCGCGAGCAAGTAGCCCAACTAATGGAGGTCGTACGCCAGGGGCAGAGCAAGGGCGAAGACCAAGCTGAACATGTCCCTCCTCATGAGGAAGAGGAGGAAGAATACTTCTTTGGTGATAAGGATGCTAGGACTGCACGCATCCTTACTCCAGAAGTATCCAAACAACAACTCTTCGCCCTGGAGGAGAGGCTGAAGGCAGTCGAAGGGCATAACTTCGACGTCAAGGAGGTGGCTGACATGTGCCTCGTAAAGGACATCCGCTTCCCTCCCAAATTCAAGATCCCGGACTTCCCCAAGTACGCCGGGATGACCTGCCCCAAGAACCATCTTACGATGTATTGTCGTAAAATGGCCGCCCATGCTGACAATGAAAAACTCCTGATCCACTGCTTCCAGGAGATCTTGGTGGACACCGCGCTTAACTGGTACATGCAGTTAGAGAGAGGGCAGGTCCAGAACTGGAAACAGTTGGCAGACGCTTTTCTCCGTCGTTACCGATACAACATCGATCTGACCCCCGACAGGTCAGATCTTAGAACTCTGAGCAAGAGGAACGACGAGCCCTTTAAAGCGTATGCCCAAAGATGGAGGGAAATGGCAGCCCAAATAGAGCCTCCTTTGACGGACAAGGAGACAGTGGCTATGTTTATCGACTCATTGACAGGAGCGTACTACGACAAGGTAATAGCCAGTACCTCCAACCTTTTTTCAGACATAGTCACTGTGGGCGAGAGGGTGGAGCAAGGACTAAGGAGCGGGAAGATAGCACAATCTTCCCAAGCTGGCACCTCCTTTAGGAAACCTGCTGGCAAGAAGAGGGATGAATATGTGCACGCAATCAATTTTGCCAGTCCCTCCTCTACCCCGCCAGCACCCAGGCAGCCCCGCAAGAAAGAGAGGAAGTTCACTCCAATCACTACTTCCTACGGACTGCTGCTACCTCAGCTGTTGGAGGCTAAGCTCCTGACCTGCGCCCCTCCCAAGAAACAACTGGAGCCTCCCTATCCCGAATGGTATAAGCCAAACGAAAAATGCGCGTACCATTCGGGCTCACTCGGTCACTCTATAGAGAATTGCTTGACCCTTAAATATCGGGTTCAAGAACTAATCGACGCCGGGTGGATTACTTTTGACGCCTCTACTTCGAGCACGGATGACAAGCCTCTGTCAAAGCCAGAGTAGCAGAGAGGGAGGATTGGGAGGATAAGCCCTAGGGTCTTTTCTTTTTTTAGGTTTTTCTCCTGCGGTCCCCGCCCGTGACCGCAGGAATTTCGATTAAAAGGGCTTGTACATACATTCTCATCTTCATTAATATACGAGGCATTTTGTCATATTCTTTCTTTTCCCTCTTCTATTTATTATTCTTTCAAAATAAAATGAATAATAAAATCTATAACTAAAACAGAACCCAAAACGCATCATGTCTATGATTGATGAATCTCCATGGACTCTGGAAACGGAAGATGAATGGATTGAGTCCGACAGTGAGCAGGAGACCATTTCTCCGGATATGCAAAGAATGCTGGAAAAAGAAACGCGCATCATACAACCGCATCGGGAGGAAATCGAAACTGTAAATTTGGGAAAAGAGGATGAGGAGAAAAAAGTGAACATCGACACCCAAATGGAAAGCAGCATGAAAAAGGGGTTAATACTGCTTCTGAAAGAATATATAGATGTATTCGCTTGGTCATACCATGACATGCCTGGGCTTGACACGAGTATAGTGGAACACAGATTGCCACTGAAAGAGGGGTTCCGACCTATAAAGCAAAAGCTCAGGAGAATTAAACTCGACTGGTCCTTAATGATAAAGGAGGAGGTACAAAGGCAGTTGGATGCCAATTTCCTAGTAGTTTCCAAATACCCAGAATGGTTGCCCAACATCGTACCCGTCATCAAAAAGACCGGGAAGGTCATGGTGTGCGTGGATTATAGGGACCTCAATCGAGCAAGTCCAAAGGACGACTTTCCCCTACCACACATAGATACACTGGTAGACCATACCGCTACCAACACGTTGTATTCCTTCATGGATGGGTACGCGGGGTACAACCAGATCAAGTTGGCCGTTGAGGATAGAGAAAAAACCTCCTTCATTACACCATGGGGTACCTTCTACTATCGGGTAATGCCGTTTGGGCTGAAAAATGCAGGGGCTACCTACCAAAGGGCTATGGTCACACTATTCCACGACATGATCCACAAGGAAATAGAAGTATATGTGGACGACATGATAGCCAAGTCCAGAAATGAAATGGACCACATTCAATATCTCCGAAAACTTTTTGATCGGCTTCGGAAGTATCAACTTAAGCTAAAGCCGGCAAAATGTACTTTCAGAGTACGATCAGGAAAACTCTTGGGGTTCATTGTCGATGAAAGAGGAATTGAGGTGGACCCCGAAAAACAAAGGCAATTTTGGAAATGCCCCCACCAAGCACGAGAAAAGGAGGTCGAGAGGTTTCGGGCCGGATAAACTACATTGCCCGTTTCATCGCGCAGTTAACAGATAAATGCATCCCCATCTTTAAACTGTTGCGCAAGAATAAGCCAACGGTGTGGAACGAAGAATGCCAACAGGCGTTTGATAAAATCAAAACCTGTCTAACCAATCCACCAGAATTGGTACCACCCGTTGAAGGGAGACCTCCGATCCTATATTTATCGGTTCTCGAAGAGTCAATGGGATGTGTGCTCGGCCGACATGATGAAACCGGAAGAAGGGAACGGGCCATTTATTATCTCAGTAAGAAATTCTCGGACTACGAAGCCCGTTATACACCATTCGAAAAGACTTGTTGCGCATTGGTGTGGGTCACTCAACGTCTCAGATAGTATATGGCCCGACATACAACATGGTTGGTCTCCAAAATGGATCCAATCAAGTACCTATTTGAGAAGCCCATTCTGACTGGAAGAATAGCTAGGTGGCAAGTTCTCCTCTCAGAATTTGACATCGTTCATGTCACCCAGAAAGCTATTAAGGGAAGTCCCCTAGCGGATTATCTAGCCCATGGATCCACAGATGAATACCAGTCCTTACAAGACGACTTTCCCGATGAGCATATCATGCACATCGAACATGAAGAGACCAAAGAAGAGATGTGGACCATGTTCTTCGATGGGGCTTCCAACATGCTTGGACACGGGGTAGGAGCTATTTTGGTATCCCCCGAAAAGAAACACATTCCTGTGACGGCCAGGCTTAATTTCGATTGCACCAATAACATGGCCGAATACGAAGCATGTGCACTAGGAATCCAAGCGACTTTAGATCATGGGGTTACTAAACTCAAAATATTCGGTGATTCATCCCTTGTCATCTACCAACTTAAAGGCGAATGGGAAACCCGAAATGCCAAATTAATCCCATATCTAGAGTACTGAAAGAATTAATGGTTGAGTTCAAGAGGGGGGGTGAATTGAACTTTAAAACTTTTTCGCAAATCTTACTTTCTTTTGGAAGAATGAGTTATCTTTATTCAATCTTTGCAAAGGTAATTTGATTTAAACACAGCACAATTAAAGACAGAAATTAAAAGAGATGAAAGAAGAATATTAACGCACAAGTTTATACTGGTTCACTCTAATCCAGAGCTACATCCAGTTCTTGACAAACCAGTCAAGTTCCACTAATACCAAGTGAAAATTACAACCAGTAGATACTCACCAATCTACCCCAAGAACTATCTTGCAAAACCCACAAGACAGAATCTTGAAAACCACCCAGTAATCAAATCCAGTTACTGTACCAAGTGCAGATTACAATCCAACCTGCACAATCAAACTTTACAAAAGAATATGAAAAGAAAAAACCTGAACTTGAAGTTTCTAATTGTCCAGAACCAATTCTATCAGCACTTTCTCTCTTTGAATGACCACAATTCTGATCACAGCACCTTATGATATGAAAAAGATTCTTGAATGCAGAGAAAGTCACGTATGAAAGTTTCACAGATTGATTTCACAAGTTTTCTCAAGTAGTGTGTTGTATTGTATATTCAAAAGATAGATCAAATCTGTATATATAGAGTAAATCAGAAAACAGAACGTTTCATCTGTTAAAAACTGTTTTAGAGAGTCAAAAGATAAGTTGGTTAGCAGTAAAACAGGTTTAGAAGAGACTCTGATCGATTAAAACAGAAGTATGATCGATTAGACTGAGTTATGATCGATCAGAATAAAACTATGATCGATCAGAATGAGTTATGATCGATCAGAATAAAACTATGATCGATCAGAATGAGTTATGATCGATTAGAACAAAACTATGATCGATCAGAATATTATTTCAATCGATTAAAATATCGATTCAATCGATTGATTTCATTTAAAGTTCCATTTAATCGATTAAGACATCGATTCAATCGATTGATTTCATTTAAAGTTCCATTTAATCGATTGATTCGAGTTTTAATGGATTAAAACAACTTAATGAAAAAATGACTGACTCTGTTTCAATCGATTGAAAATCATTTCAACAGATTAAATTCCTGCAAACACTTAGTTAAAAAAATAGTTTCTCTGTTTTCAACAGATTGAAAAATATTTCAACAGATTGATTTTCTAAAAACTCTTAGATCGAAAAGGTCTTTCTGTTTCAACGATTTAAAAACATTTCAACAGATTGATAATGCGAACCTTGATATTGAAAATTCATTGAGTTATTTTAACTTGTTGATTCTGTGAATCAATCAATTTAATTTTCGATTATGTATGACCATTTATTATGTTAAGTGATTTTAACAGATTGAAAATCTTTTTCAACAGATTGAAAAAAAATTCTTTTAATTCTTAAACGTAAGTTTTTCATGCAGAAAAATGATTTTCAATGATATGCAATATTTTAAGGTGCTTATCACAAAATATAATGGCCTATCAAGAGATTAAGTGCTTAAACTAAAAACCCTAATCATCTACACACCCACAACCTAAGTTATATCTATGTCTTCATCAAATCCACCAAGTGCTTCAATCTCCCCCTATTTGATGGAGACAAATAACCACTGCACCTGCAAAACAAGAATAACAGACCAGAGACATATATTTTGTGGTGTGTGTGTAGTGACAGATTTTAAGCAAAATACTTCTCCCCTATTTGACTCGCATCAAATAGATTGTTGTAGTTACAGTCCAATAGGGCCACGTGGGAACCCCAAATATAAACCAGAACATAAAAAAAATGAACAGAAAACAGAATAACAGAAACATAGAAAATCTTCATTCGTCCCGGGGCCTTGGTTGAATTGCAGTTCCACAATCCCGTTGTAAATGTCTTCTAGTTGATTATCAATATGCTTGGAACCTTGCAATGAAATTTTCATCCAAATAATGCTTCACGAGCCCTCGAGCGGCAGTCATCTCCATATGCCTCCTTTGGTCGGTTGCGATTCGCTCATTTGATGTAACATTGTTCTTTCGAACTGAGCCGCAGGAGTGCCACTGGTCAAGCGGTGGATTGTATGGAATCATCTCCATTGGGTTCACTTCTTCCATTGGATCAGACGAACGTGCTGCAGAAGTTCCAGGAAAATCAGTGTTGATTCCTTCCTCTTGCTCTTCTTCTTCACTTTCTTCACTTCTCCCAGCATCTTCTTTCGAGATCCATTCACCATCAACTGAAGTCACTAAGTCTCTTGGCTTTGATCATGTGATCCTTGATGACAAAGACCCAGTTCACACGTATTCTGTGATGAATGCAGTACATCAGAACTAAATCTCCTTCATTTAGCACCGCATGATTGCTCCCCCTGGGTGTAAGCTGCCAAGAAACGATGAAAGCGAGAATCCTTTCTTCCAGTTTCAACTTCCCAGTGTTGAATGAACTTACAGAATCATGCCTATTCTTCAAACAAGAGCGGAAATATTGAACTTTATTAAATTCTTCAACATCCGAAGTACATCCTTTGGTGACTTTCACACCTACATCTTTTATTCCAGCAACTTCCTTCCAGACATTAGGTGTTATCACAATGTCTACTCCTTTAACTTGGGTTGTCAAAGTGGAACCTTCAAAGGATAAATTTGTGAAGAAAATTTTAATTAAGTCAGGGTAAATCCTACCATTCAACTCCGAAAACGTTTGAAGTTTTTGATGTTGCAAGTAATTTCCGAATGCCTCTCGAATCCTTCGGCATCAAACCAGGAGAACTTTAACATTTTTGGAATGTTGACTTGCTTCCTGCTTAATTCATGGATAAACAAATCCATTTTCTCTTGGTCCCCATTGAACCAAGTTTCAATCCTTCCTCCAACATTCTGTTCTTGCCTTGCGGTAGAGGACTCGCCTTTCTTTGGACTTCTTCCTACCAGTACTTTGTGCGCTTGAACATATTTGATTTTTGGAATGAGCAGAACGAGAGAAGAACAGAGAAAAGAGAAGCTCAAAGAAGAAAATAATACTATAGGAATGAGAATACATAATCTTTATCAGCTTCAAAAAATTTTTGTCTTTACTCGATTTATTGTTTACGTGCAGTGATGATAAAGAGGAGAGAGAATTGCTACTATACACTTTAATTACCTTCTCGGTAGATATCCAATCAGTATCAATTAGCTTTTATTGGATATCTTTGATATTTAAGAGAGTAGTTGAAGTTTATCTTGTTGTAAATGCTTTCAGTTTACTCTGCAGAAATCGGTTAGAGACAAAGTACATACAACTAGTCCTAGAAGAAAAATAATCAATTGATATTTCGTGAAACCAACTGATTTTGTAATCGTAGATACTTATAAGTGAAATAAACCGATTGAATCAAAAATTAAATCGATTATTTTGTAAAAGAAAATTATTCAGAGTACCATTAGTGAATTCAATCGATTGAATCGAAGATTTAATCGATTGATTTATAAAAGAAAGTGTGCAGAGCTACAAGATTAATGAAATAAATCGATTAAAAGTTTATCTAATCGATTGAACTAATAACATATCAATTCCAAAGAGTAAGAATCAGGAAATCAACAGATTATTTCGCAATTTCAATCGATTGAAACAAATAATATTCAGTTATTCATGCAATTATTAATCGATTGAACTTGTTATCAACCTGTTAAAAAAATATACACTTACTGTAAAGAATCAATTATGCAATACTAGATATATCTAGAATTCCTAATTCAGTCCTAAGCATATAAAGTCTGTCTCTAGGAAGTGGTTTAGTGAATAAATCAGCTAACTGTTTTTCAGATTCAACGAATAATATCTCACAATCACCCCTAGATACGTGTTCTCTAATAAAGTGATGTCTAATTTCAATATGCTTAGTTCTAGAGTGTTGAATATGATTCTTAGTTAAGTTTATTGCACTAGTATTGTCACAAACCAGAGGTACCTTGTTTAGAGTTATTCCATAATCTGTTAGTTGTTGCTTGAGATAAATGCTTTGAGCACAACAGCTCCCAGCTGCAATGTATTCAGCTTCTGCAGTTGACAGAGCAACACACGCTTGCTTTTTGCTTGTGCCACGATATAAGACTGCTCCCAAGTAAATGACAAGTACCAGCAGGTACTTTTTCTGTCCAATCTACATCCTGCAAAGTCGAAATCGAGAAAATCCAACAAGTTTAAGGGATGCACCCTCAGGATACCATAGTCCAACATTAACTGTTCCCTTGAGGTATTTCAGAATCCTTTTGGCAGCTGATAAGATGAGATTCCTTTGGATTTGCCTGAAATCTTGCACAAAGACATACACTAAACATAATGTCGGGTCTACTAGCGGTTAGATACAGGTAGTGAACCAATCAAACCTCTATATTTAGTTTGATCAACAAGTTTTCCTTTTTCATCTAAGTCTAGACAACAGTTAGTAGACATGGGTGTAGAGGATACCTTGCGAGTTTTGCATATCAAATTTCTTTAACAATTCATTGCAAGTATTTAGATTGACTAAGAAAAATGCCATTTCTTAATTGTTTAACCTGGAGACCAAGGAAGAAATTCAATTCTCCCATCATGGACATTTCAAATTCACTTTGCATTTCTTTTACAAACTTATTACACATGACATTATTAGTGGAACCGAAAATGATATCATCCACATACACCTGCACCGAATAATGTCAGTTCAGATTTCTTAATGAACAGAGTTTTATCAACCTCACCTCGCTTGTACCCTTGATCAATTAGGAAGTTACTTAACCTCTCATACCATTGTCTAGGTGCTTGCTTTAAACCATAAAGGGCCTTTTTCAATTTGTAGACATGGTCAGGATGCTTGTGATCTTCAAACCCAGGAGGTTGAGAAACATATACTTCTTCATTGATGAGTCCATTCAGAAAGGCACTCTTTACATCCATCTGTAGTAATCTGAAACCACTTATACAGGCATAAGCTAATAATAATCTAACAGCTTCAAGTCTAGCTACAGGTGCAAAGGTTTCATCAAAATCGATACCCTCTTGTTGGTTATACCCTTTGGCTACCAACCTAGCTTTATTTCTAGTAATAATGCCGTGTTCATCTAGCTTGTTTTTGAATACCCACTTAGTACCAATTATATTGATATCTTTGATTTTAGGAACTAATTCCCACACTTTATTTCTTTCAAATTGATTAAGCTCATCATGCATGGCACTAACCTAGTATTCATCATTTAATGCTTCTTTAACTGTCTTAGGCTCTATTTGTGAAATGAATGCCATATGATTACAGAATTGATTAAGAGAATGTCTAGTAGATACTCCCTTATTAATTTGCCCGATGACATTGTCTAGAGAGAGATTTCTTGGGACAATCCACTCTTTAGGAAGCTCCTCCAGAACATCTTCTTCCTGTTCTTCAGTAATTGTTGGTGGATCAGCTTTTGCAGGGTCTACTGATGGATCATTTTCTTCAACAGTATACTGATCTGTGTTTCTGACATGTTTCAACTGATAAGAATTATCAGTTAAATCTTCTTCATCTGCAGTACCTGTTGTTCTATTCTGCACCACTCGAGAAGACTCATTAAACACAACATGTACTGATTCTTCAACTGATTTTAATCTTAAATTATAAACTCTATATGCATGACCATGAGTTGAGTAACCAAGAAAAATTCCTTTATCAGATTTTTCATCAAACTTGCCAATATGTTCTTTCCCATTGTTTAAAACGAAACATGTACATCCAAAAACTCTGAAATAGTTTAAGTTGGGTTTTCTTCCTTTGTACAGTTCATATGGGGTTTTCTTAAGCATGGGTCTAATCAAGACTCTATTCAAAACATGACAAGCAGTGTTTACTGCATCTGCCCAAAAGTATTTAGGTAAAGAATTTTCACACAACATTGTTCTAGCAAGTTCTACAATAGATCTGTTCTTTCTTTCCACAACACCGTTCTGTTGAGGAGTTCTTGGAGCAGAAAAATTGTGTTTTATGCCAAACTTTTCACAAAATGATTCAAACTTTTCATTTACAAATTCTCCACCATTGTCACTTTGAATTGATGTAATAAAATACCCTTTTTCATTATGTAAAACCTTGGCAAGCTTTTTGAAAGATTTGTAAGAATCAGATTTGGCTTTAAGAAAGATAGTCCAGGTAAATCTGGAAAAGTCATCAACAATTACCATGATATAAAGATTACCACCTAGGCTTTTATTCCTTGAAGGACCAACCAAATCCATGTGAAGCAATTCCAAAGGTTTAGAAGTTGAAACAATATTTTTGTTTGAAAAAGATTTTCTAGTTTGTTTGCCTTTCAAACAAGCTTCACAGATTTTGTCTTTCAAGATCTGAAGCTTAGGCAGCCCAGAAACTAATTCTTTTGAAATCAGTTTGTCAAGATGTTTAAGATGTATATGAGCAAGTCTTCTATGCCACAACCAAGATTCTTCTTCTTTAGTAAGAAGACAACTTTGAGATGATATAGACTGTTTGATATCTAACATGTATATATTGTTTAACCTCTTACCTACCAACATTACCGTATCAGATTCTGGCTCACAGATAAGGCACTTTTCTGGTTTGAAAATGACTTTGTGACCAAGATCACATAACTGACTTATGCTTATCAGATTGTGCTTGAGACCTTCAACCAGAAGAACATTGTGAATGATTACTGATTCACCATCACCAATATCTCCAGAACCTAAAATTTTTCCTCTGTTGTTGTCTCCATAAGTCACATGACCTCCTTTCTTTAATTTCAGCTTCTGGAATTTTGAAATGTCACCTGTCATGTGCCTTGAGCATCCGCTGTCTAGATACCAAAGGGACTCTTGTTGCTGTTCATGTGATGAAGAGGATTCACAGCCAGCCATCAAGCACAGGTTCACCTCCTCACTTTCGGATTCAGAGCTGGAAGATGAATCATTGTCTTGCCAGGCTATATAAGCCTTTTTCCCTTTGTATCTTGATTCTTTCTTGTTCTGATTCTTGGTCTTTTCCGGACAATCACTCTTTATGTGACCCTGTTTACCACAAGAATAACAAGTAATATTATTTTGAACAGATTCAGTCTTTTTATCATTGTACCTTTTTACTTGGCCAATTCTGTTCTTTCTTCTAAGAAATTTTCCAAATTTCTTAACCAATAAAGTCAGGTTCTCTGATTCATCTTCTTCAGATCCACTGTTTTCTTCAATTGTCTTGAGAACAATATTTCTAGTTTTCTTTTCTGCATTCTCTTGTTCTTTGAACCGATTGATTTCCAACTCATGTTCCCTCAACTTACCAAAAAGTGAAGCGGTAGTCATTTCAGTCAAGTCTCTTGATTCTGATATTGCTGTCACCTTTGGTTGCCATGTTCTGTCCAAACACTTTAAAATTTTGATGTTCAACTCTTCTTTGTCAAAAGTCTTTCCTAACCCAATTAGATGATTGACTATGTGCGTGAACCTTTTCTGCACATCTGCAATTGTTTCTCCTTGCTGCATTTTAAACAACTCATAGTCCCTGATTAACTCATGCTTTCTTGCCCTTTTCACATCAGACGTTCCTTCATGTGTAACCTCTAAAATTTCCCACATCTCTTTGGCAGAGGCACACTCGAGACACCCTGAAAAACTCATCAAGATTTAAAGCAGAGGTAATAATATTTTTTGCAGGTATAATCATATTGGACTTTCCTATTTTCTACATCAGTTAATTCAGCCCAATCTTTTTCGACTACTTTACCATCTACAGGTATGAGTTGGTTTATAAGGACCATTAACAATTGTTTCCCAAATGCCTCTATCAAGAGATTCAATAAAGATTTTCATTCTAACCTTCCAGAAAGAATAATTCACACCAGAAAAAAGTGGAGGCCTATTTATGGAGGCTCCTTCTAAAAAATTCATCTTTCCCTCAGCCATTGGACTGATTCCTTGAGTAACTTATAAGAACCAGCTCTGATGCCAATTGAAAGAATTAATGGTTGAGTTCAAGAGGGGGGGTGAATTGAACTTTAAAACTTTTTCGCAAATCTTACTTTCTTTTGGAAGAATGAGTTATCTTTATTCAATCTTTGCAAAGGTAATTTGATTTAAACACAGCACAATTAAAGACAGAAATTAAAAGAGATGAAAGAAGAATATTAACGCACAAGTTTATACTGGTTCACTCTAATCCAGAGCTACATCCAGTTCTTGACAAACCAGTCAAGTTCCACTAATACCAAGTGAAAATTACAACCAGTAGATACTCACCAATCTACCCCAAGAACTATCTTGCAAAACCCACAAGACAGAATCTTGAAAACCACCCAGTAATCAAATCCAGTTACTGTACCAAGTGCAGATTACAATCCAACCTGCACAATCAAACTTTACAAAAGAATATGAAAAGAAAAAACCTGAACTTGAAGTTTCTAATTGTCCAGAACCAATTCTATCAGCACTTTCTCTCTTTGAATGACCACAATTCTGATCACAGCACCTTATGATATGAAAAAGATTCTTGAATGCAGAGAAAGTCACGTATGAAAGTTTCACAGATTGATTTCACAAGTTTTCTCAAGTAGTGTGTTGTATTGTATATTCAAAAGATAGATCAAATCTGTATATATAGAGTAAATCAGAAAACAGAACGTTTCATCTGTTAAAAACTGTTTTAGAGAGTCAAAAGATAAGTTGGTTAGCAGTAAAACAGGTTTAGAAGAGACTCTGATCGATTAAAAAAGAAGTATGATCGATTAGACTGAGTTATGATCGATCAGAATAAAACTATGATCGATCAGAATGAGTTATGATCGATTAGAACAAAACTATGATCGATCAGAATATTATTTCAATCGATTAAAATATCGATTCAATCGATTGATTTCATTTAAAGTTCCATTTAATCGATTAAGACATCGATTCAATCGATTGATTTCATTTAAAGTTCCATTTAATCGATTGATTCGAGTTTTAATGGATTAAAACAACTTAATGAAAAAATGACAGCTCTCTGTTTCAATCGATTGAAAATCATTTCAACAGATTAAATTCCTGCAAACACTTAGTTAAAAAAATAGTTTCTCTGTTTCAACAGATTGAAAAATATTTCAACAGATTGATTTTCTAAAAACTCTTAGACTGAAAAAGGTCTTTCTGTTTCAACAGATTTAAAAACATTTCAACAGATTGATAATGCGAACCTTGATATTGAAAATTCATTGAGTTATTTTAACTTGTTGATTCTGTGAATCAATCAATTTAATTTTCGATTATGTATGACCATTTATTATGTTAAGTGATTTTAACAGATTGAAAATCTTTTTCAACAGATTGAAAAAAAATTCTTTTAATTCTTAAACGTAAGTTTTTCATGCAGAAAAATGATTTTCAATGATATGCAATATTTTAAGGTGCTTATCACAAAATATAATGCCCTATCAAGAGATTAAGTGCTTAAACTAAAAACCCTAATCATCTACACACCCACAACCTAAGTTATATCTATGTCTTCATCAAATCCACCAAGTGCTTCAAGTACATCCACGAGCTGGTCTCGAGAATGGAAAGCGTCACTTTCCAGTACATCCCTCGGGAGGACAATCAGATTGCCGACGCCCTCGCCACACTATCATCCATGTTTGCCCTGGACCAGGAACATGAGATACCAATTATTCAAGTCAAACTGCATGATAAGCAAGCTTTCTGCATGGCAGTAAATGGCGAGCACGATCAAAACCCCTGGTATCATGACATTAAGCGGTACCTCACGAGGGGCGTATACCCCGAAGGGATCAGTGACAATTATAAGCGAACCATTCGCAAAAGGGCCATAGGATTCATGTTGATTGAAGGAACCCTCTACAAAAAGAGCCCCGATTCCACTCTTTTAAGGTGTGTGGACCCAGAAGAAGCCCAAATATTGATAAGAGAAATCCACAAGGGGACTTTTGGAACCCACGCACCCGGGCATGTCATGGCAAAGAAAATCCTCATGACAGGGTACTATTGGTCCACGATGGAAGCTGACTGTCACCAATATGCCAAGAAATGTCACAAGTGCCAAGTATACGCCGATAACATTCATGTGCCACCCGCACCTCTCAGCAACATGGCTACACCATGGCCATTTTCTATGTGGGGCATGGATTTCATCGGACCCATCGAACCCAAAGCATCTAACGGCCATCGCTTCATATTGGTAGCAATCGACTATTTCACCAAGTGGGTTGAGGCAGCATCATATGCGCATGTAACTAGGAAAGTGGTGACCACCTTCATCAAGAAAAACATTATATGTCGGTACGACATCCCTCATAGGCTCATTACTGACAATGGGACCAACCTCAACAATAAGATGATGGAGGAATTATGCCAAAACTTCAAAATCCAACACCACAATTCCTCTCCGTACCGACCAAAGATGAACGGTGCAGTAGAGGTGGCCAACAAAAATATCAAGAAAATCATTCAGAAGATGGTGGTTACCTACAAAGATTGGCATGAAATGCTTCCCTTTGCCCTACATGGCTACCGAACGTCGGTACGGACCTCCACAGGGGCTACCCCGTTCTCCCTCGTATACGGAATAGAGGTCGTACTACCAGTAGAGGTCAAAATACCCTCTCTACGAGTCGTCATGGAAGCCAAATTAACAGAAGCCGAATGGGTCCAAAACCGGTATGATCAATTAAACCTAATCGAAGAAAAACGACTGGACGCCATATGTCGGGGGCAAGCTTATCAGCGGAAAATCAAGAAGGCCTACGACAAGAAGGTCAATCCCCACGCTTTCCAAGAGGGAGATCTAGTAGTAAAGAAACTGCTTCCAGCCCAAAAAGACAAGGTCGAGAAATGGGCAGCCAACTACGAAGGACCCTTTGTGGTCAAGCGAGCCTTCTCAGGAGGAGCCCTTATCCTCACCAATATGGATGGAGAAGAGCTCCGATATCCTGTCAACTCTAATGTGGTGAAAAAATACTACGCTTAAAAGACATTGCTCATGGCCCGTCAGGATGAAAACTCGCAAAGAGCGTCCTGGGCAAAAGATAGGGCCTACATACCTCGCTAGGACACGTCCTAGGCAAAAAGTAGAGGTTACACAAAAAAAAAAAATGATGATGAAAGAGCAATGATTACCTTAGCCGAAAACCGCAAAGGCGACTAAGGTAATACTTCCACAATAGCAAGCAGACTTCGCATAATCTTCACTCCGGACTCGGGCATCTCAACTGAAGGGACCAGGAAAAACGGGGAAACAAAGATCACAGACATGATTGTGGCACCCTCATACAGTTTAGCCAACCTTGGCTAGCCATGCTTACAAATTCTTTTGTAAACCCCCATGTAAAAATAAACCATCTGTTTATATCAATAAAATTGTCTTTTTCTTCTCTTTACCTACCTGTGTAAATGCCTCTATATTAATGAAACATGAGCATGCATAAAACAAGCGATTAGAGAAAGGATAAAAACAAAAGACGAACATCACCAACCAGGGCCGCCCCAAGGAAAAAGTACAGGGTAGCCTGCTAGATCGAAAACCCGCAAAGGGCGGTCTAGGCAAAAGATAAGGCTTTCGTAAAAAAGGAAAAAACCCATCAAAATGTCTCCGACAAAGAATTAAAACCCGCTAGATCGAAAACCCGCAAAGGGCGGTCTAGGCAAAAGATAGGGTTAAAACAAAAAAAAAGTGTAAAAAGAATAATCACGAGAGAACAAGAAAAAAGGGAAAGTACTGGTCACTTTCTAAATGTCCTCAACTAAAATAATTTTGCATCAACAGCATCCATACACGAGTAGTCGCACAAAAATGACTTTGTCAAAAGTAAAACAAACAAAAATACTGTAGGCAAATAAAAAGCATTCAGCCTCATGCTTGCATTCATGAAAGAACAAACCAAAAAAGGTATCTCGGTATGACTTCGCCGACCTTTTGCCTCCTTTTGCAAAAGCCAAAAAAGAAGCTTAAAAAAGAAAAAGGCACACGCTCAATAAAAGCCAGAATCCAAAACCGCGAGAAAGAGGCAGGATTAAAACAACTACCTGAACCAAACAAAATTTCGACTATCAACCAAGAGTCGAACACAAAGAGAGATAACCCGACCAACCAGCAAGAGTCGAATAACCACCACAAAAGTCAAAAACAAAGAAAACCCCAGCAACCAACAAAAGCTGGATGGACAACCAACAAAAAACCCCCGGCGCAGCCCGGATAAACATCCAAGAAAAAATAATCTACCAACGCAGAGATCACTCCCCAGTAAACGGCACATGGGCCATCTAAACAGTAAGCCGCCACTACCAGCCTGATGGGGGGTTCATACCCATCCAGTCCCACACAACGGACTGCAACTACCAGCCTGATGGGGGGTTCATACCCATCCAGTCCCACACAACGGACTGCAACTACCAGCCTGATGGGGGGTTTATACCCATCAACCGAAGGATCGGCTACGTCAGGAGTAGTATCCGGAGGTTCTACCACGTGTCAACCAAAGGGATCGGCTACGTCAGGAGTAGTATTCCAGAGGTGCACAAACACAACATCTCCCCGAGAGGATCACTCGCCACAAGACGGGACGTCCGAAGGGTAGCCGGGCAAGAGGGTCAACTCCTTTACCTTCCTGTCTACACTGCCGGCACAACAAGCCAACAATCGACTAGTCGGGTAAAGGGGGCAGCTGTAGACCCCAAATCTTGCCCGGCCTCCAAATAAAGTCAGAAAGCTTCCTATTTGAAGATGACCGAAGCCTAACAAGCCACTAGGAGAGACTATTAGGCTCCCGTACCAAGATAGGAAGGTTTTTGGCCCGAAAATAAAGTTTCTCGCCTCGAAGGGACGAGACCGCCGTCTGGAAGGACCGGACCGCCGTCTCGTCTCAACGCCGAGGACGAGACCGCCATCTCGATTTTCCAGACGGTGGTCTCGATTCTGCCGAAGGTCGAGACGGCGGTCTGGATTTTCCGGACGGCGGTCTCGACCCTACGCCATGAACGAGACGGCGGTCCGGAATTTCCGAGACGGCGGTCTCGACCCTGTCGGAGGAGACGGCGGTCTCGACACTGTCGAGCGCGAAAAACTATAAATAGGGGCGTCATTTCTCCCTTTTTCCACACACAGAATCAACGGCTCTCCCTTCTCTCTAGACTTTCTCTCTCTAAGAATCCCTCCGAGGCATTTCCGGAGTTTACGAGTGTCTCTAGGCATAGGCTGAGCGTTCTAAATCTTCTTTAGAATCCCTCTGAGGCATTTCCGGAGTTTCTGAGAGTTGTAGAGTGAAGGGTTGCCAAAACGCACCCTCTCTTTTAAAGTATAAAAGCTTGCTTTGAAGGTGCATATTCTCCCTCTCTATTTTTATTACTGCCATTTAAATTACGCAATAGAAGCTAGGGTCATGTAGTCATAAACTTAAATTCCGCATAATTAAAGGGTAAAAGCGCATTTTTCCGGTTTAATTATTCAAAGTAGCCAGCCTATCATAGGGAACCCGAAAGGGGCGTCGTAAAGGAACTAACACTTCCTTTACACGTAACTAACTCCCTTACCCAACTCTGGTTCTAATGACCAAAGTTGGTTTTCGAAAACCAACGCCTTTTTAAAACCCCATTTCCGATGTTTATGGTAAAAATATCGGTGGCGACTCCATAGAACCCAAAATAAATAAGTCCTTGGGTTAACCCGGTTATCGGACAACCCAAGGACACTTTTGAAAACCTCGCCCCTAGGTTAGCCCAGTTATCGGACAACCTAAAGGCGTTGTAACCACCAATAAAAAAACGCAAAAATAAAGAGGGTCGAAAAAACCATCGTGTCGCTCCGACCGCCCCTTTTTGGGAGGCGGCGACAACGTGTTCCCTATCATAATAGGGGCCCATTAACGAATTGATGAACAAGGATACGGTTTCCTTATCTAATAGTGGAGGCTCTACCTAGGAGGCCAACTCCCTCCAACACTGAGCATATACCTTGAAGGGTTCGTCATTTCTCTTACTCAAAGCTTGTAGATCTGACCTATCTGGGGCCAGATCGATATTATATTTGTAGCGACGAAGGACGGTGTCTGCCAGCTGTTTCTAGTTTTGGACTTGTCCCCCCTCTAGTTGCATATACTAGTTCAAGGCTGAATCGACCAAGCTCTCCTAAAAACAATGGATCAGGAGTCCCTCATTATCGGCATGTGGAGCCATTTTACGGCAGTACATTGTAAGATGGCTCTTGGGGCAAGTCATTCCCATGTACTTTGGGAAATCTGGAACCTTGAATTTGGGGGGAAATTGGATATTATTAACGAGGTACATGTCGGCCGCATCTTTAACATCAAAATTATGCCCCTCCATATCCCTTAACCTCTCTTCGAGGGCAGAAATCTGTTGCTTGGAAACTTCAAGAGTTTGGATGATTACTACCCTCACTTCGGGCTGTACGTGAGCTCCCTGCTCAGGCTCATGGTTAGAACCCCCTTCTTCCTCATGATGTGAAGTATGGTGACTGTGAGGGTTCTCCTTGTGTAAGTTCTGCTGACACATTAACTCAATTAGCTACATCATTTACTCTTTCATGGAGTTAAGCTCAGCGGTGAGTTTGCGATTTTTCTCTTCTAATTGTTCCATCCTCTTGGCTTTCGGCACGCAAGTGAGGACAGGAAGAAGACCATCCACTTTCTAGAGTGCATAATGAATTAGGGTTTTTATTAAAAATGAATGATTGGTGTGGGATAGATATGCCTCAAGACAATGACTTTGGTATCATCCTTAAAGTTTACGCTTTGCGGAGTGCCATACCCACTTCGGTAGAACGGTTCCTTCCTCATAAAGGTCACCATATACCTTAACACACTTGTCTCTTCCTTATGTAAGATTACAAGCGCACTTGAGCCTCTTTCGCCTTTATCTTAGGGATATATAATGCCCCCTAGAATGAATGTATTTATGCATGCAGTAGTAAAAAAAAAGACTTTTTATGATAAAAGGGGTGGCATATGTTCAAAGTGCGATAACTTTTGACTGGGATGTCGGATTTGGACGCACAACATATCAAAACGAAGAGAAAAAGGTGAAGAATAAGGTTTCAAATACTCGAAGGGGATTTGGCCCAGAAATTTTCCCAAGAAACGCTCCTAAGACCCATTTTTTGAGAGATTTATTAAGATGATGCGTATGCATACTTTTCTTATGCCTTTATTTTCTCTCTTAGTTTTTCCACTTATGATATGATGCGATATGAATGATTTGACTTTGTCATAAACCGCTTTATGAGTTTATTTTTCATTTATTGGATTTATTTGATTTTTGTTTTACAGCCTTTTATCTCTTCTGTCGGACTGTGTGACTACTTAGCTTACAAAGAACCTGAAACCAGGCTAGCTAAAAGGCAGATTGTCTGAGATAAGGGTGTTTATTGCAAAAATATTTTTGTGTTTTTTTCTATTCTTATCTGTTGTTTGGTTATGCTATGCAATCAAATGCAACAAACAAATGCACACACACAATTCACTCATCCGCGAACACCTAAGAAGACATTTTAATCACGAGGTAGTATTTTCCTGCAGAAAAGTGCGTTGGCAAGGGTAGGTTCTAACTGTTCTCACCAAGGCTTAGGCCCCCAAGGTGCCCCCATTATAGGGTCCCCACTCTCCAGCCTTCAGACCATGCTTAGCACTAAGGCCGTAGTCAGTCTTTGTGCCAAAAGAGGAAGGTTATCACCTTGAGTGGTGGTTTCTGATCATATCGGTGGGTTGCATGACCCTTACTACGGCAAACCGTACCTGCCACCCACTCCCTATGGATTTCTCACTTGCCCCTGGGTATAGAGGGAACTGTTGTGTGCAAAGATTTGTGTACAGTTTTTATTTCAAACAATTGCGTAAAATAAACAAACAACAGTTATTAAAGCCAAGTAAATAAACATGTTATAAGACAAGGTAGGGTAAAAGCAAAATTCTTAAATTTATTTATTAAACCGGCCCATCACTAAATGGGATAAACTCTCTAGGCTTTCCCAGTGGAGTCGCCATCTGTTGCCACTATCAAAAGAGGCGGTTGGAGCAATGCGATGGTTTCGACTTCCCGTTTTCACGTTTTGGATGGGTGGTGTTACAACGCCTCTAGGTTGTCCAATAACCGGGCTGGACCTAGGGGTGAGGTTTTCAAAAGAGAGCTTTTAGGTTGTTCGATAACCGCGCTGGACCTAAGAGCCAATTTTCGAAGGGGTTCTTATGGAGTCGCCACCGATGTTTTTACCGAAAACATTGGAAAAGGAAAAAAAAAGGCGTTGGTTTTTCAAGAAAACCAACTTTGACCATTATAACCATAGTTGGGTAAGGGAGTTAGTTACGTGTAGGGAAGGTGTTAGCTTCCCTACGACGCCCCTTTCGGGTTCCCTATGATAGGCCAGTTATTTCATAAATAAACTAAAAATGACGCTTTTACCCTTTTATTTGCGGAATTAAAAGATAGTGACTACATGACCCTAATTAATGCATATATATATATATATGATAAAGCAATAAAAGAGAGAGAGAGAGAGAGTGAAGAAACCTTCGGAGCAAACTTTGATTAATTCTTTAAAAGATAGGGTGTGTTTTGGCATCCCTCCGCTCTTACAACGTCGAATTTTTTCTCTCGAAATGCTATAAAAACTCTCTAAAGACACTAAAAAAACTCCAGAAATGCTTCGGAGGGGCTCTAGGAGAAAAATTCTAAGAAATACTAGAGGGAAAGGAGGAAGAACTTTGTGAAATGAAGGGGAGAGCACCCTCCTTTTATAGGGATTCGTGCCTGTCAGGTCGAGACCTCCATCTCACCATTCGGGACGGTGGTCTCGTCTTTGGCAAATGGTGAGACGGTTGTCTCGCCAATCGGGACGACGGTATCGATTTGCCAAATGGCGAGAGGGTCGTCTTGCCAAACGGGAAGGCGGTCTCGTCTTTGACAAAAGGCGAGACGGCCGTCTCGCCAAACAAGACGGCGGTCTTGACCTTGCCAATGGCGAGACGGCGGTCCCGATAAGCGAGACGGTCATCTCGACCCTTAAGGTGGAAATCCTTATTTTTTGTACAAAAAAGCCCTCCTACTCTAATATGGGGCCTAATAGTCTATCCTAGGGACCTTTTAGGCCTTGCCCATCTTCGAATTGGAGGTCTTCTACTCTTTATTTTGAGACCGGACAAGTTTTGGGGTCTACAGTTCACCTTCATCGTCTCTTAATTGACCAAGTACTTCATCATTTGACACAAGTTGAGTATTAGAAAGACCATGTTGATAGGCAACCTCTAGTGTATATTGATCATCAACTATACTTATTGGTTTGGTTTTAATTACAACCCACTAATCTACCTTTTCCTTAACCTTTTGAGGATAAGACATATGTCGCCGCTGTCCGTTCCGACGTCTAGGGACATCTCGAACGTTTATGCGAGCGGTCGTGAAAAGATGATTTAGACTCGCATTTTATGTTAAAATTATGTTCATTGCTTCCGAGGTGCTCAACAACTGAACTATCCTCTAATAAAAGCAAGGTTTTCGAAAAAGGGGTTCTTTTGGAGTCGCCACCAATGTTTTCACCTAAAACATTGGAAAAGGAAAAAGGATGTTGATTTTAATAAAAACTGCACTTGGCCATTATAACTAGAGTTGGGTAAGGGAGTTAGTTACGTGTGGGGAAGGTGTTAGCACCCCACAACGCCCCTTTCGGGTTCCCTATGACGGATTAATTCGTTAAGTGAAGATTATAAGAAATTACGCTAATACCCTATTTTATTCATAAAACATTTAAATATGGCTATCTACATGATTTTATTTACATTTCATATATAAAGCAATAAATAAAGCAGTAAAAGGGAAAAGATTTGAAAAGAACCTCCGTAGCAAGCTTTATATTGCAACTCTTTTACAATAAGGATGCATTTCGGCAATCCCTCGCTCTACAACGACTCTCCTCTCGAATACAAACTCGACTCGACTAAATTTTTATAGAAGAATCAAATGCCGGAATAGAATTCCTTAACTGATTGTTACCTATTTAAGGCAATCAGAAAGATCATTTGAAGTAGGGAGAGAAGTAGACAAGTGCTCTTAGTTGTCTGGAGTGTGGAAAATGAGCAAATGAGCCTCCTATTTATAGTTTTCGCAGCCTGGCACCTCGGGATGGCCGTCCGGGACTCAGAAAATAGGGATGAGCGTCTCAGGAAGTTGGGACGGCCATCTGGAAGTTGGGACGGCTGTCCCACTTGAATTTTGGCCTTGGGACGGCCGTCCCAAATTTGGGACGCGCGTCTCACTTCTCCTAGGTTGTTTGGGACGGCCGTCCCACATTTGGGACGGCTGTCTCAACTTGTTCTGGCCTGTTTTTGTGTTCTGGGACCCCTGGGAAGCTTTCCTTGCTATTTTCGGACGTTGTTTGATGCTGATGGATGTCCGTTGAAGCTTTATCTTCATATAGGAAGTCTTCTTAGCCCTTGTTGAGATGCCGGACGAACTTTATCTTCGTTGTAGGAGGTCTCCTTAGCCTTTATCGAGAAGCCGTATGAACTCCGTGTTATTGTAGGAGGTCTCCTTGGTTTTTATTAAGAAGCTGGGTGAACTTCATCTTCGTGTGAAGTTTCCCTAGCTTTTATTGAGAGGCCGGGCAAAATTAGGGGTCTACAGCTGCCTCCCTTCACTCGCCTAACTAATTTTGTTGGTTTTAATATGCCGACAAAATTAGTTGGCGATGGAAGGAGTTAACCCTTTTGCCCGGTTATCCTTCGGATGCTGCTCCTTTGCTGATCCTCCAGATGATAAATATTTTGATAGGTACCAACCCCTATCTGGTTTGAGCTTTCTTTTATAAGGCTCTGGTGAGTACTTACCCTCACCAAGTATGAGTATGCATTTTGCTAAACTCTTATGGGTGCTTACTTCCGAGGTGTTCAACACTGAACTATCCTCTAATAGAAGCAAGGTCTTTGCAACCCATTTTTTGAAATGCTCTGGTGAATATTTTACTCTACCTAATGCATTTAGGTTTTCTGATGAGTATTTACCCTCATCTGGTATAAACCTTATTTTATAAGGCTTTGGTGAGTACCTACCCCCACCTGGTTCGAATCCATATTTTGCTGGACTCTTGTGGGTACTTACCCCCATCTGGTATGAATCTGCAATTTGGCTAGATTCTAGTGGTTTTTACACCCCCACTAGGTGCGAACCTGCATCTTGACTAGGCTCTAATGGATTTTACACCCCCACTTGGTGTGAACCTGCATTTTGGCTAGGCTCTAGTGGTTTTTACACCCCCACTGGGTGCGAACCTGCATCTTGACTAGGCTCTAGTGGATTTTACACCCCCACTTGGTGCGAATCTGCATCTTGACAGACTCTAGTGGTTTTTACACCCCCACTTGGTGCAAATCTGCATCTTGACAGACTCTAGTGGATTTTACACCTCCACTGGGTGCGAATCTGCATCTTGATGTTGAACATTCAAGGACTTGATGTTGCAAATAATGATCATGAAGAATGTTGATTTTGATGATGATCCAAGAGCTTAAAGACTTAGAGTATTGAAGATTGAAGATTAATGATTTCTGTATTGTAATAACTCTGTTTTAGTTTGATTGAGTCTGTAATTATAGAATCTAAGATAGTCGGTACATAGTCTGTAACTTAGAAGCTTCAAAAAGCCCAAATATATCATCTAGGCTCGACTTTAATCGATTATATAGGGAAATAATCGATTAAAATAGTGAGAAAACCATTTTCAGTATATACTCACTGTTTTAATCGATTAAAACATCAAAATAATCGATTATTAGGTCAAATAATCGATTAAAACAGAGAGGTTTTGGGTTCTGTTTTTTTGGCTCTGTTTTAATCGATTATAACTCCATTTAATCGATTATTTCAGTCTGTTTTTGTTTTTAAATTTCAAATTAACCCTATTTTCGAAAACCCAATTACCAAGAACCCTAGTTTCGAAATCCCCAAATCCTAAACCCTAATTTCCCTACTTAAACTCTCCTTTGGGACTCAGAAAAGAAGAACAACTCTTTCCATACAAAAGTTAAGTGCTGTGAGTGCCAGAGAACTGTTTGTTGCAAGGAAACGGGGCTTTCGGAACCTGGTGTGGGCTAGAAGCGATAAGAATCACTAAGTGGAGTTCTTAGTGGATTGTGTGTTGTGCCGTCTCTAGGGAAATCTGTTCATCATCTCTTCTGGATTTCAAGAGAGGGGCTTTTGGAACTTGGTGTGGGCTAGAAGCGATAAGAATCACTAAGTGGAGTTCTTAGTGGATTGTGTGTTGTGTCGTCTCCAGGGAAAGCTGTTCATCATCTCTTGTGGACTTCAAGAGAGGTGTTTTGTGATCTTTATCTGTTCATTTGTAATCTGTTTGTAACAATTTGTTCTTAGTGACAGCGTTAATCCTCTTTTGAGTGATTAGCAACTGGACGTAGGGTCTTTTGATCCGAACCAGTATAAACCTACTGTGTAATCTTCTCTACTCTTCTCTATTTACATTTACACAGTTTTTAATCGGTAAAATTTGGGGAAAATTTTGAAAACCTAATTTTTATTAAGAAACCAATTCACCCCCCCCCCTCTTGGTTTTTGTCCGACCACGCGAACATTCCGCTGCGCGATTCTAACAAGTGGTATCAGAGCTTGCTTTGATAGTCATTCAAATTTTTGAAAATGGCCGGACAAAATCAAACTTTTGCTGAAGGTGCGTCTATCAACAGACCCCCACTTTTTGCGGGTCAAAATTATCCTTTTTGGAAAGTACGTATGCAAATATTTTTAGAGTCTGTTGATAGAGGCGTTTGGGACGCAATTTTAAACGGTCCATTTGTTCCTAAAATTACAGAGAACGGTGTTGACGTTCTTAAACCTTTTGATAGATGGACTGCCGAAGAAAGTCGAAAAGCATAATTTGATGTTAGGGCTAGAAATATTATTTCATCTGCTCTAACCCTTGATGAGTTCTACAGAATTTCTATTTGTAAAAGTGCACAGGAAATGTGGGAAATGCTTAGAGTAACCCACGAAGGAACTGACGACGTCAAAAGAGCGCGTAAAAACTCCCTAATCCAAGAATACGAGATGTTCCGGATGCAACCCGGCGAAACGATTTTCGATGTTCAAAAGCGTTTCACTCATATTTTGAATCATCTCACCGTATTAGGTAAAGTATTTGACGTTGATGAATTAAATGTTAAAATTTTGAAATCTCTGGATAGGAAATGGCAACCTAAGGTGACGACCATCTCGGAGTCACAAAATCTTGCCACTATGTCTATGGCGGCGTTATTTGGAAAGCTTAGAGAGCATGAACTTGACCTTGGAAGACTAAATGAGGAAGAGGGTCAATACCAAAAGAAGAATCTAGCTTTCAAGACCGAGATTTCAAAAGGTAAAAATAAGAAAGAAGAAGAAGAAGACTCCGAAAATGATAAAGAAGAGTTGAGTCTTTTTATAAAGAAGTTCACCAAGTTCATGAAAGCAAAAGGAAGACATCCTTTCAAAGGTAAGGGAAAGGTAAAAGAAAATTCTTCCGTTAATATAAAATGCTATGGTTGTGGTGAAGCAGGGCACATGAAGACCGAATGCCCAAACAAGAAAAATGATGAAAACAAAGGGAAAAAGCAATTCAAGAAGAAAGCATATATTGCTTGGGATGACAGTGATTCAAATTCAGAATCAAGCGACTCGGAAATAGAAGCAAACATTTGCTTAATGGCAAATGACAACATTTCTTCGGATTTTGAGGTTAGTGATTCCGATTCATCCTCTAGTGAAGAAAATGACCATGATGAATTGCAAAATGCTTATAATGAGTTATTTACTGCATTTATGAATATGAAAAACGAATTTAAAGTTGTAAAGAAAAATCTAAGAAGATCCGAAAAGGAAAATGAGTCCTTAAAATTGAAAATTGCATGTTTAGAAGAAAAGGAGGTAGCTAATACGAAAATTGTATGCTTAGATGAGAATAAGGACTTAGCTTGTGCAAATTGTAAAGAGCATGAATATGACATAGATATTCTTAACCATTTGCTTGACAAAGCCAAAAAAGAAATTGATGATCTTAAGAAGCATGAAATGGTAATTGCTCAAAATAATGTAAATCAAAGAGTTCCTTTGAAAAAGAGTAAAACTAAAAAGAAAAGAGTATGGGTAGAAAAAGGAACTAGAGCATGTCATGTTAATAATGTATCTTGTTCTAAAACTACCTCAAATGCATGCTTCTATTGTATGAAAAAAGGTCACACTTCAAATAAGTGTAAAATTAAACATTTTGGTGTTCCTAAAGGAAAATATATTTGGGTTCCTATAGTTAAATGAATTATTTGTCTCTTTTATTTATTCAAAGAAAATGGATCATTTAGTATGTTTTAAACAGAATGCTTAGGTAAAATCATTTTATCTTTTCTACTCGCATGAAGGTTCTTCACTTAAAGATTTTGCGAAATGCCTCTAAAATCGTTTTAAACAACTAAAAACAAAGTATTTTTACAAAAGCTTTCTTAAACATGTTTTTAAGCGATATAGTTTTGAAAGAACCGATTAAAATCACTTAGAATGTTCAAAGAAGTGTTTTTACAGTATTTTAATCGATACAACTTGTTTTTAATCGATTAAAACCATTTAGAACTCATTATGATCGATCAGAATACAAATATGACCGATCAGAATCAAATGTGATCGATCAGATTTTAATTATGAGCTGGTCAGAAATTTTTCAATCGATTAAAACACGTTTCAATCGATTAAAATCACTAAAGAGTCGAGGATGATCGATCAGAATCCAATTATGACCGATCAGAATCAAATGTGACCGATCAGATTTTAATTATAAGCGATCAGAACTTTTTCAATCGATTAAAACACGTTTCAATCGATTAAAATCACTTAAAGGGTCAGGATGATCGATCAGAATCCAATTATGACCGATCAGAATCAAATGTGATCGATCAAATTTTAATTATAAGCGATCAGAACTTTTTCAATCGATTAAAACACGTTTCAATCGATTAAAATCACTTAAAGGGTCAGGATGATCGATCAGAATCCAATTATGACCGATCAGAATCAGTTATGATTGATCAGAATTTAGTTATGACCGATCAGAACTCTTTTAATCGATTAAATCTCGTTTCAATTGATTAAAATAACTTAGAAATTTTCTACACAGCGTTTTAATCGATTAAAACTTATTTTTATCTGTTAAAATAACTTGAAAAGTTTTATAAGAAAGTTTTGCAGTATTTCAATCGATTGATGAGGGCATTTTCTTAGGTTATTCATTAACTAGCAAGACTTATAGGGTGTTTAATAGGAGAACTTTAAATATAGAAGAATCTATTCATGTTACCTTTGATGAGATTGTAGACCTTGGGGGAAATCCTCTTGAGTCAAATAAAAGACTTGCAGGTGATGATGAATATATAAGGGAGGCTCTTGATGAACTGTATTTAGAAGATAATGAGCCTTCTCAAACTCCTCAATTAGTAAAGGAATGGCAATCACCTAGAGGACTCTCAATGGACAATATCATAGGTGATATCTCAAAAGGGGTAAGAACTAGAAATATGACAAATTTTTGTATGTCTGTTGCTTTTGTATCACAGATTGAACCTAAAAACATTGAGGAAGCACTTAAAGATGATCAATGGTGCATAGCCATGCAAGAAGAACTTAACCAATTTGAAAGGAATCAAGTCTGGGAATTAATCCCAAGAGAAGAGTCACATCAAGTCATTGGAACTAAAAGGGTATTTAGAAATAAGCTTGATGAAGATGGTAATATAACAAAGAATAAAGCTAGACTTGTTGCAAAAGGCTATTGTCAGGAGGAAGGTATAGATTATGATGAAACTTATGCTCCTGTTGCCAGGTTAGAGGCTATACGCCTACTTCTTGCCTATGCATCTATGATGAAATTTAAATTATATCAAATGGATGTTAAAAGTGCATTTTTAAATGGTTTTATTAAAGAAGAAGTGTATGTAGAGCAACCCCCTGGATTTGAAGATTTTAATAATCCTAATCATATTTACAAATTAAAGAAAGTATTATATGGGTTGAAACAAGCTCCTAGATCTTGGTATGAA
The DNA here is from genome assembly GCA_963425845.1 of Sphenostylis stenocarpa. NCBI lineage: Eukaryota > Viridiplantae > Streptophyta > Magnoliopsida > Fabales > Fabaceae > Sphenostylis > Sphenostylis stenocarpa. The sequence goes on along the minus strand of OY731406.1, from coordinate 37,642,697 downwards.
AGATTAAGTAGTTTCCTAACTGCAAATGATTTTTCAAGAGGAAAAATTGATTCTACACTGTTTATAAAGAAAGTTAAAGAACATATCTTATTGGTCCAGGTATATGTTGATGATATAATTTTTGGATCAACTGATAATTCGTTGTGTGTAGAATTTGCTAAGATTATGCAGGGAGAGTTTGAAATGTCTATGATGGGAGAATTGACATTCTTCCTTGGACTACAAATCAAGCAACTTAAAGATGGCATTTTCATCTCTCAAACTAAATACTGCAAAGAGATTCTCAAAAAGTTTGGTATGGACACCTCAAAGGAAGCTAACACACCCATGGGAACTTCATGCTATCTAGACAAGGATGAATCAAGTTTGGAAGTTAATCAAACTATGTATAGAGGTATGATAGGATCACTATTATACTTAACCGCTAGTATACCCGATATTATGCATTACGTCATGTGTGTGTGCTAGATTTCAGGCTTGTCCTAAAGAATCTCATCTAATTGCAGTAAAACATATTTTAAAATACTTAAAAGGAACTACTGGTTTTGGTTTATGGTATCCGTCTGATGCTTGTATTAGTTTAATAGGATATTCTGATGCTGATTATGGTGGATGTAAAATTGATAGGAAAAGTACTAGTGGGACATGTCATTTGTTAGGTTCATCCTTAATATCTTAGCATTCTAAAAAAAAAAAACAAGCATGTGTAGCTTTATCTACCACTGAAGCTGAATATATTGCAGCTGGTAGTTGTTGTGCTCAAATTCTGTGGATGAAACAACAATTAGAGGATTATAACATATATTTAAATGACATTCCATTAATGTGTGATAATACGAGTGCAATCAATCTAACTACGAATCCAGTAATGCACTCTAGGACTAAACATATTGAGATTAGACATCACTTTTTAAGAGATCATATCAGCAAAGGAAACTGCAAAATAGAGTATGTAGACACTAAACATCAATTAGCAGATATTTTTACTAAGCCTCTACCCAAGGATAGATTCTATGATCTTAGAAGAGACTTAGGGATATTAGAAATAGCTTAAAATCTGCTTAATTTGATTGTTTATGGATGATTGTTATGTTAAAATTCGTGGTGTAGCATGTTCATAGGTTATTATGCATATAAATCTCAAAAACTTGATATAGCCTCTGGAATAATCGATTACTGGAAGTGATAATCGATTATTTTCCCTCAAAACGTCCAAAACAGGGTATTCTCCTCGGAATAATCGATTATTTCATGAAATAATCGATTAAATGCCTCAAATAATCGATTATTTGCTAGAAATAATCAATTAAAGTCATGTCGATATAGAGATAATCGATTATTTTGAGATATAATCGATTAAATGCGACCGAGTCTTGCCTCCTAACCGTTGCTAATCGGATATTGAAGTGTGTCGTTTAGAGAATAGATTTGATGCACACTTTAATGATCATGATAGTGAAGAATTTTAAATTCTGTTATGTATTTTCTTTTGTTATTGTCTTGATGTTGTAATGGATGAATGATTATGAAATAAAATATGATGCTTCTTTCATGCTATGATTAAGGGGGAGCTTTCTCTAAATTATGCATATTTTGAGGGGGAGATCTAATGTTTGTTCTTTCAGAGTTCTTTTTGATTATAATCAAAATAGGGGAGAAAAATTTAAAGCCTATATTCAATTTTAAATTTTATCTGGTATGTTTAATGTGTTTGTTAGTATGACGGATAAAACGAGGTTATTACAAGGGCTTTAAAAAGATAATTTTGATCATCATCAAAAAGGGGGAGATTGTTGAACATTCAAGGACTTGATGTTGCAAATAATGATCATGAAGAATGTTTATTTTGATGATGATCCAAGAGCTTAAAGACTTAGAGTATTGAAGATTGAAGATTGATGATTTACGTATTGTAATAACTCGTTTTAGTTTGATTGAGTGCTGTAATTATAGAATCTAAGATAGTCGGTACATAGTCCGTAACTTAGAAGCTTCAAAAAGCCCAAATATATCATCTAGGCTCGGCTTTAATCGATTATATAGGAAATAATCGATTAAAGCGAGTGAGAAAACCATTTTCAAGTATATACTCACTGTTTTAATCGATTAAAACATCAAAATAATCGATTATTAGGTCAAATAATCGATTAAAACTTCAAATAATCGATTAAAACAGAGAGGTTTTGGGTTCTGTTTTTTGGCTCTGTTTTAATCGATTATAACTCCATTTAATCGATTATTTCGATCTGTTTTTGTTTTTAAATTTCAAATTAACCCTATTTTCGAAAACCCAATTACCAAGAACCCTAGTTTCGAAATCCCCAAATCCTAAACCCTAATTTCCCTACTTAAACTCTCCTTTGGCACTCAGAAAAGAAGAACAATTCTTTCCATACAAAAGTTAAGTGCTGTGAGTGCCAGAGAACTGTTTGTTGCAAGGAAAGGGGGCTTTCGGAACCTGGTGTGGGCTAGAAGCGATAAGAATCACTAAGTGGAGTTCTTAGTGGATTGTGTGCTGTGCCGTCTCTAGGGAAAGCTGTTCATCATCTCTTGTGGATTTCAAGAGAGGGGCTTTTGGAACCTGGTGTGGGCTAGAAGCGATAAGAATCACTAAGTGGAGTTCTTAGTGGATTGTGTGTTGTGCCGTCTCCAGGGAAAGCTGTTCATCATCTCTTGTGGACTTCAAGAGAGGTGTTTTGTGATCTTTATCTGTTCATTTGTAATCTGTTTGTAATAATTTGTTCTTAGTGACAGCGTTAATCCTCTTTTGAGTGATTAGCAACTGGACGTAGGGTCTTTTGATCCGAACCAGTATAAACCTACTGTGTAATCTTCTCTACTCTTCTCTATTTACATTTACGCAGTTTTTAATCGGTAAAATTTGGGGAAAATTTTGAAAACCTAATTTTTATTAAGAAACCAATTCACCCCCCCTCTTGGTTTTTGTCCGACCACGCGAACATTCCGCTGCGCGATTCTAACACTTGACAGACTCTAGTGGTTTTTACACCCCCACTTGGTGCGAATCTGCATCTTGACAGACTCTAGTGGATTTTACACCTCCACTGGGTGCGAATCTGCATCTTGACAGACTCTAGTGGTTTTTACACCCCAACTTGGTGCGAATCTGCATCTTGAGAGACTCTAGTGGATTTTACACCTCCACTGGGTGCGAACCTGCATCTTGACTAGGTTCTAGTGGATTTTACACCCCCACTTGGTGCGAATCTGCATCTTGACAGACTCTAGTGGATTTTACACCTCCACTGGGTGCGAATCTGCATCTTGACAGACTCTAGTGGATTTTACACCTCCACTGGGTGCGAACCTGCATCTTGACTAGGTTCTTTAGGATGTATTCTTTGGTAGTCCATCCTATGGTCATCTGGTTTTGGAGATGTGTTTGGCGGCTTATTGTCTTTGATCATGCGCCTATTCCATGGGGAATGATTTGATTTTTTCTTTTTTTACTTTTCTGTTTTAGTCATCTGGTTTTACCGGGGATTTCGTTGTTTTGGCTTTTTCTTTTAGCCATCCGGTTTTGCCGGGGATTCTTTGTTTTTGGCTTTTTAGCCATCCGGTCTTGGGCGGGGATTCTTTGTTTTTGGCTTTTTAGCCCTCCGGTCTTGGCCGGGGATTCTTTGTTTTTGGCTTTTTAGCCATCCGGTCTTGATCGGAGATTCTTTGTTTTTGGCTTTTTAGCCCTCCGGTCTTGGCGGGGGATTCTTTGTTTTTGGCTTTTTAGCCATCCGGTCTTGGCCGGGGATTCTTTGTTTTTGGCTTTTTAGCCCTCCAGTCTTGGCCGGGGATTCTTTTTTTTTTAGCCATCCGGTTTTGGCCGGGGATTCTTAGTTAATTGCCTCTTTTTTAGGCGGGAATCCACTGGGGATTTTGTTGATTTTTGTCGGTTGTGCCTCTTGATTAGGCGGATGCTTTACTAGTGGTGAAGACTTTATACGTTGTTTTTCGCCTCTTGTGTAGGTTGATGTTCTACTTAAGGATATTTGCTCTTGATAATACCTCTGAGTAGGAAGATGCTTTATTGAAAGCTTTGTGCTTGTATTACCTCTTGCATAGGTCGTTTCTTGGGGATATCGGCTCTTTGCTTGCCTCTGAGTAGGCATAGGCATTCTTGGGAGTGAAGGTTTTGCCTTTCACTGGGGGATATTCATATTGGGTGTTATAGACTATTCACTCCCTGAGGATATGAATTTGTATTTTGCCTTTTGCTAGTAGGCTCGCTGGGGATTTTTCTTTTGGTGATCCACCAGGATTTAGTTGTTTCCTGGGGATCTATTTTGAATTGCCCCCTAGGGAGGGATGGAGTTTTTGACTCCTTGTTGGATGTTGTTGTTTGAGCTGGCTTTGCCTATGCTCTTATTCCGCTGGGGAATGGGTTTTTATCTTTTCCTCGCGATTTGTATCTTTTTTCGCGATTTGGTTTTTATATATGTGCGTCTTTTTATGCACATTGGCTTTTTCTTTGGATGAAAAGATATATTTTTTTTTCTTTTCTTTTTGATGATCCCTGGGGAATCTTTACTTCTTGGGGATCCAATCCTTGATTTGATTTTTTTTATGATGGAGTCTTGGCTCCGACTTTGTGAAGCTCTTATTTGAGCTGGAAGATGGAAATTTTTGTTTTACTCTTTTTGTCTTTTCTGGATATACTCTACTTGGAGATTTTTTATTTGGCCTTTTTCATTGTGCGCTCTATTGGGGAATGAAAGTTTTTCTTTTCTTTCTTTTTGTTGCCCCCTAGTGATATGGAGGATTTGTCTTCGTATGTTCTTTGATGGACTCTTGTGTAGTCCTTATTTTCCTTTGGGGAATGAAGCGGAGACTCTTGCATGAGTGTGCTCGATGACTCATGTGGCGATGAAGCTGAGTCGTGAGGTAATCTTTTTGTTTTGCCTCCGGAGTAGGCAAGGATCCTTTTGGGGATAATCGAGGCTTTCCATTGGCT